>JBAMBM010000370.1:0-577011 GCA_037043425.1 Hirtodrosophila duncani | reverse complement strand
CTTTAAAATTTGTTAGCTGATTTGGTTATGGCTAACATTTCCTATTGATCTATTGATATACAATTTTCATTCAACCTCAAGATCGTCGCTCACATATAAACACTATCCCATTGGGCTTTTCAGCATACTTCAATTGTCGACTACTAAAAAATACACAAAAATATATTGAAGCACACACACTCATATAAATATTACATACAAACATAATTAAACGCCACACGGACACATAGATCGATAAATGCTAACCAATAAAACGATAACAATGTCTGGCAGCGTATAAAATGAATAGTGAACATTTCGCTGCTCTATTTGTGATCTTCACTGTTCTATGGGTAAGTGTATATAGCATATAGCTTCGTATTCGATCAACCTTACCGAAACTCATCACTCCATGCACAGTTTTATAGGTTACCAGAATATTTAGCTTTACCATTGCCCCTTCCTGCCGCCGACCAGCACGTCATTGAGAAGCGCTCAGCAATGGACCCGCCGAGGACGAGATTAAATCAAAGCAGCACACGCAATGCTTGGGCCTCTTGGCACAATCGGCATACAGCCATCCTGGACTCGCACAGGGTGTTTCAAATGTCCAAAGCGGGAGTTTTACCAGGTGGATTTCGAGTCACTTCGACGGCAAGCACATCGAGTTCCAGTATAACAGAAGACGCCTTAACACAGCCGCACAAGGAGGATCTGAAGCTTTTTGCCATTAAGCGGCGCAATGAAGAGCCGTCACCCAACGAAGGGGCAGGGGCGCCACAACCTCAGCCTGGCGGAAAGCCCGGGGACGGCAGGAAGGGTGGCAGCGGTAACGAGGCACGTGAGCTGACTATCAGTGTGCCTAATATGCAAAAGGATGAATTCGGCATGTGGGTGTTTAATCCATGGGGCGCTACCTTCGGCGATCAGTTCCTCGACACTCGATTTGCTCATCGAGGACGCCCTACCTTTAATTATAGGACCATAAATTCGAATCCTGCCATCAATTACTATCCAACTGCAACGGGGGACGCAATGTCCACCGTTTGCATTAATGAGAGCACCATCTATGGAGATCACAAGATCGGCAGCTGGTTGGTTAAGCACATCTACAAGAAGGTGCATCGCCATCGACCCATATATATGGGACTTCGTAAGGATATGTTCGAAAAGGGCAACTCGGAGGAGTGTCATACGATTGCCAACACCGATTGGAAGACCTATCAAGAGTGTGCCCTGCGTCGCAATCAGCGAATGGAATATAAGATACCCCAATATCCTCTGCATCAAATTATTAATGAAGATTAGCTAAAATAAAACGATAGGACGATGGGGTGAATAGTCTTTGTTTTGTAAGAAAGAAAGTTTTACGGGCTTTGCCCAGGAAAGTGTGCCCTTTTCTAAGAGATACTTGAAAAGGAGCTAAAGATTTGTTTAGATTTGTGCAAGAACGGCTAGGTAGGATATGGGAAACAGTCTGTGAATGTGATCTCTCGATCAACCTCCGAAAAATATATAATTTGTGTCCTACAGATAAACTTCATGCAGCTCATTCATCATTGTTCGTATTCGTTCAATGCAAAGTACAATATTGAGAGAACAGAAACACATCCCCACAACAAAACACAGAGAGAGGGGCGAAGAACCTTTCCCCTTCGCCTCCCCTACGCGACCATCTTAATTATACTTTTGGCAAATGGCTGCTGCAAGCCACACCAAACAGAGACACGTTGGGTCTCCCAAATGTTTTCAAAAGAAAATCAAGTAAAACACACTTGAAATTTGTTTTTTTTTGAGCTTTTGCCCATTTTTTTTATATTTTTTTTGTTGTTTTTTTTTTGTTCTTTATTTGGTAAAATTAAATCAATCATTTTCATTTCATTTATATAATTTTTTTGTTGTGTGTTTTACCTTTTTTCAGTGATCTTTTTTCTTAGAAAAAACAGAACAAAAATTGTTTCAAATTTTCAGCGTAGTTGTACAACTAGAATGAAGAAGAGAACACAAATATGTATAGAGAGAAAACGAAGTAGATAAGGATTGAATTATAGGAAAAATGTTTTTAAAAATCATAATTGAGTTTTTACATTATAAAATTCATAAGTATTTTCTTGTTGCAGTTCTTTGTTGTGTTTTGTTCTGAACCATCTTCATGCCTAAGCTCTTAAACGCACTGCTCCTTCTCCAGCTGTGGGGAGGTAAAAAAGATGTACAACAAATATTATTTTACAAAACAAAAAAAAAACAGAAGAAGCAAAAACAAAAAACATTCAGACAGAATATTAGCAAAATGCTTTCATTTTCTTTCGTCCAATTTTGTTTTTTTCATTCATCATTTTCAGTGGCGCTCAATAGTTGTTGTCAATGTTGTTCGCTTTCGTATGGTTCTTTCAGTGGAAACCTGGGGGAAAATCGTGTGGATTAGTTTATATTGAAATGTTAAAACAGTAAATAGGAAATTCTTACCGTTTTGTATAAAATATTTAGAGCTTCCATATAATAGTTTTCATTTGTCGGCGGCATTAATGCCAAGAAGGAAATCAATGGTTGTATAATTATGAAAAACTTAAATCCTTAGATGATATAAATGTGTTTGAATAGCTTTTTACACTGGAATTACAAAAGAAGAGGGAAATCAAGTTAGTTTATTGGAGTCATTTGGCAGCTTCTAAAGGAATAATTAGTTGGGATATATTGCAAAAAGAATATTTTAACAAGAAAGGAACATTCACATTGTAAATATATAAACGATCTAGATCAAATCTGGTCGACGGCCGTGGAGCTACAGTGGATACAAGGAATACAAACCGAATTTTGTTTGATTTGGATGAAAATCTTAAAAGCTATGCTACTAAGTGCTCATTCTGGTACAATCGGTAATATGGGAGCTATATGATATAGCTGTCTGATCTGGATGTAACTCGAACTTAGCCAGCGTGCAGACAAAAGAAGCATCTGGTCATAATCTCAGCTCTGTAGCTCTTAAGACTCCTGAGATCTTGGGCTTCAAACAGACGGACATAGCTAAATCGACTCCCCTTGTCATGCTATATATACACTTCTATGCGTTGCAAACTTGATGATAAAATTAATATTTTTTGTGAATGGTATAAATATATGAGTTCGGTTTCGTTAAACTACATAGCATACTTTTAGGAATATTTGTTAATATGTTTGTATTTTCATTAGATATATAAACATTAACTAAAACCTTTTCGTGTCCAAATTAAAATTGTTAAAGTGTTCACAATTGCTCATAGTTATGCGTAAAATAATTTGATTACAACTTCATTACAAATATTTATCTCAGATGAAAGAAAGTTTAAATAAGCAATTTGCGAAGAGTTCTAAGAATTGCGATTAAAACTAATTCCCAGTGATTTTATGGGAACCTAATACGAGAACAGATCTCATTATGATAACATCGATATACTAAGAAACAAAGTCTTCAGCTGTCTTCTATCCATTTTTCTTTAATAACATATCAAGTTCAAAGTTTAATGGCTACCGAAACCCTTTCCTTTTTTTCAGACATTTTTGAGGTTTAAACAAAACTACCATATATGAAAATATAAATTAGTCGAATTTAAAATTCAAATTTGTGTGTCACGGAAATCCTTAGAGACTTGGAGAAATTAATGTGTAAACAGGTGTAAACATTTATAGGTTCAATTATGCACGAAGATAGAGAAATAAGCTCAATGGCTAATAGATTTATTTTCTTTTTAGGCCTTTATTTATTAATTTAGTGAACTGCAGCGATGAACCGCAAGTATTAATCAACTACTGGTATATGCGATGGGTGTTTGTGCCGGTGTATGAGGGAACGGTGGTGTAAGTTGTTGAGTGAGTATTGCAGTAGTTTGAGTGCCAATAAAACCAATAGTGGTTTTGCTTCAGCCAAGCGAAGAGTTTATCACTTAAACAACGCCGTGACTCGCTTCTGTTTGTTTGAGGTGTGTTCAAAGAGTAAGGTAACTTTTCAAGTTGAACGTTCAAGGGCAACGTAAGATTCGATGATCGATTTTTTGTTGTTGTTGTGTTGGTTTACATGTCCCGAACATATGTTCACATGGTCAAGAACATAACATACCTAGTTTGTTTTTGACAGATAAAAAGACTAGAAGTATTTTCTTGTGCGCGGCGATTTCCTATTATAATAAAGAATTAAAACAAAATTTGATACAAATTCTTTGCTCCGTGTTTTATTATAATAGAAAGGAACTAAGTGTGCTATCTACTTGAAACAACAACAAAAAATTGATAATCGAATGGTGTGTTGCCGCGAAACTTGAAATCACCTTCCTGCTTCAACACACCTCGTATGTGTATATGGTTCTTTACAAAACGAACGCTCTCCTACTTATCGCGCGACTGCTTATTATATCCCTCTCCGCTTACATCGTCAACACGCCAATGGGCCAGCAAAACGAGAGAAAGGTCTCTAACTCAGGACTGAACGAAAGCCGGTAAAATAGTAGTGCCAAAATAAGGCACTCTTACAGTTTTGATTTGAATTAAAATTAAATTAAAAATTGCAACATTTTTAGAGTTTTCTGTGACACCCAAATGAGCTTTATATGATTTTTCGAATTTGCATTTAATTTCTATCATTTCAACCAATTTGTCAAATATATGATTGAAATATTTGTTTTCAGTAAACACTTTTTTATATCATTTTTAATACATTTTACAATTTTTAATTTTTAAAATTTTAGTTTTAGAAAAATTCAGAAATTCTTGTTTTCCTTTTCGAAATTTTCAAACAAAAAAATATTAAATATAATTAATTAAGTAAACCTGTTCGACTTTTTTTTTACTAATAAAATTTGTAAACAGGCTGTGTTGTTTGTGAACATTTTTGTTTATATTTTCAAAATATTTTTGATAAAAATAAATAAATATTTGTATTTTCTTTGTTTCCTTTTAAAAATGCAATTTGTTGTAAATAAATGCAGACTTTTCGGAGAAGGGACAAAACGCGTACAAAAGGCGTATAAGAAAAGTATAAGAAAATCTTAACAAATAAAACCTTAAACCATTTATAGTTAACATTCTTTGGTATTCTGATTCTGATTAATTTTATAAATCAAATAAAATAGCTCCAAGCCTGAGTCACACTGCCGATGATAATAAAATATATAACTATATATTTTCTCTTTCTAAATTCTTTATTTCAATAATAAACATGACAAAAATTTAAGATATTATTTCCAAAATAGAAAACTTCAGTTCGTTCTACTTTTAATTGGAGTTTCTATGAAATATAATTTTGAAAAATAAAAATACCAAAATTTATGTTTTTTCTTTTACTTTTTTTCTGTTTTTTTTGTGGATTTTTTTTTATATAAATTTTATTTATTTAAAGAATTTGATGTATTTGAGGTAAAGCAGATACTGCTAAAAATAAGTTTGTAATTATAAATTTAAGAGATATAAGAAAATGTTGCTGGCAACTTAAAGTTGTACATAGAGGAAATCAATATCAAACAGAAACAGGCTCATCCGTCACATACTCGCACTCGCACATACAGATAGATGGAAAGATAGAAATAGGGGGAAAAACAGTCAAGATGGGGTATATAAAAATAGCATTGGAAAAGTACAGGACGATGCAAAACTATTGAAAAAAGGGAGAGCAACTTACAAGAAATTGTCGTTGCTGCAGTTGCAGTTGCTGCTGCTGCCGTTGGTTTTGTGGCTGCTGTGGCTCCTCTGGCAGCGGCAAGCGATTGTTGCTGTTGTTGTTGCTGCTTTGGTGCTTGTGGTGGTTCATCATCGTCATCAATGTAATAGCATAAGGTTGTATTATTGTTGTTGTTGTTGTTATTATTGTTGCTGCTGCTGCCACCGCCTGCGCCATTGTTGTTGACAGCTGTTGCTGCAACTGTTGTAGTTGCCATTTGTTGCTTGCGTTTATGTCCCGTTATGCTTAGAGCAGCGGTTAAACTAGAAGCCGCATGCAGAATCGAACGCTGATTGAAAATACTATTGGACGCAGCTGCTGCTGCAGCATTGTTATTTTTACGAAACTTCTGGTTCAAGTTGAGATTGGGATGATGATGATGATGCGGCGGTGTTGTCGCCGTCGTCGAGGTTGGCAATGACGGCGGCAACGGTGGCGGTGGCGGCGGATGAGGTGGTGGAGGCTGTAAAGGTTGTAATGTTGTTGGCGGTTGTCACGAGCAGGCCACCTCCGTTGTGGTTGCAGTTGTTGTTGCTGCCGTGGCTGACGGCGTGCTGTTGTTGCTGCTGCTGTTGCCATTATTATGTTGCTGTTGTGGCTCCTGCTCGGAACCGCCATCATCAGAGCCATTCTTACTGGCTGTCGTCGCCGTCTTGAATGTGGGCGCAGTGTTTTGTGCCGCTGTAGGAGTAGTCGGCGTCTGGCCACCCAAATCGCTGGAGGTATTCGAATTCTCCTCGGTTAGCTGTTGGAAAGGTTCACAAGTAAATAAATGTATTTAAGTCCAATTAAATTCCAATTCGACATTGCCGAAATATTGACAATACCCACTTCTATAGGATAGAATTGGCCGAGCCGATTCTCTGCAATCTATGAATATCCCGGTTCAGGGTACAAAATCAATCGCTATGCTATTTTTACAGTATACTAATATCTGCCAGAAGAAAATACATTTTTTTGTATACCATTCACAAAACTCTTCTGTTTTTCAAATTTCCAAATTCGGTTTGAATCCATTTGAGGAGGCACCACGTCTGCTGGTCTGATCTGATCAATATCGGACAACTATATCATATAGCTACCATACAACCGATTGAACAGCATAACTTTTCTGTTCTTCATCCAGATTTGATCTAGATCGGTTATGTATTTGCAATATGAATGGTATATAAGCTTCGGGAAGCCGAACCTATCCTTCTTTTCTTGTTCTTTCACTAAAATTTGAATATTTAACAATCTGACGCTATCGCTCAAGTGCAAGATGAGCTGCTTCCACGTATTCCAATCATATTTAGTTATACATATATAAAACTCTTTTTTCTGAATGAGAAAGAACGCACAGGTTAAACGGCAATAGATAATACGAGGAATAATACATCAAGGGTTCGTTTTTATCAAATTCCAACTACAAGTGGGTCAATATCTAGGTCAATATCTAGCACAGTAACTCTGACTTCCGCCTTTACTTTAAAGTTTTTAGGGCAATGGGAGTGTATATATATATATATATATATATATATATATATATATATATAAATATATCCCCTCTCGAGTCCATCAATCCCCTTCAGTTGATTCATCCCGCTTACCGATTCACTTAGCCGATGAATTTTAGCGCCACTATCTCGTCCACGATTCGCAGCTGCCGTCTGCTGTTGTTGACCTGGCACCGATTCTTGGGATTGCGCCAGCTCCGTGGACAGGCGCTTACGATTCGCCAGTAGGGCATTGTTAAAGTTATTGTGATTCTCCATGGATTTGCGTTCGCGCTTAAGGAAATCACCGTCTAGGTAGAGGGACAGCTGTTTGCGCTTCACGTGCCGGGCATCAATGCTCATGCCCTCCTTGAGCATTTTAATATTTACCTGTGAGAGGAGTATCAGAAGGATTAGGATAAGTGAGTTTTTGAAGGGGTCTCCCTGTCCAACTTACGCCATGCATAATCACATGCTCAGTAAAGTTTTGTATGCTTTCAGTTAGGTCGATGTTGAGGTTCTCGGCACGCTCGAACTCCAAACCAATGAACCACATAGAGCAGTAGGGCGCTGTGGTAACTGAAGCTTGGCCAGCTGGAGCAGTGGCCGGTGTCGGTGTCGGTGTGGCTGCCGCTGCCGCCGCCGGCGGCGTCGGCTTTGCATCCTCCTCGTTGCCGCTGTTGTTGCTTTGATTCTGATTTAGACTTTGTCCCTTCTTGAACTCAAAGCATTTGGGATTCACATGGGCCAGAGCAATGTGTGGATTTCGCTCCAGGTTGCCAATAAGTAAACGAACCTTGGACTCAACCAGGCCGCACCATTCCAGATGATCGTCCGCCGTCTGGGAGTTGACGAGCAGCACAATGAAATGGCGATATCTGTAGAAGAAACTTGGGGCCTCGAAAAGGCGATCCCACGGCACCCGACCCAGCATGATCTCATCGGTGATGTTCATGCCGCGGTTGAATTCGGTGA
Organism: Hirtodrosophila duncani; assembly: GCA_037043425.1. Lineage (NCBI taxonomy): Eukaryota > Metazoa > Arthropoda > Insecta > Diptera > Drosophilidae > Hirtodrosophila > Hirtodrosophila duncani. The sequence goes on along the minus strand of JBAMBM010000370.1, from coordinate 568,896 downwards.
GTATGACCTTTTTGGTGGACTCGGACACATTGAATGTGGAGTTCTGCTGCGGGTAAGCGGGCGTTATAACCGGCATCAAGTGATATCTATCCGAGGCATTCACTCGTGGATCCCACACCGGAAAACGCAGATTCACATTATCCGGATGCTTAAGCAGCACTGGATTGGGCCACTTCCAGCGACTAAAGACCAGAAAGAATTTGTGCACCAATGTGGCAGCCGCTGCATTTGGATACAGCTGACAGGTGCGTGCCACCAGCATGGCCCAGGTGACGCCACCGAAGAAGCCCAATGAATTTGAATAGATGCCGTGCTCTGCGGTTGGAAAAGACAACAGGACAAATTAAATTGCTATTATTTGAGATCCTGCGATATTTTATTTAATTTCAAAAGGATTCTCAAATTGTAAAGTCAAGAAAGGATACGTTATACTCACTCTTTGCCCACAATTTGATCGATCGCAATGCCAATCGAAAGTTCTCAATGTTCGGCACCAGAGCCAGTATCTCATCCGTCACCCGGCAGCCGTTCACGCTGCGCACCGAACGCGGATCTAGATTCTTGAGCAGATTATCATCGCGCAGATCAAAATCATCGGGTATTTCCTTCAGCGAGAGTCGTGCGAATAGCAAATCGATCTCAATGCCATCGAAATTCATTTTGATGACCGGCACATAGGCCTCCTCGACGGAACGGCATTCGGTGACCTCTGGGTGCTTCTTTAGGACCTCAGCGAAACTTTGGAAGTAATCGCTGCGTTCGATATTCCTAGGGGCCACACACAGGGCATCGATATCGGCGCCCTTGTTGTGTACACCTAGGCGATAGGAGCCAAAAGTATAGATTTTGCCGCCCAACTTCTCGGCGGCCGCTTCGGGCATATTCTTGCTAACGGATATATCCTTAACCCACTGTTTGACAAGGGTGTTCAATTTGGCCAGAATTTCCATGCGATGACTTAGCTCATCATGTGTCTCAAAAACATTGTACGGCTCCAAGGATGCGCGCAGTTCCTCGGTGCGCTGCAAGTCCTCGGGCCTTGGCTCGGCCAAACTTATGGCCGACGTCATGCCCAACTGTTTGGCCTGCTGATGTCCGCCCGAATTGGAATTGCCATTGTGCTGGTTCTGATGATGATGATGCTGCTGCTGCTGCTGGCTGCGATTATTTGCTGGTTCGGAATTCCACATGGTATCTTAAATTACAAAATACTGAAAGGTTTGCAACAAAGAGAAAGAAGAGGAACGCAAATTGAAGATCAGCTGACAGTTAGGTGTAGAATTCCACAAGTGACTCACCTAGACTTAAAGTTAAGAATGTTATAATTAAGTTGTTGCTGGTTTTGCTGTAGTTGCTGCTCCTCCTTTGGTTTAGCAACAAAATGGAATTATTTATATAGCCGTTCGATATTTCATTAAGATTTGCTTATTTCTTTTTGATAGGCGCTTGTTTAAAATGCTATAAATAAAAGATAAATAGAAAAGGTTTAACAATTTTGGAAAAATATATACAAATTTGATTTTAAACATTGTTCAGAATTAATACACTTCATTAAATATCCTAGTAAATCTCACAATCATATATCCTTAGATTATTTATTGACACTTTCTTCCATAAAAATAGCTCGTTTCAAATTAAATTATTTTTTTTAGGAAATTTATATATTTAAATCATTTTATACTAATAATTAACCAATTTCGCCTACCCACACAAATCTTAAAACCGCTTATTTCTGGAATACGAGTAAAACGATATCGTATTGCCAACTACTGTCGGCCTGCCTTTCAGACTCACACACTGTTTTTTTTAACGATAACGTCTTTTGTCTAGAGCGGAAAAGTGCAAACTAATTGTCAGAATATACAAACATAAACAAAATCAACACAAATTCAAATTTTTTCCAACAACATTTTGCGGGTAAATACAAATGCACACACACACACCCGCACGCATATACACTGTTCTCCACTCTCGCACTGTCCACCTACGCATATACTTACAAGCAGGAACACAACTCAACGCATATCCCGCATGTATATGTGTTTGTTATACAAAAAGAACTTGACAAATTTGTTTCATTTTCATCTATTGTTTTTGCTTACCTGCGCTTCTGCTCTTTCTCTTCTTCTTTTGCTGACACTTCTTGCTTTGACGGCTTACGTTTTCAGTTTCAAACAAATTGAAATTTCGTTATGCGTGCTGTTGTCTGTCTCTCTCTGTATGTATGTATTTATGTATATTGTCGATATATGTGTATGCATGTATGTAATTTGGCAGCATACGTCGATTCATTCATGTGTCATTGTTGTTGCAGTTGCGGTTGTATTATTGTTCCGGCAATTGCAATTGCATAGCGAACCTATTTTTTAATGTTTTCGCGGCGTGTGTTTGTTGTTTCTGTGTTGTATGCGTATCGCCTCCTCGCTTTCTGTTTCTGCTCAAATATTCACATTCTCGTCGTTTTTCATGTGCTGCGGCTGTGCGCTGCTGCTTCTTCTTCTTCGGCTTCTCACCACTTCTGCCTTCTTTTTATGCTACGTGACTGACGCACACACAAACACGCTCATAGAAGCATACATGCATAGGCTACGGCTGCAGGCAACGGCAAAACAAAAACACTCGCTGAATTAATTAAACAACGACGCACTTCATTTTTCGTTTTTGGATATTATTGTGTGCGAAGCATTTTTCGTTTGTTGCTTTTTTATGCGTTGTTGATTCGCGCTTTAAGAATGTAAGAAATGTACGATATTTTTAATAAGAAACATCGGCGTTATCCGATTTTTCTTGTTTTGGTGTTGCGCAGAGCGTCGATGTTTCCCCATTTATTTATATATGAATCAAATAACAGCTCTGTTACTGTGACTGAAAGTTGGTGTCAGGCACATATATACCATATTCAAGCAGAAAATATACCAAAAAAGATACTGCTTCGGTAACTTCAATTTACCACTCATGTTTATAACGTACTTTTTTTTTGAATTTGCTTGTATATGTTAGTATCTTTTTCGATGCTTTTATTTTATAAGTTTAGTTTATCAGACAAAAACCACATTCTAAACCATTGACGATATGTAACCCGAAAAATAGTAATGTATTCTGCGTATTATTATTATTACAAAATACCCATAGAACATCTGAAGCTTTAAGTATACCAGAAAAGTGTGCAACGGCGCTATCGTACAGATATCGATATTTAAAAGACGAGGCTGTCAACATTGATGTTCTTATGTGATAAAATATCGATGTTACGCTGCATGCTCTGTAATATGCTTCTGATTATTGGCTTCATACAAATTAAATTTTGCAGAATGAAATCTATATTTTTATTAATTAAATTGATGTTATTAATCATAATAATAGATGAATTAACAATTAACAATATACATTTAATTAGCAATATAATTAGCTTATACATTTAAGTGATCAGCTAAGCGCAAAGTCTCAGGCTAACAAAAGCCATAATTTTTAACCGTACAAAAACATCTTATCTCGACTTATGCAGCGGTAAATCTCCGTTATTTCTTTGCAAATGAACCACATGGCAACAGAACACACTCTCATACATGGATTTATGCTATGCAAAATCTTCTCTGAGAGCGACTGGAAATATACGCAGCTTGCACTCACTCCATCCGGCTTACTATGCTAGCTTACATACCTTATTTGCACTCATTAAGTACATACGCATAAGTTTAACATATTACATACATACATACCATAAGCACATGCAAACTCTTTTCCAACTTCATATTCACCTTTCTCATTAGCCCACAAATGAGTTAAAAACCGAAATAAATACTTTAAAATAACACAGTAATAACTTTGAGCTTCACCATCGGCCTCGCAACAGCACTACCAAACACGACCAACAACTAGCTAAGTCGTATCGTGGCTCTGGTGACTCTGTAGGGGCACATGCTGCCGGCTACGATTGATACATGGGCCAGCCGAAGCCAGTGTGGCGACTTCAACTGGAGCACAAGCTAAGCTTGGCAGATGGCACCCGGAGTTGGCCGGTCGAAAGGCCTAGCAGTGCGCGAACTGAAGATTATCCATGCGATGGAGATTATTAGACCCATGCTTAGCAATGAAACCAGTCAAATACTGACATCCACGTCTACGGCGATTGGCAATCAATCTTCTTCATTTGATTATTCCTTATATATTTATATTGGCCCATGGGAGCGCCAATTATTAAGTTCGAATTAGTTCCTTATTATATCATATCATTATGAAAGCATTTAAATATACCCGGGCATTGGAGCGCTCTACTTCCAACCAACCAACCACTGCTTTTCCTTTCCAAATATTTAACCATCATAAGAAATGTTACCATAACGGTAACACATTAACATAACATTAACAGCGTAGTGCTATGCTATCGATAGGCACATTGCAATTTGCCATTCACTTGTGTGCTTTGAAAATAACAGCTGCGCGACGACTGCGACTTTTGGCATTTCGGATTTCTGTAATAAAAAACGAGAGTTATGTCGAATATTGTCAAAAATGAGCCAAAACAGCAATTAAAGCTTAAGGCCATGGCGAGCACTTAATGGCAGCCACAACATGATACCCTGGATGCGCGAGAAGTTCAATGAGAAGCGCGCCAAATGGTTAGCGCGCAGCAAACAGCGGACCTCATCCGATGCAGCCGGTCCAGGTCCAAGTAGCAGCTCCAACACCACCAGCGTCGGCGGCGGCAGCGATGCGGACACACTCAGCCAGGTCAGCTCCAACTTGGTCCACACTACGGAAACTGAGACCCAAACGGATGGAGTTAGCGCTGGCATGGGCATGGCTGCTGGCGTGGGTGTTAATATGGGTGGTTGCATACTGAGGACACCATCGCCGGCGCGCAGACGTCGCGTGCAGTTAGAACTGCAGCTCCAAATGCAATTGGCAGCGGGCAATGGAAATGGAGCTGCAAATCCCACCACCACGAATCCAGCGGGGGAGCAGGCGAATGCGTTAGTTGCCATACTCGATCATCTACAAATGTTTGCCCCTAATAAAATAATACTTTTTTCTCTTATTTTCGAAATTCTCTGTTGGATTTCTGCAACACAAAACAAACTATGCAAAAATTGCGCAGTTTGTTTCTCAGGTGAGTTGCAGACCAAATTCTGTATAGATAGATGTAGGTTAATCAATATTCATGGTCTAATCCTAGAAAACCCTGCCATGCCCAGCGACTTACAGGCAGCGCCTCCACCAGCGCAGATCAGGATTCCACAGACAAGCCGGGCGAGAGCATCATTGTGCGCGTGATTTGTCCCAGTTCCCGTGTGCTGACCTTCAAGACGGATATCAATAAGCGCCTGAATGACCTCAAGAGCGAGGTGATACTTGAGCTGAGCGATGATCCCGAATCCATACAGCTGTTTGCGCCTGATGTGCGGCATCTGAATCCTCGCTATCGTATGTACCGTGCGGAGTTCCATGGCGGCGAGCTCAATGAGAGCGAAACACTCGTCCAGCTGCAAGTGCGCAACAATGAGACCTTCATACTCTCGCCCAGAAGGAACACTCTGCCGCAGACGGTGTCCAGGACGCGAGAGGTGCCCGGACCCAACGAACAGCTGATTGAGAGTGCCACACGCTATGTAGTGTCTGCCATCAGCACCCTACCCACCATCGACATCAATGAGATCTTTCAGCAGTCGAACGTGAGTAGCGCAAAGTGTAGTTGAATCAGTTGTACAAGTGTAATCCTCTCCAGATTCAATACGACGTGCGCAAGGTGCTCATTTCGCTGGCCCAGGCCTCGGCGGCCATTATAGGCGCTGGTCCCTATGCGCCGCGTCTGATAGCCATGCTGAAGCAGCGGCTCATCAATCGCAGAAATCATAATGCCGACACCTTGCAGTGCCTGGTGGACATGGGTTTCAAGCGAGAGCTGGCCGCCTATGCGCTGAAGACCAACAATGGCATCTATTCCACCACACTGGAATGGCTCATTCAAAACCAAAACGAGGATGCCTGCCAAGAACCGCCCGCCATGAACATGCAGCAGAGCGTGTCCTCCATTTCACCCTCCACCATAGTCACCGATAATGTGAGTAACCCCAACTAGAGAGTTAACCCAAGCCATTAATCAACTTCTGCATGCTTAGGACATTGTGGAGAACACGGCTGCCCTGCTGGAGATAGTGCGCATATACAGCCATCGCGATGCGCCGCCCAGCGAGGAGATTGTGGAATCTCTCACTGAAATGGGTTTCGAGGAGACGGCCGTTCTGGCTGCTCTCAAGAAGACGGGTAACAACAAGGCCTCCGCCTGCGAATGGCTGTGCGACAATCGTTCTGGCAGTGTGATTGAGCTGCGCGAGGGTTTGGCGCCGGATTCACCCATACTCAAGGTCATACTGGAAACGCCGCAGGTGCAAATGACGCTGAGTAATCCCAAAACGTTTTTGGGTAAGTTGGGAATGAAAGTTTTAAGGTTGGAATCAAATTTGATGAGCAATTTCAAATTTTATAGCCTTCCTGGCGATATTGGAGAATGAGCATGCCATACGCGTGTGGCGTGGCGATAATGATACCACATCGGTCATCACACATATCCTGCAAAAGTACCATGAGGAGAAGCATGTCCTGGGCATCAATCAGTTCTATACAAATCATTGGTGAACGAACGGAACGCACGAACTACTCTTCAAAGTGGCTTTATACATATATATATATATCTAGATGCAGATTAAACCAAATATATTTATACATACACATGCATTGCACACACACACACCCATATATATATATATACATACATACAAACCAAGTATTTTTATAGCCAAAGGATTATAAGGAAAGGGAATAACATACATTGCACTTGGCCAAAAGTTGCAAAATGCTTTGCCTGCACTTGAAGAAACGCTTACCTATTAGTACATATTGAAATTGCAATTACATATATAATATAGCATAGCAATAATAATATATATATATATATATATATATAATATATACCCGGCATTGTCCGGGTTCACTTTTTGTTACTTCGCCACACACGCTCAAACAATTCCCCACTGAGATACAATGAGCCTTCTCATAGCTATTCTGTATATGATCCTGCATTTGGATGACACATCCAGAAATAGTATATCCTAAAATGGCCACCAATTACTTGAAATTTTAGGACTATTGTTAAACCTAAGGAACATTTTCGTAAATGTATATCCATGATCACCTAAGAAGTCGTTCAATTTTAGCCAATCATTTCCTAAAAGTAAGAGAATTTTGCAATTTTTTCCATACATTTTAGGACATTTCCGAAAATTGTAGGTAATTGGAATGAAAGTTGTCATGGAATTTTAACATTCGATTTTAGTTATCATTTAAGCAAGTGCATCTATCAATAGTTTGTCTATGGATTCACCACAACCAAAGCTAACATTTCCATCCACTGACAGTCGTTTCCATACTTTAGTAGCTTAAATCAGATGGGGGGAATTCTAAGCTCTCCAGATGCTTGAAAATTATATGCAAAAATATAGCAAAGTTTGAGTGCTAAATTTTTAGGCCAAATATAATAAATTTTAGAATGTATTTTTCTACAATTTAGGTAATACATTTTTTTGAAACATGAACATATTTTACTAGCTTTTAGATCAAACATTTTTCGGGAATATTTAGGTCATATTTTCTATAATTTTTTCAAATTGTATCCTAAATTTTAATTCATCGTTACCTAAAAAACCAAAAGTATTCCATTAGTCCTAACTTTAAGGAATGGTTTTTTTTCTGATTGTAATTCCATCTTTGTTCAAATACTCAAAAACACAGCCACACGAGTGTGATTTGCTGTTGTTGCTTCTGTGCTTAGGTCATTGACATAGTATTTACATAGGAATTTCGAGCTCGATTTTAATCCAATTGCAGGTCGTCTGCTGCAAATTGGCTTCTTAGTATTCGCTTACATTATCAAATCAGTTTGATCTGAGCGTTGTTGCTCTGTCACGACAAAGGGTTTTATTTATATATATATATGTATATCGATATCTATTACAAGTTTATATATATATAGTTATATAATGACTATGCATAGTTATAGTATCTAGTCATCAATTAAGTGCTTAACATAATTATTCTAGCCATATTTTATTTACTCTTGAACTAAACTAAACCAATTCTAATCTAAAACTATTCACTCTAACAAATCTCGCACAAATAAGTCTGTCTATATCCAAGGTGGATAACTTTCTAAAAGTGGGATGGGAATCAAATAAATGCCATCAGCGCAGAAATCACAAGTGGACTTAACTTCGTGCTGTTTTGTATTTCCGATCTCACTTTCATGTATGTGTGTGCCCATCCATGGTCTATATAGAGTCAATATTATATTTTATATTATTATAGGCCACTACCACTGATATAGACACACACCCACACACATGTCTTATCTAACTGTGAGTCTTAACAGCCCTGTACTCTCTAGGTGAATTCTGATTCTGTGTATTGCAATTGCAGTTGCTGCGCCAAACTGCGCGCAAGAATTTAAGTATTTTTTAATTAACCAAAATAAGATTTATAAGATTAAGCAAACAAATAAATTAGTTTTTTATACAAATTAAATGTTTCTATCATGTACTTAAATTTTACAGTGTTAAAAGTGCTGGAAGGAATCCTTGTTGGAACACAGCTTAGTGGAATTTCTTAAGTTTTTTATACCCTTGCAGAGGGTATTATAATGTTGTCAGGATAATTGTAACGCATTAAAGGAAGCACCTCTGATCCCCTAAAGTATATATATTCTTGATCAGCAGGACAAGTCGAGTCGATATAGCCATGTTCGACTGTTTCTATGCAAACTAGTCTCTCAGCTTTGAAGCTATCGACTTGTAATTTTTACCATATTCTTCTTTTTGCTGTAAGCTGTTCATATGTACAAATCATAAAGATCGGCCCACTATAACATATAGTTCCGATATAAAAAGACATACATATATATGAAAACTTTGTCTGAATCTAAACAGCATTTCAAATTGGTTCCAAAAAACTTCTTCAGAAAACTTGGCGCTCACCAAGTCTGTGCCAATTTCTGCAGTTAATCTTTTACCCTCATCTAAAGCCTGGGCATGACATTAAGCCTTATCCGCATATTCGACACCACCACCCCCACCCCTACTGCTTGGCATTCATATCCCTCCTAATCAACAATGCTCACGTCTTTTGTGTATTTCGTAATTTTAATATTTTATTATACAACTTCGATGATGGTTTTGTCTGCTGATGATTCGATATAAATGCATATTTAATGCAATTTTCGAGTTTTTCGTTATTGTTGTTGCTGTTGTTGTTGCTGACTTTGTTGTGGCTTTGCCTTGCCATTTTATTAAGCTATTATGGCGTTTGTGTCATTTGGGTTTTCCCAATTCCTATTTTGTTTTCGAGGAGACAAATATAAACATGGAAAATTTGCCAAAACTGGCAGGCGACAAGAATTTTAAATCATATTGCAGGCGAAAATGTGGCGCAAACATTTTCATACAAATTGCAAAATTTTCGCATTGTTTGTGCTTTCCCTTTCTGTTTTTCATCCTCAAGCGATAATAATGTTCCATAAATTTGAGCGGCGCCTGCAAATATGCAACGGAAATTGCCAAAAGCCACACGACTTCAATTTAAGCTTGCGATAAAAAAAAAAAGAAAACCAAATAAACGTAAACCAACCCTCGCCCCCAACATAAAACGAAGCAGCTGACTGATGAAACTGAAGAATTTGATATTTTGTATACCCTAGCTGCAGGGGTACTTAAGATTTCTGTCATAGATTACATTTATATATGGCAACATATAAATCAGCAAACGAGGGCAGTTCAATATGAGATTGGTAAAGCCATAAAGTGGCATAAAAATTAATGTTTATGCTTATTTAATTTTAGATGAAATTCGTCTAAGAGTCAAGGAGAGAAAATATGAGACACTTGGCGGTGCTAATTTTTAAATTGCCGCCGCTCATTTAATAAAGCCAAGTCCTGCGAAGGAGTAAATTTAGCATTCGCTTTCATAATTTCAATTAACTTCAACGACGACATCAGCCAGCACTCGATCAGCGAAGGTTTAGTGTTATGAGAAGAGGGAAACTTCAACTACGTTTTCTTCGGATATCAAAGCAATCGAAGTCAGTCATGATTTCGTGTAGTCGAAAGGGAGTGGGGTCAATAATTTCTTCTCATCCTTTTCTTATATGTTGAGAAGAAAAAATTGTAATCAAAAATATCAACACCAGACTTCTGCTTCTTAGAAGGAGAAAGAGGAACAGCCGTTAGACACAAATAATGGCTGTGCAGGACCCATTTGGTAGACATTTCTCTTTTTAGTATAAGTTAATAAATAACACAAAGTTGTTAAGAGTATATGTCAGATAATCGAGAACTCAGATGAATTGAATTTCACATTCTGATGGCACAAAATTCATAAAGGATGAGGTAAGCTTTGCTGAAATAATGAGATTTTCACTTGGGATACGCAGACACAGCCGATTTATTGCAATCGCAAGTTTCAATTCTTTGGTCTACATACAAAAGTGACTAATTACCTGGTAAATATACTTTCAGAGCTGCAATAATATAATTTTTTTACTTATTTACTTACTTACTTATTTACTTAAGTATTTTCCATAACAGAACTTGTTATCGGTTATGAGAAAATTAAAAAAATTGATCAAATTAATCACTATTAAGAGTTAACTATGATAATGTTATAAAGTGTTTCAAGGATAGTTCGAGATGGTGGAATCTTTTTAGTCTATGAGTGCGCAGACTATTGTCCTCTATTGTACTCTGATAGTCAAGTGATTGTTGAGCTTTTCAAGGCGATTTGAGTATATTCTGATTGACCATTGATAATTGCATGGATTTTTTAGATGATTCGGACTTGGCTCTATGCTCAGACCCAGTCAACAATGGTTTTTGTTGGGAAAAAGTTTGTTTCTAAGCTGAGGCTTATGCCTCAGGAGGCAGTTCATCCTATTGAGGATTGAAATGGATTAGATTGAGATGGATATTGAAATGGATTATGAACCATAAGGACTACAAGCAGATAATGCACTTAGATATTATTAAACTGCAAAGTTGATATTAAAGACAAAAACCATTGGCGAGCCGATCTTCTAGTGCTCTTATTTTATGTGGCGTTTTCTTTTGTGTTGCGGGCTGACTTCTCTAAGTTGCATTGTTTGCATCAATCCGCCAATGGCGTCGTGTTTGTGTTGTAAGTGAACTTTTACAACGGCAAAGAAGAGAATATCAAAGAAAATATCAATAATCAATGAGGTTTTTGGTCGATTCGCTGATGTTTTTATATAAAATACTTTTTTATAGATACATATTCGTTTTTTTTCAGAAAACTCTTTTTATATATACTCTCCGATACCAAGAAGATAACCCTGTCAATACCAAGTTGATATATAAATACTAAGATTACATCGTTTTCACAATCTCAAATCTCAATATTTTCTTATTTAATGTAAAAACTTAATAGAAATTTGCAGTCTATAGAATTTCTAAGCAATTTCCTTTCCCTTCGTTTTGGTTGAGTATAAAAATGTAAGCAAAATCCTTGAATGTCAGTTGCATCCTTGGGTTTTGTCATAATGCATTGAAATGCGCAACCCAGTTTCCATTTGGTAGATGATGTTTATTTTCACCTGAGCTTGGAAAGATTTCTGAGTATTCTTCGAAAATGACCCGCTAAGTGCCATGCGGCGCTGCTCTTTCTTCTTTTTTCTTTTCTTTTTTTTTTTGTTGTTTTGTTTCTTGTGGCTTTTTGTTGTTGTTGCTTTTCTTTATGTCAAGTGCAAAATGTGCAAAAGAGGAACAAAGCAGCTTGCATTGCCATACCAAGCCCCAACCCCTCCCTCACTCGTTGCCAGCCATTGGTCAGAGAAAAACAAAAATAACAACAACAATAATAAAAATAACAACAGCAACAACTTTTGTGTGACACATTTGGCAATGCGTTTTTAAACTGCAAAGGAAAAGAGAGAGAGAAAAACAACCAAATGTGGCAGCCACAAAAAGTCAGCAAGTAAGGGGCAGAAAAAGTTCCCTTTTCGCTTTTGTTTTTGTTGTTAGAATTTTTTCGCATAGCCTCGGCACTGAATTGCACTTAAAGTCAGCACCAGTTAAAAACTTTCAAGAAGTGTGCTTCCCCGAAAAAAGGAAGAGCAAGATGAAGCAGCAGGAGTAGCAGCAGCACCAGCAAAAAAAAAGAGAAACTATTGCATAGGAGAGTGCGAAAGAAACAATTGAAAACTTTATTGCTTTTGCCTTTTTCACTTTTGTTCGCAAGTATGTTGCACAGCCAAGCAGAAGGAACAGCAGGAGCAACAGGAGCAGCAGCAGCGGAAGCAAAGGAACCAGAAGTAGCAGTTGACAACAAAGCTGGAGCTAGTAAAAAAAAGTATGCTAAGAAAGTTTTGCGCTTTTATATTAATTTTAGAACTGAGCTAGGTTGAAGGGGACACTCCTAGCAAAAAACAAAAAAAAAAAACAAAACAAAAACAAAAAAAAGAAATTACCCAGAAATTTGCCCTAAGGCTCAATACACACTTCAAATAGAATTTCCTGCAAATTGGAAAACTTCATATAAAATTCTACACAATTCATTTTGGCCCCAAAACCAAATTCAGAAGAAAGTCTAACAACAATCAAAATAAGCAAAACTGTCTCCCACGTTGTGAAGCAACATCCCACAGAAGGTTTCAACTTGAAATGCAAATTAGGCGGAAATCATTGATTATCATTGGAGTTTCCTTTTCCAAGTGTACTTGCTAGAAGTGGAGATGAAATTTGGAAAATTCCTTATGAAATATATGTGTATCTTGTCTTTGATGCCGATCTAAACTATTGGATTACTATGAAATTTGTACATATAGTAATTTCCATCAGGCATAGTCCGCTACATACTTTTTCTACCATAACATTTCGTCTCGGTTGCATTCGCGTTTGAATAGCAAATTAAAGAAAAATCTATCACATTCGAACAAGAACAAATTGAATGTGAAGAAGATAAGAGCAGAGTAATACACAATCTGATTCCAAGAAGGGGAGACTGGTTGGTTAGATTGAAGCCATTTTTGTTTCAATATTAAATTTTTACTGAATATCGAGCTGTAGGGAGTGGGCAACAGCAAACAGCAGAGCAATGTACTGCTCTACTGAAGACGATGAGAAGACAGAAAGCAGAGCACAAGAGAGAGAGAGAAAGAGAGACACAGAGAGAGAGAGATGTAGAGAGTAGAGACAAAAACAGTGAGAGAAAGGAGAAGAAGAGTTTTAGAAGAGGGAAGATAGATAGAGGGAAGATAGAGGATGAGAACATAAAGAAGAAGTATACCGGAAGAGGATAACAAGAAGAGAGAGAAAACACAGAGATGAACGAGAGAGAGAGAGACAGAGAGAGAGATACAGAGAGAGAGGCAGAGAGAGGCAGAGAGAGAGAGAGAGAGAGAAAGAGAGTAGAGACAAAACAGCGAGAGAAAGGAGAAGAGGAGTTTTAGAAGAGGGAAGATAGAGGATGAGAATATAAAGAAGTGTACAGGAAGAGGATAAGAAGTAGAGAGAGAAAAACCAGAAACGAACGAGAGAGAGAGAGAGGGAGAAGTAGGAGGTATAGGAGAAGTCATGGCTTCACACAATTTGAAAGAGAAAAGTAAAAGGGATAGAGGTGCAGAGTGTACCATGAGCTCAGAAAGTGCTAAGAGATGTAAGGTAAATGCTACTTCTTGAGAGGAACCCGTTTCTGGGCTCCAAGAACTAAATCATCATAATCTTTACTTGCAAGTTTTGTAGAACATTAATAATTACAAAATAAGTAAGAACATTACAGTCGAGCATGACCGACTGTTAGATACCTTTTGCCTAGTAAACTGCCTTATCTTATAGCAGACCAATTCCGATCAAACTTAGCCGAATTCGGTTTGATTTCAATGAAAAACCACGTTTTCATACAAAGTGCTCATTCTGAGAAAATCGGTTCTATGGCTATGTCGGCTTTAAAAAAATACAAAATTTATATTTAACCAATGTTTGCAAATTTTAGACAAAGTTAGGCAAACATTTTTGTTTGCTTTCTGTTGAATAACTTTGAGTCTTCTTTTGACGTGGACTTGAAGTGGGGTCATCTTTTGGCAAGCTGTGTGGGGTTTGGTTTAACTGTGGCGAGCTGCCCACTAATTGGCCTTGTGAAAATATTTGTGACGCTTATGAAAACAGTTGCCCACACATGACCCTTGACTAAAGTGACACACAAAATAGGGAGACCCACAAAGGACCCACACACACACACACACACACACACACACACACAGAGAAACACTCTCCTGGTCACACAGCCCAGTAGTCCAATCATAAACATGCGTCAGGGCTAAGGCTAACCACAGGTCCTTTCCTACAGCTTTGCCGCCGCAGCCTTCTTATCCAACCCCCATCCCTCCGCACACACACACTCAACCAGTTGACTCAATGTGGGTGAGCAGCCCCCGCCCACGCAATTTTTGTCAACCAAACTAATTAATTAATTGTGGGCGGCCTGCCGTGACCCTCCATTCAGCTGGCCAGCCGGGCGAGACTGCCTCCTGCCGCCTTGCTTGCGCCACGCCCCCGTCCTTGGCCTTCACTTGCTAACTGACCAGCAACTAATTTTTATATTTATGAGGGGAACAGGGGATGGCAAACTTTTGGCCTACTGCGTCATAAACTGTGGCTTTTTGTTGCCCCAGGGGGGGTGGTAGGAAAATATCTTGTGTGTGTGTGTGTGTGTGTGTTGGCGGCTGCTTCTGTATGTGTAAATGCATATATGTATTTGTGTGTCACAGACTCCGCATGTTCTAAAATTTTAGTATCTTTGTGTGATTTCATGCGTTAAAGCAGTCAAGTTTTTATGTTTGGTGGAGGAGGGGGCATGTACAGTTGGGGTGGGGGTTGGGCATCTACATTTCATTTAATTTTGAAGTTTTGCATATAAATGATATATTTTGCTAATGAATGTCTTCGATTTAATTTGAAATGCTTAATTGCTAGCAAGGGGAGGCCGAAAGGGGGAATGAGGAGGACTATTAAAATATTCAGGGGAGCAGTAAAAGATTGGATACAAGATTTCAGTTAATTTACATGCGACTCTTAGATTGTCTGAGAGTCATGAGAAGGGTAATTAGGTTACAGATATTTTACATATGAAGATTCTTATGTAAGAAAATATGTAAATCTGTGAACTATAATTAAAGCTATATATATATAGTTATATATAGTCAGTTGTCTCTTAGGATAATGACCCAATTCGAACAAGAGTTGATAAAGGATTAGGAAGAGTTATAAAAAGCTTCGGCAGATAAAAGTAGCAAGCAGATGCGAATTTGAAGAATAATCACAACTGAGAGAAGAAATTCATAGAAATTCATAAGAATCATAAGAAGTTAAGGAAGCTGTCCCTTGGCGCGCTATTGAAACCCTCAATTAGGAGCTTTTTATTGGATGGAATACAATTTTCACCTCGGTATTGTGATACTCTGCACCGTAAGAGAAATTGCGATAATCGTTTGATGTGGTTTATCAATGATTCAGAAGTGGTTTAATGAGTTCCATTGTGGCTCTACCAGTGCAAATGAAGCCGAACGTTCAGGTCGCCCAACTACGGCTATGGCTCACACTCAAATAAAAGCGCCTGTGTGGTCACCATTATCTCAACTAGCATATTCTCCAGTTCAGGCCCCCTCTGACTATTTCCTGTTTCCAAACCTGAAGATATGTCTGTTAGCTAAGAGATTTGGGTCAATTGATGAGGTCATCAATGAAACAAAATCTCATTTTGAGGGTTTTGAGTAAACCTATTATTTGGAAGGAATACAAAAATTGGAAAAACGGTGGACTAAATAAATCGAGCTGAAGAGAGACTATGTTAAGAAATAAAATGCCCATTTCCTTTATACAAACACTCAAGAACCTATCAAATGACCCTCGAAATAAACTAACTCTCTTACATGTTTGTCTGTCAAGATTAAGATTGGAGTATGATCCAGAGGATAAGAACAAGTTAAGCTAAGAAATAATTGGCCATAAAAGAGTCAAAACCTTCCTGCCCACTGAATTTCGACTTTCATACTTAAAACAATAGAGAAATTCGTCTAAATTTGGTCTTTAAAGACAGCTTGCCTTACTTTTCAGAAGAGTATTTCTAAGGTAACATTTTTCTTAGTTTTAGGATATTTTGTGTTGAAAATTACAAAGTTTTTATATAAAAATCTAAACAAAAATTATATTATTTCAAGGCGAAGTTTTTTTAAACAGGAAATAAATTTTATAAATTTCAAAATTAGTCTATAATCAAATCCATCTTTCCTTTCCAATCTTTCCTTCCCATATAAACCATCGCAGTCCATGGATTTTCAAAGCCATCGAAATGAAATTTCTTGTGTATAAAAAGCTATAATACGTTTATCTTTTGGTACTACCGAAAACTGATAACGACGCTACCTATCGCATTAGGAGCATCATAGCCGGAGTACCCCAAGGCAGCGTTCTAGAGCCGTTATTTTACACAATTTACAGGGCAGACATGCCTGCCATAGCAGACCAGAGACTACTGATAGCCACTTACATTGACGAGACGCCGAACATGGTCACAGCCAATTCACCACAGGATGCCTCTGAAGCCATCCAATAGCAGCTAAATGCTCTCAACACCAGGCTCAAATGATGGAACATCATGGTCAACCCACGCCACATTTACTCTCCGTAAAGGCAACTGCCCGTCAGTGGCTCCCTCATTCAGGAAGAAGCCAACCCGAAATACCTCGGAATGACGCTAGAGGTTGACGTGGCGCACCTACCTACTATTCAAAAGGAAGCAAGCTCGTCAGCCTATCTTCATAGACTAAAATGGCTATACTGGCTGATCGGCAGAAACTCGAAGCTTAAGCTCAGGACAAGAATTCTGTTTACAAGTCGATAATCATATGGACCTATGGCACAGAGCTCTTGGGCACAGCCAGCAATATAAATCGGAGAATGATCCCATGAAATACATAACTTATTTTCCTCTATTGTGATGAAAAGACATTGACGTTGACCTACGATTTCCGTTTGCAATGAAACTATGGAGACCTTAGTGTAAAAATGTCTAAAATGTCTCATCTATGGAATGGAAAACTTTGGAATTGCTCACTCTATGAACTAGTTTAATCTTATGATTATCTTTTTAAGATGACAAATTTGTACCAAGACATGGTCAATTTGCTGATCGATTTGGATTTTGGTTCGGGCTAAGAATGGAATTCTCTAAAACTCACATTGACCTACATGAGGCGTTGTGTTTGTTTGTTGAACATTTACTTTGGCGGACCCAAAGAAGGAGACCCCGTGGAACGCCGAATGCAATTGGTGGTTGGTGGAAATTATATGAGACATCTATTGCGATTAGCAAGGTACAATGATATGATATAAATATATAATCATAAGTGTAAGTCTGAAACCGTAACAATAGATAAATATTCGATAAGTGCTTTTAAATCATAATTACTCATACGCCGCATGGTAAGCAGGCATATTAGCCTACCGGAGTGGGAGTCCCCCTTCACAGCGTATGACTAATATTTATAAACTAAAAAGTTATACAGCAAATGGTGGCATGAGTCACTCGACAAATGGGAAAAAGGAAAATGAACTAACCAAAAATGGTAATTAATTTAAAAACCTCTGCCACATGTAATTTTATATAATTTGTACATTTGCTAGAAAGAGTGTACTGTTAAGCAGGGGTGGGGGGTAGAGTCCAATTTCATTTGTGCAATACAATTAATTTTCCCAGTGACCGCACAACATTTTTCATCATTTTTCAAATTTTACAATTACAACAAATGCGTGTGTGTGCATGGCGCAGGGCGGCAAGGGAGAGGGGTGTTATCTATTCAATTGCGCATTGTGCTTTTTTGAAAATATGTTAAGAGCTTTTATTTAGTGGTTCCTGTTGTTGTAATTGTTGTTTATCCATGAGTTACATTTGCAAAGCGCATGAACTCGCATCCATGAGATACATTTGGCTACATGCTTTGCATTTGCACTTAAGCGAGTGGCTTTTAATTAATATTTTGCGCTATAAAATTGTTTAGGAAATGTATTCAAATTATTTATGGTTAGCTGCAATTTTATGTGCATTTTTTTTAATGTTTATTATTAAATGTTTTGGGGTTATGCAACTGCAGCAGCTGTTGCTGTGCAACAGAAATTTTCCGCTGCTTTGGTTGCTGCTGCTCCTGCTGCTTAATGGTCCTTGGCCGTTGGTCACATGCAAATTGTATCTCTCTAAAAATTGATGACGCATGCAGCTAAGCGATGAACAGCGAGGGGGCGAACTGGGGCACTGAAACATTCTATGGATAATAAATCATCTTGAGCAGGGATGCAATCGCTCAATCGCTCTCTTGCCAAGTGGCCAACAGGCAAATGAGTTTTTGATATTATCAAAAAAAAAGAAAAGCGAACAAATAAAAAAAGGACACAAAAAAATGCACTAACTAAAGGAGAACAGCTGAAACTCCCCCATTTGAGCTAAAATTCCCACCCTTACTAATATGTATAAAAAGCATATTGAATGCTTGAATAAAAGTGGCTTTAAGGATTTTGAGTTGAAATTTGTATATGGATTTAATGCTTTAAATTTCTTATCTGCCAACCAAATGTAAACTTTAAATGCATTTGCATTCGCTGTTAAACCTAACAGAAACACTTCACTCATGTGAGAGAATGAAATTCTTCCTTTCACACGTTCACTTATTCTTCTAATCTTCCACACAGCTGTTAAGTCTGTTAAGCAAAGCTTGCTGTCTGCAATTCCATGCAAACGAATGTTTTATATCTAAGGTCTTCTCAGTATTATTTTGCGCGCGTACTTAGTGCGATCTATACAAACATATGTATGTATTTGTTAAATTTGCAAAGAAAAATGTGTGGCTTAGTTGCTAATGCTTAGTGTGTGAATTAAATAAATCGAAATTAAGCTAATATTGTGAAGTGTTGATAGATTTAATAGTTTTTTCTTTAGTTTTGTGTTCTTTTCGGCAGCTATGAGCCGGTACCAAGCAAAGAACTGCATGGCAAAAGCAAGAACAAGCAATAATAACAACAACAGCAGTAACAGTTCAGCAGAGAGCTGGCTTAGTGCGAGAAGAATCTCGTGAGTGTTTGTCTAACATGAGTGTTTTTTGCTGTCTTTTTGTTTTCTGTATGCTTACAGAAATGTGAAATGTGAGTGCATTAACCGATGTTAACTTAACATATTTAAATGTAACATATTATGTTATGTACAGAGAGCTGTTTACAAACATAAAACAATATTGCAATGTTCTTCAATATACAGGAACTTTAGAAATTGTCTGTCGTTTTATTTATGGTAAGTAAATGTTGTCATGAAATTTGAAACCACAAAAGGAAACGTTTCTGACTAGAAAATATATTTAAATATTTATTTTTAATCACCAAATCATACGAAGTAGCCATATGAAGCGTTTTTTCTGTCTAACCAAATGAGCCTCGAAACGGGGCTTTCTCCAAATCGAACCACATTAGGAGTACAAACGTCTGCTGGCCAAATTTGATCAGGATGGGACATATATATCATATCGCTGCTATAGACCCAGATGTATATTCATAAGAATAATAAGAACACACAGATATTTCAATGTTGACGATATTGCGATAGCTTCCAATTGCTTTGTTAGCACATTCATCCACTGCTTGTTAATTAAATATTAAGTTTATATTCATTAAGATATTTTTAAAGATCATCCAACAGTTGTGTGCTAACTACTTCTCGCTGGTCTTCCAAATCTGACACTAACAAGCTGGCATTTGTTCAACTTCTTTTGGCCTTTGTCTTATTAAGAGCACGCCGCAGGCAACTCTGATGGATTAATTTTTAATGAGTGTGTGTGGGTGTGTGTTTTGGGTAAAAGTTAATGAGCCAGCGGTAGCCCACACACCCACACATCACATTCAACACACACCAAAACCCACCCAAGCAACTACCACACTACCCTGGCCAAGTCATCCTCCACGTGCGTGGCAAATAAATCATCATTGGTTGGTCCAGAAGCCAAACCAAAAATAAGTACAATTGCAATTTCCCTCGCAAATCCTGACAAATGAGCGAAAATATCATAGTCCGAGCTTGGGAGGGTAACAAACGATATTAACGTGTATTAGCAACAAAAAATCATGGACCAGAGGCCAAAAGGAGGCAAATGCATTAAGTCAACTTTGCTTCTGCAAAGGACTCATTGCAATAGCTTCAAATTTGCTGCTTCATTTATAAGGATTACGGCGTAACGGGCCAACGGGCAACCCGTGGAACTATGGAACTACCAAACAAACAAGCCAACGCGACAACAGCAAGAACTCATAACAAAATTACTTGCAAGAAATGCAACAAGCTGAGCGAGAAATGTTTCACAGTTCAAGTTTCACCCCCAAATGGCAAAAATGTCTTATTAGACAGAGCTACTAGAGAGTGAGGGTGGTTCCAGGGTTCCCGTTAAGGGCGACTTTCGACTGACTCACTGACTGACTGGGTGGTTTGGTTTCATCTACAACTACTGCGCGTTATCCTGCCTTTTGTTGGACAAACATGAAATATGCATTAGTTTCAACTTGTTGCCCCATGATGATTGGGATACTTACATATTCCATCCATTTAAAAGAGCTGCCGTTGTGACCCAAATGCTGTAAAAATTTCTACTTAAGATCATGAAGTTGTAGACATAGAAATTAAGCTGCAAGCAAGTGCAATCTTAAAATGCTATAAATCATTGAACAAGGGAAATGCTTACAAAAATGAAAAGAAAGGATAGAGAAATTCAGCCGATACTCCTGCTGTACCATAGCTAATACTACCAGAAGACCTAACTCGCTCTTTCATAAATAAGTTTGTTAATTAATTCACCTAAAGCTTTGAACAGTTTTAGTTAGAATCAATACTAACGTTGATAATATTAACGAGATGAGGAACATTTTTCAAATAAGTTTTTCAAGGCAGCCGCCATGCGTCATCATCGAAATTGCCATCCATAGAAACATACAAGGTGTGTTCAAAAATTAAGGCGGCTTTTCAAGTTTTCGCGGGCATCGCGGGATATCGATTTTTGTTGTTGGTGTGTTGGTACACATGTCACAGTTTCAAGCTTATAGCATTCTTAGTTTGTTTTTGACAGATAAAAAGGTTAGACGTATTTTGTTAAGCAAAGAATTTGCATCAAATTTTTGTGTGAAAAAATGGTATCAAGTGCTCTGCTTTAAGTCTGCTTTAACTAAAAAATATGTTTACATGTGGTCAAACTCTTCCAAGAATTTGGAGAGCTTTGAATTTTTAATCGTGTTAAGCAATATTACAACATTTTGTCAGACCACTTGGACAATGCGAAGTTAGAATTGAAACCGATCTAGTTAGAGCCCGACGAGCATAATGATGTAGAGCCTTAAAATTTAAAAACCACACAAAAGGGATGTTGAAAAAGTTGATGGAAAAGTTGACTGTCACCATCAAATTCTGTAGTTGGCGAAGCAAGACGATCAAATAGGTTTTGTCCATAACTCGGAAATACAATCCAGGTCTCCAAATGTCTTCCTTCAATGCGGCAAACGTTGTGTTTAACAAGGTACAGGCCCAAATATATCATCGAACTGGATCACTGCTAACATTGCCGAATGCAGAACATAAATTCCTGCAAATCTACTTTATGGGAAGCCGTGTTGAACAAGTTGATCAACTTTGTCGATTCATAACACGTGTTGATGGTGAAATTGTCGCTGCATTGAAAAGGTTTTTGACCAATATAACCTGTTAGTACGTTTATTCATCTCAATTTAGAATCGTCAAACAAATGCTTTTATACACATTTTCACATTGGAATTTTCTTAAACAAATTAATCGTGCTCAATTAGTCAGTTCATATGTATTTATATATAACTATTATATGCTGTCATTCTAAAAATCTCTCTAAAATCGATATGAAAATCGCTTTCTTTACAAGTTCGTAGAAATTTTATAGCTGCACTTATTTCTTCACACGGATTTAAGTAATCCCCATTTCAGATAAGAACTAAGACTAAGTGATTTTACTATACATATTTACGGCATTTGACAATCTTCATGACCTGACTATAAAAAATATAAATAAAGTTTGCGATTAAAACTTTATTTTATTTTACTTTAGCCCACATTTTAGGCAGCGAAAAAATAGAACCTACGAGAGTGAAAAAAAAGAAGTCAAGTCGTAAAAATTCTATCAACTCGATTAAATTATAACAAGTGGATTTTCATGTTTTTTGTATGTTACGTGTATGTGTGTGTGTGTGTGTGTGTTTCGCATTTATGTGTTTTTATTGTGCTAATTTTATGCGTGGCGAGGCGAAGACTGTGGCAGCAGAAGACATTTGCCTCAAGGAGCACATACACACCGCACCTACACACACGGCAGGCGCAGGCCACCTGCAATAATACTTGGCACACATTTAGTGGCAGCATTTAGTGGCAAACGACGACAACAACGATGAGAACGAAGTTCATCCTTGGGACATTTCCATTTCTACATTTTTCCCGCCGTCCCGCCGCCAGAGCTTTGCCTGAGCCTTGGCAAAAGTTTTGTGGCTCCTTTTGTTGTTGTGGCTGTTGGCTGTTGGCCTACCTGCTGTTGCGCTCACCTGCTGCTATTTTGCTTTTACCGCCGCTTTGCCCGTTGCGCCACACTTTTGTCTTATCAGAGTGGATATTTTCTTCTCTTTTTTTGTTGTTGTTGTTGTATTGTGTTCGTTTGGCCCGCATGTGTTTATGCCACAAAATGGCACTTTTGCGACAGCGTTAGCGTATTTTATTTTTTTACTGCCACTTTTCGCCATTTTGCTTTATCATTTTTATGTGTATGTGTATAGGTGTGGTGTGTGTATGTGTATATGTATGCAGGCTCTGAAGTTTATAAAAATTTTTGGAAAATATGTCTAAAGAATTCTAGAAAATTAAGCAAGAAATTTGTTAAGGGAATAGAGGAATGGTACAAAAATTGACTAAAATATGGATTGGTTTTCGTAGGGTACATTGAAGTCTGCTAGGCTTAACTTGAGGGAAAAAGCTTACAAATTTACTAAGACAAGAATAGTGAAGTTGAGTCATGTTGATAGGAATTTTCCTAGATTTTTCTAAAAATTTTATTTCCACTAAAGTGAACCTGCTCCTGGTATTGTCAATATACTCTATATTCATGGAGCTATTCTAGCGACGGATGCATAAATGTTGTACTGAAATGCGACACACAATCTCAATTGTTTGGCTGGATTTGTTTTATTTCAGTATTTAGAATGCAAAATTAAGAAATTTTCAAATGGAATATTGGAACAGTTAAATTGATGCTGGCAAAGAGAATCTATTCTATACTTCATTATATATGAATTTGATTTGAAATTCACATGCCAACGCCACTATCAGATAGGTTAATATTCCACCTGAGTTTTTGCATCCCAAAGAAGTATTATTTGGTTTTCATTGTCAACGAAAATGGTGTTCCTTGTAAGCCTTGGCAGGCATGGGGCAGTCAACTAATGACCCTGTATTTATATGACAGGTTCAAAAGTTTATAAATATTTATGGGCTACACCCACTCAATTGTTGTTGTTGTTGTTGCTGATGTTGCTGTTGCTGTTGCTTACTTTTCATCAAGCGCAAAAACTCATTTGCTTATTTTAAAATTCCAAGCAGGCGTAGTTTCATTTTTTGACACCCAAAACACCAGGCCAGAGAGAGCAGGAGGGATAGAGACAGCTGCCGGTGCCGCTGCGGCTGCCTTTCAACTTTCCACTGGCATTTTGCGTATCCAACCAAAGGATTTTACACCCACTCTACGGCTGGAGTGCACGTTGTTGGCATTGTCACGCACACACGTACTATATTTTTTACGCGCATATCATATTACACACAAACACATTTACACAAACACATACACACACACACACACAGAGCTATATGGTAATACCCTTTATGGGTTCTTTTTTTTTGGGGTAGAATTCTTCCTGCTAGTAAATAGAATCACGTACACTAATTATCATCACCATTGTGCGACGTGCGGAGGGCGGACTTTCAAAAATATATATTTTTATTAATTTCGGTAAGGTAACGCCCACGCCCATGCCCAGCCCTGCTGTATAACAGTCTCCCCCTCGTGTCAGCCTGCTGATGGGTAAAATTTTTAATTGAGATTTCCGCATTACGATAAGCGATACCAAAATGTGATGCTGCATTCAGTTTGAATGCCAAAATAGCATTGCCAATTAGTTTTTAGCTAGAGATTAGATAACGGTTCATGTAATATTTGTACAATTAGCTAAAACCACTTGATATTAGTTGATATTAGTGTGGTGCTTGTGGTTGACAGTGAGTCATGATTTGTATTTGATACTTCTCTAATTGTTCTGGCACTTAGGGGAAAGGAAATGTTTGCTATCAAATGTTTAGTTGTCAATTGAATGAATACATTATGTACATTATTTTACGTATATAATTATCTTTTTGTTGGTATTGCATACATAGATGATTCCACAGTTGATTTTGTTTAGTTTATAAAACCATCAAAAACACAAAAAAATTCTTTCGATTAATCTATGTTTCACATAGAACTTATAATAGCGCTTCTACAAGCGATCTGTGCAGAGCTGGCTGTGGTTCTAAACTCGTCTATCTTCCTTTGATGCTCATCCATACCTCTGGACTGATGAGACCGACACCTGTATGGTATAGTAGATTATGCCGGCAACTGAAGTTTCTTGCCTTTGAGTACTTTGGTAATGTACAAGTAGAAGAAATCGCAGTATAAAATGGTCTGAACGATTCCTGCGAAAATCGCAATAAGGTCAGAGTGCGACTCCATCACATAGCGGTATACCCAATTAAGCAGATAGAGCGCTCGGTACAAGCCAAGAGCGAAGAGATAATGGCTAGTTATAGATTCGGCCTCTCCGGTTTTGCTCACCAAAAATAGTTGTGGTAGAATGGCAACAGATTCTAAATATATCGAGAATGTCCAGAGCACCTCCATTACGGTGAACTCATGATTGATGACCAAGGAGAGTAGAGCGCACACTATCAGTAGAAACTCAATCCGAAAGGTATCGTGGTTGTGAGCATAGGTGGACTTAAACTTGACGTACCTCAGGTAAACTATAGCAGCTGATGTGGCCAAAAACAGCAGTTTCATTATTGAGTTATAGAGGCTCACATATGTGCTGAAGAGATCCAGGTAGCGTGTGAGGAAAACTACAGCGTACAATATCTGCGACTTGCCAGATATACCGGAGCAGGATCGCGTTTTCCATATTTTAAGAAGCAGTATTATTATAGCAAAGACATGCGATAAGTCGCCAGCAAGCCGAAAAATATTCATTTTCTTTTTTGATCTTCTCCGCTGCTTGTCGATGACGGCCACACACGTAGACACACAGTCCGCTTCCAAATAAAAGTGGGATCAGTTATTTTTACGAGATAAAAGTGGGATATGTGTGTGGGTTGTGTTTTGGGGTTCTTTATTTAAAATTAAGCTACTTTGTTGAGAAAATTTGTAATTCTGTTGAAAGTTAAAACTAATATATGTATCAAGAAAGTGCTTCTGGAGCTAACACCAGTCCATATAATCATTGAAATGAGACTGAAAGTTTCAATGATAAGAATATCCAGATTAGAGAAGATGCTGCGGAACTAGTAAGGGATACATCTCTGCTACTGCAGCCCAGAGACGAAATGCTAGCTGAATGCAGCCTTTCCCGTTACTTCGATATTCAGATTAGCTACAAAGAGACCGCACTTGAGGACGGACATCCGCCCAATGAAAACACATACCACAAAATGGTACACCAATTGGATCCCTCAGTGATGTGGGGAGTGCTTTGTGATGAATCTCTAGGCAAACACATAGTCATATTCCAAGCTGATGTGTGCGCAATCGGTAGATGTAGATGCGCAGAACTGAACCTACAGAGGATCTATAACAAAGACAATGCCATTCTATCTGACAGTCATGCAGCGATAAGGGCAGTGAGACAACACCAAGATAACTTCTACTGAAAGAGGTGAGAACAGCTCCAGATAAACTAAACGATATAATAGACTTGCCGTAAGATGGGTCTCGCTGCACCGGAAACGAGGCAGAAGCCAACCTAGCTAAAACCTTAAGACTTTCTTAAGCTCTTAATAACCCGTGGGAAAACCCCATTCGAATTCTGACTGGACTCTTAACAGGACTCTGTAGTGTACGGCACTTGCAATTGCAAGAAACAAGCTCTTGGGAATATTCATACTCCAGCCAGAGAGCATCGTAGCCCTGAATCCAACAAGATACTTATAAATAATCAGAGGGTTTTGTGAAAGCCGTGCGGCTTAGAAGTTTCATCAGTTCGATTTTGACCAACTTCAATAATATGCATATATAATTTAAACAAGCAGAGCTCTAGTTTTGCCATGCGCAACAAATATCATAACAAAATGTACAATTGCTTTCCAAAGTGTATAACAACTGGCCTAAAGTTTGATAAGAATCCCCTAGACAGTGGCTTTTATCTGCAGATAAGAACGTTTGCTATAATTACGATACAGCAAAAACACAAAGATAGAGAACGAATTCAAACGCGCTGGCTGAGATTGTGTGCCTATAATAGTTGTAGGGCCATCAGGCATTAGTGTCCAGCGAAACGTGTTACGTGCAACAAGTGTGACAAGCGCAACAGTACAAGAAATTCGTAAAAATAACATCAATAGCTCTGATATAATGGATCATCGTACACGTGTGGTAGAGGTCATACAAGTGCCACCTACGCAGGCGCCAAACACAACGGTTATTGTTCAACAGCCGCCGCCGCCCAAGGAGAATGGTTGCTGTTGCTGTCCCTGCTGCCCCTGCTGCTGTGGTTGTGGCGATTGCTGTTGTTGCTGCACCATCATGTAACCGTGGCAGCCAGACGAGAGGCCGAATCCCACCAAATTCCGAACTTCCAAATGAACTTAACCCAACAAAGCTCGCAGTGAAATAAAATTTTACGATTTGGTATAAATCATAGTTGTTCTGTTCACACTCCACTTCCACTGCTGCCCACTTTTGTGGGGCCAACATATTGTCTTGCATTAAATTTAATATTATTTGTAGTTCTAGTTTTATGACCACCCCTTTTTTTTTTTTTTTTGGCATTGGAGGAGGCATAGTGAAAGGACGGGTCATATAGCCAAAAAGTTAGTGCCACATTCCATGCCACAAAAGTTATTATTTATACGTTTCTCAATTTGCCAATAAAAGCGGCAAAATGTGTCAAAAAGTGCGGCCTGCTCTCATTTTGATAAAACATTTTATGACTTTTGGTTTTCGGAATTGGAGCAGCAGCAGCAGTAGCAGCAGCAGCAGCAGCCGATGTGGGAGGAGGAAGACAAATGCAACCGCAGTCTCAAAAACTTTTTGTGCTGGCCAACATTTTGACAAGGGTTAAGAGCTGAGCGAAGCAGGCAGCCGGGGGCAACTGGGGAAGTCAGTGGTGTAAAGAACCGACTGTCCAATTCACCATAATTTGTGTGTACTTTTTGCTTGCTCGCTTTTATCTAAAGCCCAAACAATATTACTCATACGCATGGTGGCACACAAATTGGTCAACATTTATACAAAAAGTATAATTTGTGGGCATTGAGAGAGTGTGGTTTGCGGGTAGAAAAAATAATAATAGAAAATTTGTATGTTAATTCAATAAAATTGTAAAAATAATATAATTATCATAGTAAAATTTTAGAATTTATTTTAGATATTTATTTTGATTAATTTGATACATAAAATTGTTTTGTGAAATTTCTAAGGTTGATAAAAATTCGAGTAAAGCAATTTTCGTTGCTTACAAATTCCCTGAAATTTTAGAATATTTTTATAATAAATAAAAAATTGATAAAATACAAACTACTATAGTAAAGATCGGTCCAACAATGCGGTTGTTTTTATACATCGTGAAAACAGAGTGAAGGAAAACAGAGAGAGGAAAATTCTCTCTAAATTTGGACAATTTGGGAAGCTGAGCTGTGGCAAATTAGTTAAGTTAATCATCATCGTTTGTAACTCTCTTCATCCTCTTCATACATAAGAGTACAGTAGATAGATATAGTCTTATCTGTTTAGCTATATTTAGCTATATCTATATCTAGCTTATCTTTAGCTATCCCTTGATCTATTTACTTTCCTTTTATAAACACAAAAATCGGCTTGAACAAATTTCCGCAAGCTTTTGCCTCACTGTCTTGCCAATGCTTTAAATATATTTCTTTCCATTGTTGTTCTTTACACTGACAAAAATATCGTAATCGTATCGTAATCAGTGCAGCTCATTGATCAAATACCACCTGGGCTTTAGATAAACTACCAAAGAGTAACATAGTTTCTTATATTTTTTTATTAGCTAGCAAAATATATATTTGCCACTCACTCGACATTCGCTGCAGTTCCAGTTTAGTCAGCAAAAGGTGTTCCACAGCATGTTCAATCCCGGCTTTCAGGTGGATGTGGTAGATAACTGCTATGGACCGCCAGTGGAGATCATAGACCCTTACTTTCCACCACCAGTGGAGGTCATCGATCCATATTTTCCACAGCCGGTGGAGATCATCGATGTGTGTCCAGCACCACAGCCAGCTGTGGAGGTCATAATGCCACCGCAGAACTATGGACAGCCTGCGGTGGTGGTAGAAGAACCAGTCTATGTGCCACCCACGCAAGGACAGGCGGATTGTTGCGACGCTTGTGTGATATTATAAAAAATTGTGACTAAATGATATAGATAAATATTATGAAATTGTGAAATAATTAAGTTAAAAACTTCATAATCATTGTGAAATCAGCTAAGAAAATATACTCGTAAAAGCTTCATTTGCCTGAAAAACTAAGCCAATCCAAACCTCTGTTCTATTGTCCACACCATAAGGAATTCTCTGCTTGAGGAAACTTTTGCAAACTTTTGCCTCACTGTCTTAAAAAAGCTTGTTGTTCTTTACACTTACACGATTTCATATCGTAATCAGGGCAGCTCATTGATCAAATACCACCTGGGCTTTAGATAAACTGCCAAACAGTAGCATAGTTTCACGATATATATACTTGCCACTCATTCGACATTCACCGTTTTACCAGTTTAGTCAGACGCTTTAGTTTAGTCACCAGAAAGGTGCTCACAATATGTTCAATCCCGGCTTTCAAGTGGATGTGATAGATGATTACTATGGACCGCCAGTGGAGATTATAGATCCATACTTTCCGCCACCAGTGGAGATCATCGATGTATGTCCAGCACCGATGTATGGACAGCCTGCGGTGGTGGTGGAAGAACCTTTGTATGTGGGACCCCAAGGACCCACCCAGGGACAGATGGAATGTTGCCTATTGCTAGGCGCCTGTTGTGTGATGGAGGAGTGCGGCATGTGTGTTATATCATAAGAAATTGTGACTAAAAGAGAAGATATATATTACTAAATTGTGAAATAAATTAAGAAAATATATGGGGAAATGGTGAAAGAAGATGATTTGGTGGAGTGTTTTATGAACCAAAGTGTGGAAATTGAAAGGAATTACTATAAAGATGATAATGTTTAGAAATTTACTCCAAATATTGTGCTTAATAGAGGCAGGACATATGCAGTTTCTTTGAAGGAGAAGTGGAGCATCGGAATACGTTGCATGCAAATGCCTACAGATACGTAGAAAATTCACTGTTACCTCTCTATATGGTTTGGACATTTCATTTCCATTTCGTACTATACTGTACTGACTTTGTTATGGATTATAAATGCAAATACACTTATGAAAATGTAAGTGTTGATATTCGTATTAGAGGTGGGAAACAATCGATGGCACTATCGATATTATCGATGGTGGGCACTATCGACTCGGCTTACTATCAATGGTGGAGCACTATCGACACTATCGACTTGGCCTCCTATCGATGATGCCGCACTGAAGATAGTGTTATCGATGGTTCTGTTTACACATCACTGAAATAAATTGCGCGTTTTTCTTCATTTGTGGCGTCGCTTGACTTAACAAGATGGATTTTCCTTCAATTAAAACACTAATGCTCAAATATTTGTGCATTCCGGCAACATCTGTGGAGTCAGTCAGCGAGTTTTTAGCTAGGCAGGACACTATCGATGTCACTATCGCCCACTATCGATGGCTTTGAAAAACTATTGGCGGTCATCGATGTTTTTGGAAAATTTATCAGCGGCCATCGATGCTATCGATAGTTTCCTACCTCTAATTCGTAGTTCTTGAATGCGAAGAAGCGGCGGGCACCCAAATTTGGTAGAAGAAAAGCAGCAATAATATCTAAATCAAAAGAACTTTTCTATGACTTTCCAAGGGCATGACACAGAGCTCTTAAAGGTGTCCAGCGCTCAACAAGCAAACAATAAAACTATACATATACGTGTATAAGAATCGTGGAATATTATATATAAGATTGTTAAACAGATTTGAAAGATAGTACAAAGAAGTACAAGGAATTTATGCAATGCTTTCATTCTCCTCTTTGGAAAACCAAAACAAAATGAAAATGAACCTCCTTAAGAGTCCAAAAACGTCGACTTATGCTGTGCCCACACTCCAGTGAGCCTAATTAAGGAGTTACACATAAGTACCCCCTATAATATGGCTCTTACTGTCTGCCCATTAAAGTCAACCAAAATGTCAACTTGGCCCAAGTTATAATAATTAAAGCCGAGTCCCCCCCCTCTATAAAAGTATTTCTACAACTTTCCAAGTGTGGAGTTTCTGTTTTTTGGTCTTTATTTGGTGCCCCTGGAGTTTGTGGAAAATGTAATTTGAAATTTTGTGCTGGAAAAACAGCTACAAGAAACCAGAACAACACAGCCAACAGCTTGGCTAACAACGGAAGCAAAACCAAGAACAGCAACAGCAACAGCAAGGAGAGAAAACTGCCTTGCTATATGCCTTTTTAACTTGATTTAATGAGTGCAGAGAAAAACATCAACAAGAAAAATGAAATAACTGTCATTGAGGACATGAAGAAGAGCGACAACCAACAAAAAGAATATGGCAAGATATTTTCTAAAAAATAAGGGGTTCTTAAGGCTACGGGGGAAAGGGGAGTACTTGTCTTGTGGAAATGGGAAAATTGACGGCTTGTATTTTGTATGTAACTGCCACTTAACTAGAAGCACAACGAGCTGCCAGGGTACAAGGGATACAAAGGATACGAAGGATATGGCTGATATACATGCCCAAGTCCTGAGTCTACACGACGCAATTATGCAGCAAATTAACGCTTTATATTTATTAAAAGGCAGCCAGGATGAGAATGGAAGTGGAATGGCAAAGCTATGCAGGAGCTGGGTAACTTATTTTAGGGGTTGTCTGGAGGGCTTCACTGAAATATTTACTTTCTATTCGACAATTGTTGATACAAGAGCAGGAGAATTTGGTGTAAGTAAGGCCATTCATCTATTAGGAAAAGGAAATTATATGGTATAATTAGGCTTTGGCAAAACAAATAAAAGTAGATAAATTTGCAGTTATTTACTATGTATTTGTAGATCAATCTTTTGAGGAAGAAATTCCCCCAAAAATATACATTAAGCTTATATCTGTAAGTTAGAAGAAATAGGGCCAAAGACGATCAGCAGCATCGACGATCAGCAACACATCGCCAATAGCATAACAGAAGAATGAAGACGGGCAACAAAAGCTTAGCAATCTCGAGGCCAAAAACTGCACAAAAGGTCGGCTTGTAACCTAGAAGGAAAAGATGGGAAGCTTTCTTGGTCTCGAAGCTCGACAGTGAACAGACGCTCCTCGCGAGTATCCACGCAGTGACCCCATCGCCCAGGGCGGGCACCGAGTTTCTCAGCCCAGCATCGTGGAATAATTTCGCAGTCAATTCGTCCACCTTCTCGTCTTAACTTTCACCACCGCCTGGTCCACCGCATCACCTGGGTCTTGCACCGTCTTGTCCACCGCATTGACAGACGACTTCACCTTCGCCGTTCTGTTATCGATGCCCTTCAAGTTGCCGCTGCCCACATGTCCAAATGTCATAGGTCTCCCATAGTCGCTGTGACATACGAGCGTTTCATGTTCCCAGAGTGGATCAGATTTGGTATGGCAAGCTAGCCGTAGGGATCGTGCCCGATTAGCAGTGAAGCCGGTGCGGCTATTAGGAAACTCGGTAGGTTAAGAATTGCACATAAAAGTTAAATAATAAAGCTGACTTTATATGGAGGGGCATGTCAACTTTCTGCTACTTCTTTTCACAATGCATGGGCTCAAACTTCTATGGTCATGATTGTCATCACTCTCGCCTCAGCTGTCTCTGCACACTACAAATTTATAGGTAGGTGGCCATGGCTAGACTGAGAGATGTACCCCGGCTAAGGAACTTGCTCACAATCCATTATTATAACATAATTTTGGGTTGATTTGTGTGTAAAAGAAAAAGGTTACAAAAAATATATTGGAAATACTAAATTACTGTTGCTCTTTTGTCAATCGCATGGTATACTAATCACCTTAGGAATTGAAAGAAAAACTAACAATAAAAACCAATTAAAAGCGCCATTTCAATTGTCGGTAGCAATTATTGATTTTTGGCAAAGAAATTTGTCTTGAAAAACTGATAGCTGTAATGGTATTTTGGGTATTCAAATGCCCATCAATGTAATTGTAT
Organism: Hirtodrosophila duncani; assembly: GCA_037043425.1. Lineage (NCBI taxonomy): Eukaryota > Metazoa > Arthropoda > Insecta > Diptera > Drosophilidae > Hirtodrosophila > Hirtodrosophila duncani. Next base: position 536,164 of record JBAMBM010000370.1, on the reverse strand, counting down.
CCACGGACTTAAATTCTTTAGTTCCGTTTGTAACACGAACAGCTTTCTCTGGCTCTCATACTTTAAGCTGCTTTTGTAATTTTAAATAAATACAAAATAAAATGTATTGAAATTATCATTTTTTAATGAATAACATCAACCCAGATTCATCAACAAACAATACAGTCAACTTGTTCACCAACAGACACTCATTGCTACAATCTATGTGTAAAAGTAGAGTTATAACGCCCATATATTATCCGTGGTTCTATGAATCAATAAAACAATCAATCGTTCTTCGTAGCATGGCTTATTTGAAGTGGCAAAGGTGTAAGACTGGAAATCACCATAAATTGTACCAGAATCTCAGAAGTGATCCACAAAGAGTAATTCTTACTATGATAGATTTAATGGCACTCTCTTACACAAGCAGAAATGGAAGGATATAAGAGCACTAGGAGTTTCAAATTCGAAATGGCTCGATGAGGACGTGGACCTAAGCCAATTGAATAGAAAGTTTGTGCAATCAAATGTACCTGAAGTAACGACAAATATGCTCTGTGATCATAGTAGTATTAACTGTAGATTTAGCTTTATGTTTGTGTCCCTATGTAACGTTCTTGAGTCGCCATTAAGTATAAGATCCAATGCAATAGACTTTGATGAGATTGACTTAAAATTTTTCAAAATAATTTTACCTAGAGTATTAGGCCATGTCTTCAACTCTGCAGTCATGACATCCACTTTCCCTACGGCATGGAAAGTTCCGAAAATTCTGCGCATTTTAAAGGGAAACAACGAATCTCTAGACCCATATCCCAGTCATTCCTGGGAAAAGTTTTCTTTCTTCTTCTTTCTAATTGTGCGTGCATTGTGATATACAAACACACATACTTTCATATACATATACATACCACACATTCGCATTCCAAGAAATCTGATTTGGAGTAAAAGAGACAGAGCACAGGGCTAGTACAAATAACGCTGCTGGGCTTGCAAATAAAATGTTTGTTAGCGCCATCTATTGTACACAGTTTTCATTTATGTGTCTTTATATGGGAGCTATATGTTATAGTGGTCCGATCGTTATGATTTTTTACATATGAACAGCTTACAGCTTCGGGAGAAATTACAAGTCGATAGCTTTAAAACTGGCAGACTAGTTCGCATAGAAACAGAAGGGCAGACAGACAGACAGTCGCCTTGTTATGCTGATCAAGAATATGTGTACTTTATGGGGTCGGAGATGCTTCCTTCTATGCGTTACAAATACCGTCACGTAATTATAATACCCCCTGAAGGGGTATAAAGCCCCAAGGATTGGAGCTTGAAGTTAAAAGTAGCACAAGTTCATAGCATTCTCATTGGAACTCTTGCAGCTCTCTGGTCCTGTATATTATGTCCTTAAGAGTTATTTTCCATATTTGGAGAATGTATTGTGAACTTGCAACAAATAATATTAGCTGGCAACAAATCAAATCAAACCCCTTTTACCGTACAGGCCCTCTGAGTGATTTTTGCCAGCAAATTATAACTCCAGCTGGCATGCAACGCCAGAGAAGGAGCGGATTCGTAGTTATCTTAGTTAGCTTTCAATTTACTTTAATACTTCAATTTTTTAATGGCATATAGAGATGTCTGTCTATGCTAGGCTATCGTGCTGTTGGCAGGCGTCTCCTTTATTTCCGTTTCAACTTTGAATTCTGTCACACTTTCAACATAATAAGCACCTGCACACCTGTACGCCTGCACGCCTGCAGGACCACAAACAGTAGCAGTCAGGCTTAAAGTGCCACGCGAGGCGCTCAGCCAAGGCTGTGATTAAAAAAAAGCAACAACAAATACAAAATTATGAACCGCAACTTGAGTGACAGAAGTGGCACACCCGCACACCTAGAACGCCCTCAGCTGCAACCAATACATACGCCCTATAATTGTGCATGTCCCTCTTTGGATATGGTTGACAGTCGAGTGCATAAAAAAAGGAATCACTTAAAAGTCGTTCTTTTAGAAACTTAGGCTATGTTTACACAGGTCGATGTGGTATGAAACGGATTGTCCTTTATTTGTCATGGATTCGTTCTTCACAGCCAGTGTTTGTGTTAGGGAATAGGCAGCCCTACAAATCAAAATTTGTGGGCAAATCGAAGGCGTGCGTCAACGTGAAAGCGAAAATAACGCGAGTGTGTTCCTGATCGTATGTCTCGATTAAAGTCTCTACATTATAGTGCAGACGCAGCAGGGACGAGGTCCATAATGCCCCTGATCATCATCACCATGATGGCCAAGATGAGGTGGGGTATGGTGGTGCTGATGTCCGTGGTGATGATGTCCATGATGATGATGTCCATGATGATGATGTCCATGATGATGGTGTCCATGATGATGATGTCCATGATGATGATGTCCGTGATGGTGTCCATGGCCTCCGCCACCATGATGTCCTCCATGGTGTGGCATTTTGACTGCGTTTAACGTGTTTGCTTGTTGCGATTCTTTCAAGTTTCTGCAGCCAACTAAGCCCAGCTAATTGACGCAAATGCCGTATCAAAATACTCCTTCTATATATAAATATATATAAAGACAGATAAGACTTATCTAATCTGCCGTACGATTGCCTAATCTTTATGTTATATCTGTTAACAAATGGGTTAAAATGAGTAAGAGGCCATAAAATCTCAACATCAACATTAGTCATTGCAGAACTGCCTTTAGGAAAGACCCGCTAAAAGTGTTTGTAGAAATGTTTAGGAATTTCTATAGATAAGAAACTACACTAGGTCTTCTCACCATAAAGATAGGAATAGAGTTAAATGAACTATTTAATATAATACACAAACTAAACATAATAAAATGTGGCAGTGTCAACGCAGCTTAGGTTGCCGCCGCTGCGTATGAAATATATTTCACACTCGCCCTTCTGCCCTGCCATTCACATGGAAATTATAAAGGCAAGCTCAATGAAATTAAAGTCACAGCTAAAGCCAGCGACCGACCACCACAAAAGGCAAATGATAAGTGTTGAGACGGGGCTGTGCGGCTGTGCGGGGGCAAAACTGGCAACTCAACGCGCTCATAAATCTAATGTGTAATAAATTTAAACAGCGAAATCATGCAAAAAATATATATGAAAGCCAGTCGAGTGAGTGGTTAGTGAGTGGGTCTTGGGTGCGGGTCCGCAAACGCGACCGCCACCGGGTCCTAGATCCTGGATGCCAGATCCTGGGCCTAGCCCCTAGGCACGCACACAGACCGACTTCATCCCACACCCCAACACCAAGCAACCTTTCGAGTCGACAATGACTACACTTTAGCGGCAAATTTGTGCGCATTGTCGCCGTATTATTTGCTATTATTTATGCCTTTTCCACTATTTACTTCCTTATGCCGCACGCCATTTTATGGGCTATATGCAAAATTGTGGCCACTCCTTGGGCAAGGATTTGTGCAGCCCCACGCCCACACCACACTTATGGCGTGCTAAGCATTTGCGCTTGAAAGCCTCGCGTGGATTTTAAACATTTTCACACAACATTCTCATATTTAGACGGCCACACATCAACATTCACCATCACCATCAACATCAACATCAGCGTCAGCGTCAATGGCCAACAGTCTCGGCGATACTCGCACTATATGTATGCCCAACAACTGGGCGATAATGTAAGCCGCTATAAGCCAAATAAAGGACGACCAAAAAACCGCACCAACGACATGCGACAGCAACAAAATACACGCGACCCAAAACAGGAAAAAATGTATGAAAAGGCAGGGAAGATTTCAGTCGGTTGGACGACGTTTGTATACTTTGCTTTCATTATATAATTACGAAAATTCTGGTGGACCCAGCTGGTTGGGCCATTAATAATGGAACCTTTAACTCGAATTGAACTCTTTTTTTTTGGGTAGAAAATTGCCAAAAGTCTCTAACTGTTCCATTACATTATAAAATCTTACTAATAGCGGAGTGTTTCTTATGACTTCGCCTGTGGATTGATTTACATATTTACATACAGATTTTTATTAGATATAATCTATATAAATGTAGTAGGCATATGACGCCCGAGCAGGGTCCCTCTTACTTTAAACCATTTGCCAATAAACCAAGCTAATGTATTCCTTGATCTATTAGAACAATTCTATATGTCACCAACCTGAAGACAATATCTCACATCCAACTGTCTATTAGGGTATATATAAAAAATTTGTGAAATGTAATTGTTGCCCTGAAAAGCCCAAAATCCAAAACCTCCACAAGCTCAGCAAACAGTTCCATTCTGCATACCATTGCCAACCCCCTCCCCCCTCCATGGCCTCCCGGCTAAGGGCATTTTAAGTAAGTTTGTGCTGTGCCATATTCGCATTTTGATAATCGCCTTCATCGCCATGGCCCTGCTTGCTGCCTTCTGCTGCTGCCTTTGCTGCTGCCTGATATACAAATTGGCTTTTGCAATGACTTTATATATTTTACGAGTTGCGGCCTTTTTTGGGGGGAGGGCACTCTATGCCAGTGTGTGTGTGCGTGTGTGTGGGTTTGTGCACTTCTGATGCGATTATAAAAGGAAAATTGATGCAGATAAAATTAATTGAATTTCAAAAAGGCCAAATCCGTTGGCCCTTTTCTTCATTTAAGTGGAACAACTTGCAAAAAAAATGAGATAGAAACTTATAAGAAGTGGGTCGCATTTGCTGCTAGTTTTTAGAACGAAATGAGACCAGAAATTGGCTTAGATATGTAAATTTATTTGATTGTAATCAAAATAGAGGAAATTCTATTAGTAATTTGTTAGATAAATATATGCTAAAATTATTGAAAAATAAATAAAAGAAATCATGGATTGGTTCAAACCAAGCTTTTCAGTAATTCTGTCATAAATCCGATTCAGTTTTATAAAACTTTTCTTATTTTCATATTCACATTTTGTTCATTCAAAGATTTTGCTATTAAGTAGTGTAGTTTACATCTAGAAAATTATATTTGCGTAACAATTAGGTTCCTTTTTAGATACTTTAAGTACAAAATTCGGAATATCATGCCAAAATAGTTTATAATCCAAACATTTCTACGTATATTCCCACACTTGCCTGTTCAAGTTAAATGTTATCAGACACACGTTTATGCACACAAAACTTATTGACATTGATTATGGCCTTACCATAACTTACTTCTAACTATGCACCATGCTTCTATCTTCAGAAATATTATACAATCTTACAAACTAGAAGGTGCCCCACCACGAAGCCCTCTGACTAATTATTGTTTTATGGTTTTCTTTGAACTTAGTCATCGTTTTACACGACATTGATTGTTCTGTTAAACAAAATACTGCATATTGATTAGCTTAGATTAGATAACTCTTATCTACTTTGTAAATCAAATAAACCATAACAGATTATAATGCCTATCGGAAAGGTCTACCTATGATATGAGTTTAGTTAGCCGTAGGAACTCGAACGAATCGCAGTGCCAGATTGTTGGAGCACAAAACAAAAAGAGAACTAAGAAATCATTCAACAATGCCACCACCTGGACATGGACACGGACATGGACATGGAGGTCATGGTCATGGACCACCACCTGGGCATGGCCATGGTCATGGCCATGGCGGACATCATCATCATGGGCATGGACATGGCCCAAGACCCTGTGTATGCTGTTGCACAATTTTGTAAACAACTGAATTGAACGAAACATAGAAATATTTAAGGATTATTTCATCTAACAAATATGTATTGCCAAGATTTTCAAATACAAAGCTTAAGTTCCTAATATTGTGGTAAAAGCTGCATAAGCTGTGTGTATAAATTGTTTCCAGTTGGCTTTATAATCTGTGACCTCTGGAAGCCTCTGGTAATTTTAGTGCTGGCATTTATATTCTTTCCTTAATTGAGATTCTTTATTGATCGAATTGGTGGTTCAAATTTTGATCTATAATAATAGAAGTAAGTATTGGATTAGTTCGATTATTACACGAGACTAAGAAACTCTTTTCTTAAATAATATTTGCATCACAATTGGCATAAAATTATAATTGAGAATTAGAAGAAGATGCTGGGATTCAGACAAAACACAAACAGAATACGGAGAGCCTGAAATAGTCCATCACAAAGCGTCGAGAATGATAATTATACCCTGTACCTATGAAAGGAAGGGTATATTGAAGTTGTTGCAAAGAATGTAACAGGCAGAAGGAAACGTTTCAGATTTCCCAAAAAGTGTATATAATACTCTTGATCAGCATGACAAGTCGAGTCGATCTAGCGTTGTCCGTTTGAGCGTCAGACCTTTCGTCTGTCTGTCTATCAGAATGTATGAAAATCTAGAGATTAAAGACTTCAAACCTGGACTTTTATTTGCTATAAATGTGTATCCAGATCCAGCTTAGTTTGTTTTTTTGCCACTCCCATTTTTTAGGGTGGCCCTCATACAAACTCACCGCCCTCTTTAGTGTTTTTCTTTCAAAACTTTTTTGTTTTTTCATTGGAATGAAACCAAATTTTGGTTTTATATGTTATAGAGCCATCTACGTCACCTGACCAAATTTGATAAGGATGGGGAAACTATATCATATAGTCCCCATAGGACCGATTTCTTGGGAACGAACACAAAATGTTTAGTTTTCATCCAAATCGAACAACATTTTGCTTGCAGTCTGTTGAGTAACTTTTACTCAGATCGGGCAACTATATCATAAAACCCCAAAGCCCCATAAAACCGATTTTCTTAGAGTGAAAACTCTGTAGAAAAATTTCTTTTCTTCTCATTGAAATCAATTCAAATTTGATTTGTTTCCATTTTGGAAGGCCCCAAATCCTTTGACCGACTTTGATCAAGATCGGTCTGCCATATGTTATAGCAGTTTTCTAGGTATAGGGTATTTAACTAGCTCGTTTGTAGCGTTCTAATTGTTTTTTTGTTTTAACTCTAAGCCAACTTTAAGTAGAATAAATATAGCATAAATAGTGTTAAGATTTTAATTTCAATTGCTTTAATTGATGCCTCCAAGGCAGCTTTGTAAAGCCATATATATGTGTGCATTTAATAATATGTATGTGTGGGTGTTTGTGTGTTTTTAATAAGCAGCTTAATTGAACAAATCGAGTGGCGTCTTTGCCCCAAAGTGCTAAAGCAATTAATGAATGGGCTAATCATTAAGCCGCGAAACATTGAAATTGCTTTAAAACCACAAAAGCCGCTACACATGGCGGTTACATTTTTGATACGATTACATATAGGCATATGTACATACATAGGTACATCACATATGTGTATGTGTATGTGTGTGGTCTTGCGTGTTGCTCTTGTGTATGTGTATGTGAATGTGTATGTGCGTGGGTGTATGAAGAAGAGTGAGTTCTTCAGGTTCCAGTTGCTTTGGTTCTTGGTCTGTGCTCTAATTTATAGCAGTCAAGCTTTTGGGAAGCCGAAAGGAAAGACAGGACCAGAACAGAACAGAACAGACCAGACCACACCAGACCATAGCAGACCAAGACCATACCAGGCCAGCGCAAAAGACATACAAGTGCCATAAATTCTGGCTAAGGAACACATTATTTATACTGTCAACCGGTTTGTATTTGAAGCGGAATACCTAACCCGCACCACTCCAAGCCCGAAAACTTAATGTTTATACCGATATAAGTCTTCATTAGCGGTTAAAAGGCTGACCTATAATGCTCACTGGCCAATATGCTGACAATGCTATGGCCAATGGGTTTTTTTTTTTGACGTTTCTTCGGTTTTTCCTTTTTTCAATACACCGGAAATGCCCAAAACAGCGGCAGCAACAACAACAAAACACAGCAAGTGTGGTGGCGAAAAGTGAAGGCAAATGCTTAAAGTTCAAATTAAGCACAACAGCTGGCGAAAAATTGAATTGAAGGCAAGCAGTAGCAGGCAGCCACCCCCTCAACCTCAGCCTGCTCCCCACACGCCTCTCACCCAGGGCCAGGGCATACGTATTCACGACAACAGGCGACAGCGACAGTCAAAAGGAAAACCCCAAAAAATATATTAACGAAGCATGCTTTTAGGCTATGAGACCCCGAAGTTGTTTCGTCAGCAAACAGCTGGTCCGTAAAAGAGCGTCACGGAGAGAGCTCCAAAGAGTGCGAGAGAGGATTCCATAATCGAAGTGGCGCCACAGCAAATCATAGCGTTAATTTTAGGTACTTCCCAGATTAAGCGCCTGCGCAGGATATTTGAGTGAGAAATATCATATCAAGAGTTCAAAATTGTTGATTGAGTTAAATTACAGTTCTTCGCCCTAGTGGGGTTTCGGTGCAAGGTGATAGTAAATAATTTGTTTATGCTTTTAGTGATATAACTGATATATTGGATAAGTATTTGCTTGCTAGCCAAAACTTTAGTCTAAAGAGGGCTGTCAGTGAGCGTATGGGGATTCAAGGACTCATAGGGGCCATATTTGACTTACGCCAACTGGTTAACTAGAGGGATTTTGAAAAAAGCAATTCCCTCTTTGTGGACTGATTTTGCATGCCATTGACTATCGCCTGGAAAAGAGGCTTGGTATGCAGTTGAGGTCACAATGCTGGGCTTTGATAGTGTTAACATCATCGCTTTGGGATGTTTGGCTTGATATGAGGCCTATAATGAAGATGAAATGGACCCTGAAATAGATATAATTTTAGATTTTTTGCTAAGGGACCCAGTTTGGACGTATACATATGGAAAAGCAGGCAGAAGAAAGAGAACTAAATCGGTATGCGGGGGAGATTTTTTATCTGAAACAGAATGCCCTTCGACTGCCACATATAATAAGACCCGAAGAAGCGGGATCAATTGAGACAGCACATGTGTAGGACAGGCATCACTGAACATATGGAATATAGGCGAAAGCAGAGACTGAACATTGAGAAGTAAAATTGTCCGCCCAAAGGATTTGATTACTCTTAGAAAAACTTTGATTAAATATCTATAATTTCCCTATTTATAAATGAGTTTTTTAGCTAAAGACTCTTGGGGAATTTTTAGATAATTTTAGACAATTTATTTGGAAAAATGAATGATGTGAAAGAAGGTAAGATAAATCGTACTTTCTTGATTTACAAAATTAGATGTATTTGTTTTGCCAGGAAGTTTACTATGGATAGTAAACGCGATGGTGTCGAGTGTAACTACTATCGATGTACTTGATAGAGTCTAAGTCTGCAATAATCGCAAGCGATATTTTCATCACCTCTGTTTCCCGCGGACATACTTCCTTCTGCTTCTTCAACACCAGCCCAAGAGGAGGACACCGAAACGAAGCTAATCCAACCTTGTATTGTTATTTAAGCAAAGTAAATAAAAGAAAAGAAACATAACCTGCAGTACTAAATTATACTAAAGTATATATAATCTTTATAAGCATTGATTAGGGGAGTAGATGCCAGATGGTCCGTGCGTTTAAGTGAACGTCAGATCGCCCATGCGTGTCAACCTTAATATCTCAGATTTCTAAAAGCTGAAATTTGTACTATTTTTGTTAACTTTACAATGTGATTTGTATGTAAGCTTTGGCCTACTGAAGATGGCTTTCCTTTCTTGTTTAATATAAAAAACTACATTTTTACAACCGTATATCGAGCTCTATTCAATTGAATGTATGTAAATGTATGAAATTCTTCAAATATAAGAAAGACTTATTAAATATTCTAGTTATTCTAGTTTGTTTGACTTTGTAAATTCTCAATTTGGGGATGATTTATATATATTTTTTAGGAAATGTGATGGAAACAACTAAGTATGATTCTGATACCATGGCAACTATCAGCATCTAATCCTATAGTCTCAGTGGATTCAGGAGACGCGTAGATTCTCTTTTTTGGAGCTGAGCCGAGGCTGCACTAGGTAAATACTCATTGTAATTGATATTCGAATTGAAATCTTTATTGAATTTGCATTTTTTTTAGCAAACTCATATTAAATAACTTTTTTTATGCGAAAAAATGTTGGATTGTTCTTCAACAGCCTTGGTAATGCCTCTAGAACTCCGTCAGACTTCATGATTTCAGCTGCATCTAATTGTATTTAATATAATTGTACAGAAAATAATAAGAAATCGAAAAACTGGAACTTCGGCCAACTCTACTGCAATAAGAAGTCCTCTGCAATTCCAAGCTTTGAAAGGACTGAAAATGCAGCAGGCTTCAGACTATAACTTAAGACTTAAACCAAGCCAAAGAATACTTTTCCATATGCTTAATAAGTTGTGGTTTTTAGATGACAACGTTATAGAGCGGCCTATAGAGATAGGCCAAATGATGAATATCAAGAATCGAACTAGCAAAATTCTTTGACCAATTCAATTCGTTTAGCTTTTTCTTTTGTCAACAGAAAATTTCAGTTGACAAAACTGTTCCTATGGCTATGAATGTTGCAATGGAAATGGCAGGTAGAAAAAGATCCCATTAAGTTATAGTTTTCTTTGTTTAATTAATAAAATTCCCACTTAAACTCACGCATAAATCATTATGTATAATGTGTCTGCTTCAGTTGCCTGCTTCACTTGCCTCATTCATTCGCAATGCACAATGATGCAAAGTGGCTGCCACTTGTAAAGCCACTAAAGTCTGTAATTATATATGCTAGTGTCCAAAAAGTGCCACGCCCACTACTTAATGCCTTAGTTAGAGTCCCTTCAGCCAGGCAGTGCATAAATTATGTTAGGCCAAAGTGCAAGCAAAGTTATTTGCAACATAAACCTACCCACCATATGTGTGTGTGGGTGGGTGTGCGTGTGTGTGTATGTGCATATGCAACACCCCAGTCGACCAGAGCCTTAGTTTGTTAGAAAGATTAACGCCTGCATTTTGTTTTTTATGCCCACAAAACACACACACGCACACACACATAAACACACACGCTTACATATGCACGTACTTATGGCACTAAGCCGTCTGTGACTAGGATGAAAAACAAACTGCAACGGAAGCTGCACCTCATTCTCTTCAAACTTTTTATGGCCTTGCTCAGGGCTGGATTACGCTTGAAGCGAGCCGTAATTAGAGGTTGCTTTAGTTAAACCACGTGTGTATAAGATTTATATAAATCAAATTTAACTTTTTGGGTTAGCGGGATCAAGGTCGTGAGTGAGCGAAAAAATCTTTGGGTTTTTGTTTTTTCAGTTGCCATTGAAATTCCTAAGGATTCCATCGGATTCCGTGATTTCGGCCGCACAGCAGCACAATATTGATAGCAAAAATTGAAGCTAGGCTGACCTTACAGCTGTTTCATGACCTCCCAGAGTTAATCAGAAGCCTTTATACGCTAGCAGAGATTCATATACCATTTCTTAATCCTTTAATGTAAGTAAATGAACATCATGAAACTGGAATGTGTGCTCTTGCTCCACTGAACCATTAAAGTCTCATATAGTTTTCTAAGAACTCCAAGTGAGACTTGGTAGCTCCTGCTCAGTATCACAATATAATACATAGAACATTCATCTCCTTAGGAGTCCCCCTTTTAAGGGCATACCGCTCCTGACTTTAGCTGTCAGTTTTGGGCCAAAGCACGGCCTCACAGCGCGGCCACTTCAGGCGCCAACTACAACTACAGCGACAATAATAAGCGCCACAACAGCAACATCAGCAGCATCAGCAGCATCAACAGCATTCGGCGGTGGAGGTGCGAAAGCGAACCGTTGGCGAACGAGGTGTGGCATGGCATGGCATGGCATGGCATGGCGTGGCGTTATGTCTGTTAATGATAATGATGACAGTCTGTCGCTGGCTGTGCTGCACTCTAGGATGCGCTGTAGGACACTCGGCGCGCTAGTTAAAGTTTTAATTTGGCATATTATAGTGGCTCAAGTGGTGCACAGCAGGTGGTGCTCGTTAGATATGAGAACGAGAACACCAACACGAAGCTCACAACCATATGGCATTAGTTGTGCTTGAAGAGCTATGGCATTGAACTTAGTGCAAACATAAAGAGGCTCAAACAAGGCCTTCATGTGGTTGAGCATGGCGATGGGGTAGCATTGGATTGAGTATGATAAGTGCATAAGTATTGGCATGTCTGAATGATTTCGTTGAAAGTGGGCAAGCGTCAGCATATTATACATAAGTGAGTGTGAGTGTGTGGGCAGGGATTACTTCCAACTATTATTATAAAACTGCAATACATAAGTGTGCGAATGCATAATGTAAACGAAGGGGAGATCAACGGCAAATGGAAAATTATCAAATGGACTGAGAAAACTGGCAAATGAGCAGGCAAACAAATAGCTAAGTGGCCACAATTTATGGAAACTAAGTGATAAGAAATAATATGGAAATATAAATGAAAGCTATCAGTTGCTGTAATGAAAATATCATTTGCATTCTACTCGCACTTATACTATAAGTTTTATTGTTTTGGCGACTTTAATTTGATTTACTATGCTAATGAACTCAAGTTGAGTGAGGTTGTCCATCTACCTATAAAACAAGCGAAAATAACTGATGAATTCTTATAGGTTGGTAGCACATTATTAGGAAGTTGCGTTCTTGGCAGATCCCTATACGAGGGGTAAAACATATTTTAATGAAAATGGCTTGATGGTTTTTCAGAATATTCCCCTTGATGATCAATACACTTTTTCATTCATTGATTTCATTCATTCATTTTCCTTTCCTTTTGAGACACCTCCAAAACATGGTTTTTGAACGCTTCAACTGCTTCTTCGGCACTCGTAAATCCTTGATCACGCAGTTAACGTTTGATATTTGGGAACAAGAAGAAGTCATTGGGTGCCATATCAGCACTGTACTGTAGATGAGTCATCAATTAAATGTTTTGAAAGCTCAAAAAGTCACCTGGTTGACGAGATATGTGAGAGCTCGAATGGTTATGATGGCGAATGATTCGCCTTTTACGGTTGGTTTTGCGAGTTTCTCCAAAGACTTCCGGCAAATGGTCGTGTACCACTCAGAATTGACCGTCCTAAGTTGCACAACAGTAACAGTGGCCACATGACCCATTCCGCCAAAGAAACAGGCGACCATTTGCTTTGCTGTGCTTCTTCCACAAACAACTCTTGTTCTAAAGCAAAATGTGTGTTTTACTACTCGTCAAATCTGTAGATTATGTACTTATACATATACAAACCGAGTATCAACTATATGCGGAAAATATGAAGTTTGAAAGAAGATGAAGTTTTGTCGTTTGCGGGGGCAGAAGGGGTAAAATTTAACAACAAACTTGATCTGACGAACCACAAGGGAAGTCTACATACCAAATTGGGTCTCTCTAGCTCTTACAGTCTCCGAGATCTAGGTGTTCATACGAACGAACAGACAAACATAGCTGGATCGACTTGGCTGTTGATGCTGATCAAGAATAGATAGATGATGGGGTCTTAGACGGTTAATTCTGCCTGTTACATACATTTGCACGAATACGGTATACTCGTTTACTCTACTAGACTACGATCATAAAACTAATTTTCATAATACAACTGTAATTTCGCCTGATCGTTTGAAAAATCAACGTACGTGCAGTTATAGAAATCATTGTTCCATACACTTCCTCACGGTTCTTATAATCTAACTACAAACTAAAATTTTTGGAAATGAGCTTGAATGAAAGCCCTTGCGAATGGAAACCCCTTGGACAAAACTACCCTTAACTTAAACTCATCAGTCCAACTTTTTTTTGTAGATTTATGTTGAAGCGATAAAACTGACATGTGAATCTCATTAATTACATATCAACAACTAATGACTGAGCAGATAAAAAGTTGTATTTGTGTCTAATAATCACAAACACTTCAAAACTTCCAAGCAACTTGATGGCTCACATAACGGCTTGACACTCTGTGAAAGTCACTAGGAAAACAACTTTGCTTCAAGAAAAGTCCACTATTCGTAAGAAATTTAATCAGATTTGGTAGATTTGGCATTTGAAGCCCCATTCCTGAAGCCATTTAGCAAATTATATGTAGAGACTTTGCCTTTAACCCTTAAATAAAGAAGCATATCCAACGCCAAAGCCAAAGCGAGGCAGACAGCAAATGGAAATTTCCTTTTTGGCTAAGGAAAGCATTTTCAATTCAATCAAAAGAAACGCCCACACATAGAAATTCAGAAACTCACACATTTTGGCATTTAAATAAAAATAAACATGGACAGAGAAAAAATGCAAAATAAAATGTTTGGAAAATACTTTGCCGAAACACTTTTAAGCATCATTACATTAGCAAATTTGGTTAGGGCTGGGCGTGTGCAAGTGTGTGTGGGCGTGGCAATTTGGGGCCATAACAATGCCAGACATTATAGAGCACAGAAAGAAAGCTGGCGTGTTTTTTTTTTGGCATTTTTCTAATTTACATTTACAAATGTAATTATATGAATAAAACACAAACAAACACACAGACGACATACATGCAACAGTGAACCGTGAACACTTTTCAACGTAATTGTCGTTATAATAAATAACTTCAGCTGTCCCAACACTTGACACTTGACATCAACTGCAACGGAAGCAACAGGGTAACAAAAACCAGCAGCAGAGCAAAAAAAAAACTGAACTCCAATTCCGATTTCTGCATGCAAAGCGACCAGAAAAGTGGAAAAGCTGAAAAACAGTGCCGCATATTTCAAATGGGACACATGTAAAAATGTTGAAGCGCTGATAAGGACATTAACATTTGCGCCCCAAGCCACCCCCCACTCGGCTATGGGTTCCTCTTTGAAACTTTGTGCAAGACCATCATAAGTAAGAAACAGGAAATTGCCCGACGGTTTGATGCCCTTTGCAGTTGGGAATAGAGTTCTGAATGAATGCATTTACTGACTACAAAGCAAATTAATACTAAACCTACTACCAGCTGTCCAGTAGTCAGAGAATATTCACACTTAACAATGAGTATGTATGCAACAAGTATGAATGATTTGTATTGATGATTAGTTTGAACACTTCGGCGGTAATAAAATAACCCGAGCTGCATGGACAGTACCTATGAACGTGGGTGATAGATAAAGAGAAAGCAATCTTATTTGTGTTTATAAGAGACAAATTTCTTCCTCGTGCTCTGGTCTTGTCAGTCTCCTCCTCTGACAAATGAGAATGAAAGTGAAAGAGAATGAAAGTATCCATGTGGGATGATTAGCAAGTTCGACTATTCATTCGGAATGAATGCTGTATGAGTATGAAGCCTCTTGATAAAGTATTCATATCTATGAATATACCAAGTTGTTCATTCATGAATGGTTGAGAAAGGAAGTATCCATGTGGGATGAATAGTAAGTTCGACTATTCATTCGGAATGAATGCTGTATGAGTATGAAGCCTCTTGATAAAGTATTCATATCTATGAATATACCAAGTTGTTCATTCATGAATGGTTGAGAAAGGAAGTATCCATGTGGGATGAATAGTAAGTTCGACTATTCATTCGGAATGAATGCTGTATGAGTATGAAGCCTCTTGATAAAGTATTCATATATATGAATATACCAAGTTGTTCATTCATGAATGGTTGAGAAAGGAAGTATCCATGTGGGATGAATAGTAAGTTAGACTATTCATTCCGAATGAATGCTGTATGAGTATGAAGCCACTTGATAAAGTATTCATGTCTATAAATATACAAAGTTGTTCATTCATGAATGGCTGAGAATGGAAGTATCCATGTGGGATTCCAATTACCAAAATAAGTCTAATACAGTACGGTTCTAGGGGATAACAAACCCAACCGTACAGTGAACATGGCGCCCGAGCAGGGACTTGCTTATAAAAATGACTGTACATCAAAGTTGCGTGGACATAATATACCCATCTTGCACGTATAAGGAATGGCGTCCGAGCAAGGCCTCGCCAATAGAATTGGACTAAATAATTTAGACTAAATATTATATCTAGTCAATCAGCAATTTATATATCTTCAGCATTGCTGGTTGAGTAACCTATAATACCCCTGCAGTTAGGGTATAGCTAGGAAAAACTTCACTTTTGACACGCAAATTTACTACAGCAAAGTTTACAAAAAGGAGACTTGTTGTGGCCAAACCATCCCACTCCCCCTCCTCCCACTCCATGTCGCACAAATACATATACACAGTATGGGCAACACATTTTTGGTAACGCATACAAATGCAATTGAAATTTACTTATTTAGAAAAACCTCCTGGGAATCTCCAAAAATTTTAAAAATTATTCGCCTTTTCACGCAAATTTAGCGACCATTTTTCTAAAGGAAAATGCAAACAAAATTAAACACACAGACAGGTGGGCCGTAAAAAATGTTTGTTGAAACGCTTACATAGTTAGGGTCGCCATTGGATCAGCCCCCAAACGCCCTTGACATGTGTTCTCTTCTACGCGGAATTTTGGGAGACGATTAGAAAATCGCTTTTTTCCCCCTTGAAAAAAAAAGGAAGTGAAAAGTAACCCAAAATGTTCTGACAAATGCTTTTCTTTTGGCTAACATTTGTTGTTGTTGTTTATGCTGCTGCTGCTGCTGCTGCTGTTGCTGCTGCTGTGGTGATTAATGACGTCGAATGCTCTGCCTGGCTAGACGGCAGAGGGGGGGAACTTGGGTAACGAACGGCTAGACAACAGCGAGCGGTGGGGCAGCTTTGGCAGCTTAATTTAAAATGAAAATTGTACTTAATTTCTAGAGCAGAAAGGACAGCTCAGCCAACATGGCTGGAGAAAAGTAGACATTGTCTTAACAGACTGAGAGCTTAAGGAAAATTCATTATGGAGGATATGCCAGGATATAAATATGTACAAAAGTTATGACAATTTAATAAAGCTTATTTTTTATTAACCTGGCGAAGTCTAATGGTGGCCTTTTTCATAGGCCACGATGAAAAGAAAGAAAGATGCAAAACAAAGAAAGTTTTAGATAAAAAGAAATGTTAAAGCAAAATTATGACTAAGATCATACCTAAATATATGATGATAAAGCTTGTATATTGGAGTATTTGGTGCTGTTAAAAGAATAGTCTTTTGGTGCTGGACCTAACCTAGATATGGGCAGAGTCATTTGCCTTTTCCAAAAATTACCAAAAATTGTATTTTTTTAAATTTTATGTAGAAATGCATCATAATAGTTTTGATTTCCTTTCATTTGAACTGTACTAAAATTCTAAATTGTTAATATTAATACATGAACACCAGCATTGCACCGCTGCTCAGCACAATGAAGTCATTTGCTAAGATTCACTCAGGCGGCCCAGTTTTAACTTGCATTGGCATATGGTCGGTCAGGTTTTTGCTAAAGACACTCAGGACAAACAAGTTTAACCCAACAGTTATATATCAGACAGGTTCTTCAGTCAATATTCCATTCAATTGGTGATAGAAATCATGTTTAATCAAGTCTTTAGAGAGCTGTCTAAGGATTGTAAAGTTCTCACTCTTCTCGTTTTTAAGGATTTAAGATCCAAAGACTCCACCTGGGCCAGAAAGCAATGGTGAGTTTTTGTAAATGTTTTAATGCTTGTCAATTTCCAGAGAATTCTCATTATTTCAAATCAAATCTATACGCCCACTGGTCCAAAAATCACCCCATTACATAATGGAATATAGCAATAAGACTGAGTTAGCTTTTAGTTGATTTTCAACCAATTTATAGAACGTTTTACTTAAATAATGCTCATTTGAATGGAAATTTTCCACCACCATATATGGAATTTGTACTTCCACCACCCACTTGACCTTGAGCCAGCTAAATTTAGAAAGCATTAATGTCAAATTAAAATTTCCCACACATTTGCTTACATTGACATTTCGTGTTTGCTCAAATGTTTTACAACTTGAGGTAAATTTTCTTTAATTTATTTTTAGAACGTGCATCTCGCTATTCCCCTTGCACCACACAACTGTCTGGCTGTCTATATATATATATGTGTATGCCCAAAATGTTGTGTGTTTGTTGGAGTTTTTGGCAAACTTTGCTTTTGTGGCAGGCCACAAGCAAATTGAATTAAGATTACCACATAAGGATTTCAAAGAATTTCCAGAGAAAAGTCAAACAAGCTTTAGTTTATTATTATTATTGCCTGACATGCTGCCGCACCCGCACCCGCACCCACACCCGCGTGACACCCAACACCCACACGAGAGCAAACCCACAAAACCAAGGGAAATTTTTCAATCGCAATTTTTTTTTTTTGCTGTATTTTTGGGAGGGGTTTTTGGTTTATTTCTTTAGCTCGAAAGCTACTTTATTTTGACAGCAGACAAACAAATGTCAGAATTGAAATTAAAAGCAAAGGCGTCAAGCGACAGGCGGCAGTCAGTGGAAAACTTTACGAAGACGCAGTAGGAAAAGCAGAAGAAGAAGAAGAAGTAGAAGTAGATGGAAAGGAAAGGAAGAACATTACGCATCACCGTTATATATTTTGCACCCACACGCATTTTTGCTCTGCTGACTTTTTCTTGCATTCCACCGTTAGTTCACTTTGGTTTTGCCTGCTCGATTTTCATCTGTCTGTGTGTTTTTCTTCCTCCGTCCCGTCTGCTTTCTCTTCCTTTCCTTTGGTTTTTTTTTTGTACATTTCACACAGCGTGAAATTTTCTAAATGTCATTTTGCTGTCATCTCGTGGATAATAAGATTACAACTACGTTGAAATAATAGGATTCAAATGAAAAAACTTTGCCGTCGCCGTTCGTTCGTTTTCAGCTCGCCATTTGCCGTTCTCAACTTTCAATACTCAAACTGCGAGTACGTACCCCAGATAGATGTACATACATATATCTATCTCTTGTATGCGGGCGGGGTGCTCTTTATATTTCTTATTTTTTTTATGGAGCGGTTTTTGACTTTTGCCAAGTACAAAGTTTTTCATTTCATCTGCTTTGATACAGCCCGAGCGATAATGATTAAGTGGCTGCTGGGTCCAAAGTAAGTCAAAGATGGATGTAGAAAAGCAAAAAGAAAAAAAAGAAGTTGCAAAGCATAATTCCAGATTTAAAGTCTAGCCGCAAAAAAATAAAATAAAGTAAAAATAAAATAAAACCAAACTGCTGTTAATGATCGACAGCTGAAGATTTCTTCTTTGCCCCTTAGCTTGACATAATATCTGCTTGTCTGCCTCTCCCTTTGTCCGTCTGTCTGTCTGTCTGTCTGTGTGCATAATTGATTTGATACTCTGTCATAAATGGAGCCACAATATGCGGTTTATTCAATTAGAGATGGACGCGTGCTCAGATTTTTTAGGCTTCTATGTTGTGTGTGTGTGTGTGTGTGTGAGTGTGAAAGTTGTGGGTGAAATATAGTTTTGCTTTTGAAATTTTATAAAATAATATTTATCGACCCACGATGCTATGAACGGTCGTTGAAAATATAATAATAAATTAAGTTTAAGGTGATAAATATTATAAATATAACATTCAAGCCAAACATTTGTTATTTGGAAGGCTTGAAATACATACACCGTGCGCCACTTGAATAAGACACCCCTTGATTCTGGTTTTTATCGCCCGCTGCTCCCAAGCCAAGCATGCTAAACTTAATTTTGATATACAAAGTGCGAGAGAGCATTCAGCTATATTTTTACCTCTCTCTATCTGAAATATACAGGACATTGCCCATACTATTTGGTCAGCAAAAGAAAACTTGTGATCGCCATCTGTTGTTAATTTTCAATCTGTGTTCGCGGCCAGCCTCACAATTAAGTCTTGGTAAGGATAAAGAGAGAGAGAGACAATGAAATGAAAGATGTTTTGATTGCATTCCCACATCTCTCACAAGCACACAGCCTAATTAAAACTGATATATGTAGTTGTCTGATCCGAATGACATTTAAGATTGACATATACCATAACGGTTATATAAGGACTATGTGATAAAGTGGTTCGAGCTTGACGATTTTCACATATGAACAGCTTTTTCAGCAGAAATTAGCCTATGGTGACGGCTTGTGTCGACTGATGCTGATCAAGAATATATGGGGGATCGGAGATGCTTCCTTCAAATATCGTGACAAAATTTGAATAATCTCTGAAAAGTCAAACTTCTGTCAACTTCGTCCATGACATGGAGCCTAAATATGTCATTGTTTATCCAGCAAATTATCAGCATTTCCCATGCCTTCGGCTGCTATCTCTCTGGACTCTAGGCCTATGCCGGTCCAGGAGCTCTTATCTCTTATCAAACTTTTTTCGCAATTCTCAAACTACGACATCTTCCAGACATGATGGCATTTCCTTTAAGTTTCTTGTAGACAGAAAAATAAGATACTGAAAAGTGCATTTTGATGACTCACGCTAGTAAACCGATATAGTATCGCGCTGAATTACGTCAAATAAAAAAAGTAGAATGGGTCCAGGAAAAGCCTTGAACGCTGAGGAGAAATCCCAACTATATCTGGTCTATATGTGGCCAAATCAGTTAAGAAGAAGAAGATTAAAATATGTTCATATTTTTAGGTAATGAATTTAAAAATGGAAAGCGACAGACACAGGGGGAAAGCCGTATTACTCTTTGGTGAAACTCATAGAAAAATTTAGTATCAAACCATGTTTCTCAAGCATATGTCATGTGATTTTGAATGCTAAATATATGAAAAGACCGAAAATAAAGGAAAAGTCACCTGTTTTAAACCATTTAAAGAAAAGAAAAACCTCAGTTTTGGTGAATCTGGGCTTCGGCGTTGCATAGCCTGATCTTCTGAGACGGAAAAACGTTATATTTCGAAGTCCCCGATGGCTATAGCTTTTATATCCATGACCTCCGTAAAGAAACTCATTATTAAGACCAAATATAGAGCAGCGTAGGAGGTGTGATGGTGTGGGGGATCATTTGGTACTATATCAAGTGGAAATTAAGATTTTAGACTACACTCCGCGGAGCGTTCTTGGTTTCTCTACTTGAAAGTATAAAATTGTCAAAGAATTCAATAGAAATTACATATTGCCAAAGGGAATTGTTAGTATTGGTTGCAGATAACAAAGTTGCGTCGAATCTCGAAATAGAATTTGTCCTACCAACCAGCACCAGCTCCTTGCTGTTAACAAACTTTGTATCCTTTGCAATATTTTGCATTGAATTCCACAACTACAAACTTTCACTCTGCCCAAAATATATATTTAACATCTCTGATCTTAGTTAATGCTCGTGACTTGCTTGTCATCATTTGTCCATCTCTATGCTCAATCCATCTCTATAAAGACTCGCCTTAACTGAGTGCCAGTCTATGTACTGTACCATGTCCCGCCTAAGGGTAGAGAGGTTGACGAAAGTACTTACTTTGCCTAGACATAGAAGAGAACACAAAAAGAACATCCAAAGAAGAATGCTTGTTGTCTTCTTTTTCTTTACTCTTTTGTACAAGCTGTCTCAGATAGATCATGTGCCTGAGGCCATTAAAATGAAACCGGCTCCCATTACCACAAGAAGCAGCTATAAAAGAAGCTTGCAGATTGCAAAGACCAAACAGAACTACAACAGCGTTCGTAAGACTTGCACAAAGTAAAACAAATCAAAACCTAAGCAAAATGAATTCGTTCTTTGTGATCGCCTTGTTTGCTGCCCTTGTGGCTTTGGCTGTGGCTTCGGTAAGACTTAGATCTTGACAATTGTATTATCTTTACTGGATACCATAAATATCCTTTACCAACCACAGCCCCTTGAACTGACCAATGAGCAAAAGGAGCAGATCAAAAATCATAAGGAAGAGTGCCGCAAGGAAGTCACCTTGACCGAGGAGGAGTTTGCCAGAGTTGAGGCCAAGGATTCGTCGAATCCCACACCAGCGCTTAAATGCTTTACCAACTGTTTCTTTGAGAAAGTTGGCTCCCTGAAGAATGGTGAAATCCAGGTGGACGTAATCAAGCAGAAGCTGATTCCTCTGGTTGGTGAGGAGAAGGCCAATGCGGCCATCGAAAAGTGCAAGGATGTCAAGGGGGAGGACAAATGTGACACCGCTTACCAACTGCACAAGTGCTTCGAGAGCACCAAGGAGGAAAAGAAAGCTTAAGTGTAGATTTGTAAACCAATGGTGATGCTGCATTTAAATACATAATAATAAATTTTCAATATTTGGAGAAAACTCACTTAAATTATAATTAATAACTTTGACAATTTGCGATTAACAAACAATAAACTGTGAAAGAAAGTGAAGACTCTTAAAGATTATATTGGGGTTTTTCATTTAAAGTATGAAGCAAGGGGATACCATTATCTGTCTGCACAGTGTGACCATATAAAAATCATATCTGCACATCAATCAGAAGAAGACTCAGGGGAATCTCTAAAGAGCAGCTAAGTTGTAGGTTACAAGTCGCTCCAGTTTATAAAGAGATTTACCAAACCATTTAGTACCTATTCTTAAAGAGTGTAGAACAGAGAGACAGAGAGAGAGAGTGGTAGAGTGTGGGAGACTTGCTGCGTTGAAAGCTGATTACACAACCATTTTGTTGCTCAGACAAATTGTAATTAATTTGGACACACATTGAAAAACAATAACAATAAACAGTAATTCATAATGAGACAACAAAGAAGTGAATAGCTGGCTATCTCTTTCTGACACCACCCTTCTTCCCGTAACACCCCTTTTTGTCCATTTCATGTTGCGGCTGCTCATATGGGCGAGGCGGCGTTACAGTTTGTCACAGCTTAATTGAAGCTTTTATGCCCCTGAATGGACCAAAATCCAGCGGCTTAAACAGCTTATATAAACATACGCATATATATATATATATATATAGGTCCGTATGATATGCATATTCAAATGTGAGAACATTTTCAATTTGCATAATTAAATGCACAAATGAATGGTCGACACGATTATGCTGCAAATGCGTTAATATTGTAAAATAACTTTATTATTTAACGCATATTTGAATGCCTGTGTTTAACATTTATCAATTGATACTGCATACGCATACTTATGTATTTACATACAGGGTGCCCTTGGCTATATTAAGCCTTGAATCCCTTCATCATGCACATTTCGAAATTGTAGACAAACTCACATCCATTGGCACCTTGGGTGCTCGCACAGCTGCTCAGCTGAGCCTGCACCTGGGCGGGCTGAACTTTGCTGAACCGTGCCTGGGCAAACTTAACGATCATATCGCTATTGGGTTTGCCATCGGCCGATATCATGCCCAGCTTCTTGTACAGACACTCGTGGTAGCATTTGTAGGCCTCGGAAGGATTTGCTATTGCCTGGTTGCCGGTGATTTGGGCTGCCTCCGCGTCGCCTATGTTGAGCTGCTTAATACAGGCCTCCTGGATTTGCTTAAAAGCAGCCACATCGCCGGCACTTTGGCTCTAGAATTATGAATAATACTGCTGATCATACTTGGCATAATGTGAACCAATCAACTTACCCAAGCCTGTCCGCACATTCCCAATACCAATACCAACACCACGCAGGCAACCTTCATCTTGCTTGATATCTTGTTACCAACTAACCAAATTCTGTGACACTCAGGCGGCTTAAATATAGTGTTGCTATTCAATTTTACCGCTTATTATGTTATTAAATTAAAAATTAATTTTCGCATTTAAATTGTTTTCAATCAACGCTGTCAATTGGCCGTTTTAAAGCTGCGCAAAGCAATGCCATCACATTTTTGTGCAATTTCCACTTGGCCGCCTCGCCGTTTCAGTGAACATTGGCATGTTTTTGCATGTATTTATAATTGTTTTTTAGGGTTTCCCTTTTTTTTTTTGTATAAATATTAAATTTGTTTCGCTATTGAAAATTTCCAAACAAATGATTTCATTTACCAGCAAAGGAAATAAAGAGAAATTAAATAATTGTGGTTGTTCTCAAAAGCACAAAAATTATTATAGAAATGAAAAAAATGATTTAGAAATCTTCATGAATTGAATTTGCAAGTACAAATAAGAAGATTATAACATTTAGTAAGAGTCGTGTAACTTCCGCCTTAGAAATGTTTTCCCTAACTCCAACTTGTCTAAGTTTCTTGTAATTGGGATATTGCTCGACATTTTACCATATATAGACGCTTGAGAACTCTATCAAAACCTAGTCAACTGCTGCATAGCTACGTCTAACTTAATCAAATTCAATTCTTTTAAATCTGTGCATTATCAGAGCCTTTCGTCGAGCACATTCAAATAAATTCAACGCTGCAAACTGGATAAACAAGTAGGTCATCATGGTATATAATTGTGATGTCATTTGAATTAGCTTCGATATTCAAAGATGCCTGAATCTGCATTTGAAATATTTTCAAAAAAGTATGCAAGACCTCACTGAATTTTTGGGCTTAGCATTTACTTTCGTTATGGCATTTTATAAGACGAGCAAGAGGAGGAACATGGTTTTCTTTGAAACTCAAAGCATCGATTAGTGTAGTCAAAACGGTCAATTAGGGTGAACGCGTGGGAGAGGCGGAGGAGCCAAGAGAGCAGCTTCTCGCCTTCTAAGCTCTCTCTGTGTTTTCGGACAGCGGCTACCTTGGCAGCTACCTGCCTTTGTGTTGTATGTTTTTGTAGGCCAGATAATCGCGAAGGGAACCTTCGCTGAAATGTACTTCGGATACGCAGACGCAGGCATAGGTACACAGAGGCTTCTGAAACCTCGAACTTTCTGCCCGACTTGTAGCTGAAGTCGTTATAATAAACAATCAGTCATCAGTCAATTGACATGTTTGCGCTAGAACCAATGAACTTTTGCTCTATCTTTATACAAAGCTACACAAATAAAGCCTAAAATTGTAGTGTTCACATATAAAAAAAGTCGAAAACTATAGGTCTTAGTAATATATATGTACTTATGATTTGTATGAATGTTTTTTTTTTTGGAATTTTTTTACACATTTTGTATCCACAATTTGTATCCCTATACATTATCACCGCTGTAGTACCTCCCGCCTAAGAGTATGCAACAATTTTTTGCCAGTTTGAGATTCTCTCTGGCTGCCCAAAAGCAGAACTTTATTTTTTTCGATTAAAAATCTACTATTCCAGCACCTGAGATTAAACATTTGTAATACATACATACTTATGTATATATGTATATATATACCAATATCTGTATATATACGATAATATTGAAATTTAATTCGGCTTAGCTTCGTTCTCTTGGGAATGCAGCATGCCATCGATGACATTATCACCATCGGCCTGTGTCTTTTCCATCTCCTCATCGTCCAAGCCCAGCTCATTGGTAACTTCGCCCCTTTCTAGCACCTCTCTGATGCGCTGCTCAGCTTCCAGCGTCTTGAGATGATTGTAGCATAGATGCAGCTTGTAGGCAGCCTCGCAACGATTCTTGCTGTGCAAATCCATGCACTCCTTGATCTCGGGTTTCTCTTTTTGTATGATTGTTTGGACCTGTTTCTTAAAAGCATCCTCCAGCATTACATCATACTTGACCAGGCCCAAGCGTTCGTAAAGACAACGCACGAAGCACTGCAGTGGCTCATTGCGTTTCATATCGAGGAACGGCTGCTGGGAGTTGCTGGCATAATCCATATCAAGGCCCATATTATTGATATTAATATCAGAGCCGGCAGCATTGGGAGCTGGAGGGTTACCCTCATTGTCGTTGTTGTTGTAATCGTTGGACATGAGACTCAGGCGAAAAAGCTTCAGCTGAGACATGGAAATCTCTGTCTCCCTCATGCAGGAATGCAGCATCTCTTGGCTAAGCTTGGGCTTGGCTTCATCCAGATCTGTGCGAGTCAACGACATATTCATGGAAACGCTCAGCGAACGCGTCTGTATGTGCCAAGAGAGAGGTGGCCATATTATTCGAAAATTTGTTTTTGAAGCTATCAACTTACCCATGCCAATGGCAAGAAATTACTGAGGCTCAGGCCTAGTAAGGATAGCAATTGGACACTGATATACATTAAAATGTATTTAGGCAAGGCCTCAAAATTCTCAAAGTTAATTTTTGGCACTAAAAAAACCGATTGAATGACACGAATCGTAGTCTGGACGCTCTTATATACACAGCTGATCGATTTCCAGAGCAATTATAAAATTGTAATTGCAATTTAATTGAAGCACCACAATTGAGCTAATATAGGCATATTTTAATGCCTGAATGGTCAGCGATCTTTAACGGAAGCCAATTTTCGGTTATCCATTGGCCTTGCCATAACATTTTGCTATAACATTTCATATTTCGCACTCATTATATATATGATATATGGGAGATATTACACTTTGGGTCACGCCTGACTGCGCTGCACTGGCAAAAGTAATTTGCTTATGCTTATGAACATTTTGGGGCTAAAAGCTTATCCATATCATTTATATATACAAATTTCAGTATAATCTAAAGCAAAAACATCCACATTTAAAGTGCCCTCATATATAATAACTGTAGATAATATATATGCTATGGACATATCTAAAATCATTTAAGGTTCATTAACATAAATAATGATCAAATGCCCTAAAATACTTTTAAATATCAATAAATGTGAGCAATTTTAGTTAATGCTCGGCACTTAGCTTTAATGGGGACTAGGCATTGCTAGGGACTTGAAACCGATATCACAGGAAGTGGGATATAACCACTAAGGTACCTCCACGTGCCACGTGCTATGAAATAAAGGCATAAAACCCCTGACGATTGCAGATGCGGTGGCTACATTGGCCAAAAAGTGGTGCATAACCATCAGCGAGGAGATATCTGCTGTAATGGCATATACACTCTGCCAGAAACCATGCATAGCCCCAACCGTATTAGGCCCCCCGATCACTCTGAAGGACTTGCTCTGCTACCTTGGAGTCCACCTTGATAAGAAGCTCACTTCTAGGCAGCATGTCACAGCGATTAGCTTCAAGATAAACGGCAAAATAATGAAGTTTGGTTGACTTCTAAATGAGCGGAGCAAATTGGCTCTAAAAATCAAGGTGATGATATACAAGCAGGTGGTTGCAGCTGTCTTTAGATACGCTCAAAATGGGAATCCTGTTCCAAAACCCAGTTTAGAAGAATACAAGTGGTATGTGAGCAGTGCTGTTGGTTCATAAGGACCTGGGTGCTAAACAAGTGGGAGATGAAGTAAACTCAGCAGGTACAAAGCATTGTGACGGGCTTGAGGAGCACCCTAACCCTTTTGTTGGGGTTTTCTTTACCCCTTTAGAAAGGGACAATATTGATGTAAAATTTAATTGACCTTCATCAATCTCTTCTTCTCAACACAGTCTTCCTTTAGCTATATCCATTTAGCCCAGAGATTTCCATCAGTTTTATCCTTTCGAAATATGAATTATTTAATGGTGCAGCGTCTTTATAATTCTTTTCTAGGTTTCTGTGATCGTTAAAGAGCTTGCACTATTGACTTTCTTCCATTTTCGTCAAAATTCACATACCAAATGACCCAGCTTACCCAAACTTCTCAAGTAGTCTCTTAACAGATATTAGCTGATAAGAACAACTTATTAAACTTCCCTCGTTGGGGCGTAAGTCTTCAATTCAATTGCGTAATTCTGTCACTCACTTTATTTACTTTAGTTTTGCAAATTTACCAACCCACCCCTCCCTCGGCTGTAACCAATCTTTTGAAATGGTTTTCACACAGTTGTTCAATAGATCTCAGATAAGTTTTTCGTACTTACTTAAATTTCCAAGACTTGTGCCAGCTATTTTCTTTTCACTTCCCCCCACTACCCACCCGCCCCCCTCCAAAAAAAAACCAATATCTAATTGATGAACTTGACTGTCAGGACTCCGGCTGATTATCAGAATCAGAAGGAAGCTGGAAGCGGGACAAGGACCAGACCGCAGACCACATTGAGTCACAATTTGCTCGTATGAATGTCTTTAAAGATCAAAGCAAAAGGGCGGAGACATCGACGAAGGAGGCGGAGAGGCATTACGGACAATGCCAATCTAACAAACCCCACAGCGTAGTTTTTATAAAAATTAAATTACATTAATGTGGGAAACGCTGTACCAAGTCAAACCCTCACACCACCCCTCCCTTCACCAGCTCACCACCCTCGCCCACTCACCCTTACAAGACAGACAAGACAAGCGTAAGATGAAGAAGAAAGTTAGTTGGCTGGCAGGTCTCTGTTTCTCTGTTTCTCTGTCTGTGTCTCTGTCTTTGAGACAAAGGGCCAGCACATTGAATGTGCTTGGCAGTAGCAGGAGCAGGAGCAGGACTCGTTGCTTGTTTGTTTGCTTCTTTGACAAGCCGCCAAGCGTTGAAACCACGAGCTGTCGCTGTCTACTTAAATGCATTAGCTGGCCGTAGCCTAAAGCTGGAGCTGGAAGGGGAGCTGGGACTGGGCCCTGGACCGCTGGGGGAAAATGGACCTGGAAGCTTGGTGGTGGCTTGCTTTTTAATAGACATTAGTAAACGCATCACTGATTATGGCAAAAGGCTTTTGTGCAGACAACTGCAACTGAAACGGATGCTAAATGGAACTGACATTCACTGTCACGGACTCCCGGTCGTCCAGGACATGCCCAACAGCCAGGAAGTGACAAAATGAATTATAGACGCCAGTTTCAGTTCCAGGTTTCGGTTTCAGTTTCCAACCATCTTTGGCCGCTTTCCAAATACACATTCCCCAAAGCCAAAGCAATTGTTTTCCCTTTGGAAAACGTGCGAAACGAATTACAAAAGCGAAACGAGGGCAACCCTAAACATCAACAACAACAACAACAACAACAACATCAACAAAAAGGTTCACCCCAACCACCTGAGCCAAGCTTAAATGGCCACAAAGACAGCAATGCAATTGCCACACGTGGCTCAATGAATGTTTAATGATTTGTTAATTGGATTTGGGCAAAAGAAAAATGTAAACATCAAAGCAAATTTCAACTGAAGACAGTCGCATCTCGAATACCCTTTCTATGAGAAAAGCAATGACAAAACAATACTACCACTTCAATACATTCTATTTTGCATAGTTGTGAACAAAATTTGCTCTCGTTGGATACCCCAAAACTTATCAATTGCTCAAAAAAAGACTCGCATCGATTGGTGTAAGGAATTGATTAAAAAGCTTGACCGTGGTGCTTCAAAAAGACATGCATAAGATCGTGACATATCATGGATATATGCGTATGAGCCGGAAGCAGAACAGCAGTCGACGGTGAGAGCAATCCAAGACGAGCCAAATCCAATAAAAGTTGTGCGTGGAAGAAGAACAGCGGCGCAAATGGTTGCCTGTTTCTTCAACCAACTGTGTCATGTGCCCATTTTCCGCTTGAGCAACGTAGGACGGTCAATTCTGAGTGGTACACGACCATTTGCCTTAAGTCTTTGGAGAAACTCGCAAAACCAACCCTAAAAGACGAATCATTCTCCAGCATGACAATGCGAGCTCTCAAACAGGTGAATTTTCGAGCTTTCAAAACATTTACAGTACCTCTTCAGTACAGTCCTGATTTGGCACCCAATGACTTCTTTTTGTACCCAAATATCAAACGTAAACTGGTCAAGGATTTACGAGTGCCGAAAAGGCAGTTGAAGCGTTCAAAAACCATGTTTTGGAGGTGTCTTAAGAGGAATGGGAAAACTTTGAACGGATGCAAAAGTGTATTGATTATTAAGGGAAAAAACAATTACGCCATTTTCATTGTAAATAAGTTTATTATTATTTGCTATTCCACTCGTATTTACCATTTTGTAAGGGTATACAATAGTGTTATATTTGTTCAGTCATCTCGACATGGACATTTTTTGTGAACAAACTTTTCAAATGCCGCTCATCAATATTTATGCCCTGCATAAACGTGCAAATACCTTTGGGACTTACAGGGGAAGCCCAAGGACTTAATGCTCTCCTGACAACGGTCTGACAAACAGCATCTAATGATGGCCAACTGTTATGCAAATGTTTGCCAAACAAGTGCGTACAGTAAAATATGGCAAAGACTGTTAACTATGCATACATAATTGTTCAATCTTTAATGTAATCAAGCGCAAATACATTCGGTCAAAGAAAAGCTACAGGTTTAAATAGAACAAGAATATATTTTTATACTATTTCGATGCAAATGCTTTCGAAATGTGTATACTCTCGCAGATGGTGTTTTAATTTGAGAGTCCATATGAACGTGCGAGCTATAAAGGTATAGCAGAAGTCCATTTAACTTGTCTGGAGAAAAGAAAGCATACAGACACATTAGATGGCTATTTCTTTCTTTCTCACACTCGAGCGTCGAAGGGAATATTCAAATGTGTTTTTGTTTCCACTTGCACACCAAATACTTTGGCTTCGACTAGTACAAGTATTAGTTTGATTTGGAAAGATTACTGTACGAATGACCATTTAATTTTTTGAATGTAATCATGCAGGGCTCTAATAGATAATACAACCATTTGGTGTACGATGAGCATTTCAGAGATGGCTATCCTAAGGTTAGTTATGTTTTATATGTTTTAGATAAAGTATGGTTTAGCTGTCAAGAAGATTTGGCTGTTAAGCAGATAAATTACGCCTCGGAAAGGTTGTGTGCGGCAATGCCCATCAGAATGGTTCACTGACTGGTCACACTGGCCATAAAAACAGACGTCTTGGTTCACTTTGTGTGACAGAAATGGCTATAGTTGCCTCTATAGTGTTTCGAGATATAAAATTTCAATAAAAATGTAAAATTAAAATAAGAAAGGAAGGTTAGAGTCGGCTTTCCGAAGCTTATATACCATTCACATATATATAGGAACTTCTAAGCCAACTATATGATATAGCTGTCCGATACACTACCCATTTGGTTAGCGGAATAATGGCTAAAAACCGAATTTGGTGTGATTTCGATGAAAAAGAGAAAAGTTATGCTCCTCAGTGTTTCTTCCGGAACAATCGGTTATATGTGAGCTATATGATATAGTTGTTCGATCTGGATAAAACTCCAAGTTACAGAATCCAGGGTACAGAGAAAATAAGCATCTGGTAAACATTTCAGTTGTGTAGCTTTTGAGACTTCTGAGATCATTGTGCTGAAACAGATGAACGGACGGACAGACGGACTTAGTTATATTGATTCAACTTGTCATGCTGATCAAGAATATGTATACTTTATATGGTCGGAAACGCGTCCTTCTGTACGCTGCAAGCTTCCTGACAAAATCAATTATTCGCTTCTACGAGTTTCTGGCAATTTAAGATCATTTTCTAATTAATTACATTTTCTTTAAATTTTTTTTAAAATTTATTAAATTTAAAAATATTTTTCTTAGGGACAATCTGAGTACACAATTTTATGAAAAATTTAAAAAAAAAAAACTATAATAAAATTTAAAAATTTAATACAATTTTACATATAAAATCACTTTTGTTTTATTTTATTGTAAACAAAGAAAATTTTGTTAACAATTCACAGACGCTCTCTATTGCACATAATTATCATGTTATGTAGGTTAGGTATGAATGTATATATATTATATATAGCTGCCTTAAATCTGGCGATTGCTGTGATAGCACTTGTACAGCTCGTAGCCAGTTTCGCAGTTGTTGGCCCCCTTGACTGAGTCACACTTGGCCTGGGTGGCCTTAACATGCTCCTCTCCAGCAAGAGGTCCAAGCTTTTCTAGTACCACAGCAGGCTGGATCTGGCCATCGATGACGAAGCCAGCCTTCTCCAGGAAGCAGTTGGCAAAGCATTTGACCTTAGGATCGGCATCCTCAAAGTTGCCCTGACGCAAGGCCTGAGCCTGCTCTTTGGTGACGCCCTCCTTCTCTATGCACTGCTTGGCGTGCTCCTTGGCGATAGCCTTTTGCTCCTCCGTCAAGGGCAGTTCCTAAAAGGATTAATACTATTCAGTAAGAGTTTTACAGTAATTTAATGTAAATTTTACTTACTGTTGCTGCAGCCACAACAACGAAAGCCACCAAAACAATAAGGAATTTCATTTTGAACGTTGAGTGAATAAATGTATCTTTCAGCTGATCTGCTCAATTAGCCTTTGGAATTAAAACTGTTTGATTGGGATGATGAGGCCAGCGCTTTTATATGATTTTTCAAGCTCTGCCTCTGTACTTCTCTCGCGGTTTTGTTGTTGTTATTTTGTTTTTATTTCATGTTTTTTTCGCTTGACTTCGCCGTGCATCTATATATCTATATATCTGTATAAATGTATAAGTAATTGTGTGCGCGATTTGTATACATCGCACTTTATAATGATGCTAGGGCTGTGTTCTTGCTGCTAGATTTGTTCATTTTAAGTCGTTTGTTCCCATTTGATTGAGCTTCATTCTTTGCTACTTTTTTATGTATTTGTTTTTGCCTTTCATTGAAGGTAAGGTTCACTATTCTGGATAAGATTGTAATGATGATTTGGCTGTTTTTTATTTTCATTTACCTAAAAAATTCTGACAATATGCAAAGCTTAGCTTTTAGTTAGAGTCAAGCTCGTGGTTATTTTAAGATTTATATGATTCTCACAGAATTATACTAATTAGAAGTATGACTAAGCGAATTAAGCTGTATGTAGATAATGTTCTAGCCGCCTCGAGGTCGAGAATAATAAGAAGCCAACATATTTCGATGGTGTATTGACATCAGAGCGGCTTTGTCCATTTTCTAATGAAAGCTTTAAGATATGGCGATTTTCCTTATATTTCTATACAAACTTTGACAATATCTTTGAACATCTAAGTTTTTATGCAAATTGCAGTCCTAAATTTAAGTATTTTATATATAAAACAGATTGCTAAACAAAGTAAAATTTCAATATTCATTGTTTGCTTCTTAAAGGCCAAGATGATGGTAAAAGATAAGTCTAAGTTGCTGACTTTTGTTTCAGCGTAAAATTGATCCCTTAAAATATTTTCTGTAAAATTGTAATTTTCTAGCTTTAAAAGAGGAAGCCTTACATGTTGTGAATCCTTCAGGACTGCTCTCTTTTCTTGATCTTTAGTTCAATTGAACTGCCCTCTCCCTCTAGTCAATCATTATGGTAAACCTACACAAGTGTGACACGACACGCTGCCAACTCTGATTCTCCAAAATGCAATTTTTCATTGCCCTGAGTATGGCTTAGATAATCCAGTGATTTACCCAAGTTTATTATGATTCTAATTGTTGTTGTTGTTTTAGTTTTTTTTTATTGTTGCTTCGTCTCTCTGCCTGCCTTTGAAAGTGTTAATTAAATGTAATGCCCCGCCACTTGGATCATTAACTATCAAATTTCGAGCAATTTGTATGCCATAATATAAGTAGCGATTTGTCATTACACATTCAGTACAATTTAGTCTGTGTGTTTTGTTATTCTGCCACTCTAGTCAAGTAAGCGGGTATATTGGATTCGTGCAAATGTATGTAACAATCAAAGGGAAGAGCTTGCGACCCTATGAAGTAGATATATTCTTGACCAGCATCAAAAGTCGAGTCGAAAGAGCTCCCTCCGTCTGTCCGTCTGTATGAACATCTAGATCTCGAATATAAGCAGGGACATACACATACACGCATATCGTGCATATATGCCACATCATTATCATAGCTATGTGAGAAAGAGAGAATGAGAGAGAGAGAGATTGACAGCATTCTGCTGGGTTGTAAATATGTGTGTTCACAATTATGTTTCGGGAACATGTCATCAACATTCTTTCTGCGAGCCAAACTGTTTAGTAAACATGTTGCAGGATGCTACAAGCAGTTTTTAGCTACGCAATATAGTTCTTAACATCAACTAATGGAATTATTATTAAGATCTCTTCAAATCAAAGTCTTTGTCCACAAAAAGTGGTCTGAATAAGAGCATATAATAGTCGTAACTCGACTATAGCTTTGTTACCAGTATTTTTTCTATATTTTAATCAACATGTAGTGCAATTTGTTAATTAGAAAACTTTAAAGCTATGAAAGTGTTGTTTAGCCAACTAAAAATAATGTTTAAGCAAATTATTGTTTATAAAAATCATCCAAATTGACTTACAATTATTTCTAATTGTATTCTGTTTTTTGTTGATCTGGAGGTTGAACTACTTTTTGCTGCCCTTTCTTGATATTCATCATAAATATTTTATATTGTTCGATGAAAGCTGGATTTATTTGTGATTGATGTGATGTGAAATTCAAATTTCATTAATTTAAGCATCATTATAAAACTGAGATTTGTAGAAATTGCTGATTTTGTTTTACAATTTACAGTGATCGCGTGCATTTTGTGTGCAAATAATACTAAGGTTCAATGGTTCAATTCAAAATTCATAGTCTTAGTTTGTACTACAATGCCATAGAAATTTAGCTAAACTATTACAAATTGTATTTTAAAGATTATTTATTTAACTAAAACTATTCTTTGTCACGTTTTTGACATAATTTTTGATAAAGAAATGTTCGGAAAAATTGATTCACTTTCTAGTTTCGCAGATATGGCAGATTAATAAACAAATGAGCCTACTTTGTTAACGAAAAGATGAAGGGCTTTAAATAATATAAATACACTATGTAAAGCTTATTGACACCATATGGATGTTAAATGAATATTCTAAGGATATAAAGATTAATTACAACGTTGTGAATACTGAAACTGATACTGAAAAGAAATTGAATGTACATTTTCTTAAGACGAAGTCTTTATATTATATAGGAGAACAAAACTAACAAAACAAAGCAGGTCAGTGGGCTCACAGTCCCAATTTATGATAGGATATTGGTACTAAAATGTGTATTATGTTCTCATCTTCCTCTCGACATAGCCTTGATATTAACTAATTTGATGAAAAGATCTTTGGATTACGTCCCCAAAAACTTTACATTTTTGCTTAAGAAAATATTTCCAAAATTTGAATTCCTATTTACTAAGCTCCCAGAGTCTTCCTAGGAATTTCGTGGAAAGTCAAACTATAAAAATTACTCTCCCAATTGTAAAGCTCTAAATGGTTATTTGGGGTAATGTCATAAAATAGTTAATATAGAAATTAAGTTAGGCTTAGCGAATACAAAAGTGATAACAACGTTGATATGATTGTCCAATGCGTCACCGTCACACATACATCCATATTTACAAAATACTTGGAAGTTCCTTACATATCAAGTAGCAGCACAGCAGTAGATACAGATTATTTTAACTCTTTGCTAATCTCTTCGATGCCGTCAGGATTATGATATTCTTCAAGTAGATCCAAGTTCGCAGACGCTTG
The DNA here is from genome assembly GCA_037043425.1 of Hirtodrosophila duncani. Lineage (NCBI taxonomy): Eukaryota > Metazoa > Arthropoda > Insecta > Diptera > Drosophilidae > Hirtodrosophila > Hirtodrosophila duncani. The sequence continues at coordinate 501,199 of JBAMBM010000370.1, read as the reverse complement.
GGCACTTGGGCGCGCGTTACGAAATCAATCATCACCGGAATGACAAAGGATAGGGATGTTGAGCACAAGGCCCCGATCATTGAGATGAACAGGTTCAATTTTGGCACCACCAAAGCCACACAGAAGGTCATCATGATCAAAATGAAGCGCAAGATGACCTGCATGGTAATGGGATACCTTTGGGCACAGCTATAGCCACGCCTGACGGGCGGCCAGATGATCTTCATCATCACAAAGAAGTGTATGGGATGGCCAAAGAAGACGCCAAGGGCGGCCACAATTTTCACCACCTGCGACAAAACTTCTTCCACATGCAGATTGAGGATGATGCTGCCAGCCACTTCTTCGCCCCATCTCAGGTAGCTAACGAATCCGGTAAAAATAAACAAGCATTTTGATATTGAGGACGCCAAAGCGACTGCTAAAGGCCTGCGGATCATGCATGGAGTTGCGCAGCGGCAGGATCAGGGCAATACCCTCATATGAAAACAGAGCGGTGCCAAAGAACAGAGACAATTGGCTGCCGCCGGTGAAGAGATGGCGCTCACTGAGGAGAAAGCAATGCTCAGTGTGGCGAGTAGTCCAAAAATCAAAGTAATATTCGCCAGCGCCGAAACAGGCGATATATACTTGAGGTTGGTCATCAGGTAGCAGAGGTGGCAGGTAGCAGCGTTATCAGCATGACCATGTTCATGCAGCACCTGATAAAGATTCTCCGTAATGAAGACAAAGTGAATGACACAAAAACCAAACTGGGTGACACACAGAAACATCTCGACAAATGAGCTTCATAAACCTGGACGGGGCAGCGGTCTTGGCCCCTACTCAAAGCACTTCTCCACTGTTTCAGGATTATCGTAAAAGGTGGCACCCAGTGTCTTGTCCACGGCCAAAATGGAACCGCGAATGAGCATGCGTTAGCAGTGAACACACATGAAGGCAATGCTGGGCAGCAGCACTGTGGCGCCCACCAGGCTGCCATTCTTGAAGCAATCTCCCATGGCAAAGAGCCCAGCTAAAATGCTGCCCTTGAAGAGATGTGTGGCTGCCTCGAGATTGCTGGTTGCATGTCGTCGCTTCACAGTACTGTCACTGCCCTCCACATCTGTATGTTTATCCATCTTTTGCAGCTGCTGCTCCAGATTACTTGTGATCTCCACTGTTCCGCCCATGTTGCCAGCTGCTTCGAATGCCTTCTGCTATTTGCGTGCTGAGTGGTTTTTATTTAAAGTTGAATTTTTAATAATCAATAAAAATTATTTAGCGATTATTCAGTGAATTCTGTTAAGCCTTGACAGCGAACCCAGGTGGAGATGGAGAGACAAGCGAAACTAAATAATACAACAATTTCTGTACATTTATAGCGTATAACTATTTACTTCAATTAATTTAATAATTCTACTTATAATAATTTTACATTTTGCTTTACTTTTGCAGTTTATCATTTCCCTTTGAAACTGTTTTAGGCAACGCCTCTGTAACGCTTTATAAATCAGCTGCTTGCTGCTTGCCGCTGATGTGGTACATTTCCATAATAGATCTATGACAGATTCATATTCATGATCCCAATTGTACCGGTTTTCTAATGGATTTCGATATGCCCAGCGGCCGCGTCTGGTCTGTTTGTGTGATTGTTTTGTCTGCTTCTCTCTCTCTCTGTCTGTGATTGAACTCAATTCGGAGCAAAGTTGTGCCAGCTATAGTTATATCGGGCAAAGTTCAATATGAAGCAAACAAAACAATATAAATTATAGAGATCGCCGGCTCAAATGTAAGAACAAACTGGTTTTGTTAATTCGCCAACGTGTCCATTTTAATAATTAAAAACTCATTTGAAATGATAACAAAATGTGGTTGCCCAAAATGCAAATGGCTTTTGAAGTTAAGCCAGATAAAGTTTAACAAATATTTACTGCTGACAGCATCGATAATTCATGACCTACTCAAACTATGGAAACTACCTGTACAACAGCAGCAACAACAACAACAACAACAAGAACAACAATAACCTAGAAAACAAAAACAAAACTTACCCAGAGAAACTCATAAATAGTTACGCACGCCAAGCCCAACTGAAATGTCATCGCAAACTTTTATTATTGCAGTTATTTTAGGTTCCGTGGCTGGGTGGTGAGCACGGGGAGCGGTTAGGGGATTACCCATAACAAATATAAAATATTTAAATAGTAATAAATTCATAATGTCAGCGCGTGCTTGTACCATAGATTTATAGACAATAATAATGGCAGACACGAAAAGGATAAACTACTGACAGACTACTTACTCTTCGAGTTGTTTGATTTGTTGTGGCAAATTGGCAATGGATATATAAGTAAATAATACCCTTTTTTTGTGGAATTGAAGCGCATATATACATAGTTATATATATATATAGAAATATACTTGGTAAGTAGAGTTCAGATAGACTTTTTTTATCGAGACATTGGCGTACAATGGGCGGCACGTTCAAGGGGAGCCACGATACCAAGCCAAGGGGCTTGTTACGCTCGAAGCCCAGACTAGAAGCTCCCAGCTCCCGCCCAACCGGCCGAGGGAGCAGCCGCTTAACGAGCGACACGAATGGTGAAGTAGGAAAAAAACGCGGACTCGCTCAATCACTTTCAATGAGTGTAAAAAAACAACAAACTATAAACAATTTACATTATCTACTAGCTAGATGCGTTAGTACAGATGTTTTGTTTGAGTTTAGGGAGTTATTATTAGAGATAAAGTTAAACAGATTATTAAAGTTACAGCAAAGGACACGAAAAGGTTCATGCAGGAGATAGTTTAAATTACAGTGCTGAAGATAGATAGGAACATAATTTCTAGTAGTTCTAAGAGGAACACAAAAATACTACTTATATGAGAGAGTCTTATGATGAAACATTTGAAAACATGTTAGCCTCCTTCAAGTATCACCATGGATCGATACATAGCTCTTAGGCAAATCAGTAAGTAAAGCTTGAGACTCAAAAAAAAACGAATTTCTAAATTTCAAAATATATTAGCAATACATCATACACAAATTTTATTATTTCTTTGATGAAACTAGCTTCTGTTTTAGTGCTTTTGTTCATGGTAAAGTCTGCCATATTTGGAATTAGAAAACTCGGAGCGCAAGTTAAACAAAGTCTTTAAGAAACACTTATAATATGATCTATAGGTGATCTATCAAGATTTTGCAGTCATTTGTGTTTGTCAAAGCCCTTTAATATGATCTGGTATATCATCATGATTCAGAAGGACCGTCAAATCAATAAAGAAAGTGAAAGAAGTGTCCATTTTCAGAAGTGGGCTCAGCATCTTTTCAACTGTGTCAACTGATATCTCTGGACTTATTTAAACAAATAAATGTTTTTCTTAAAAGCTTATTCGATCAATTTATATATACATACATATATACATTCCACTTTCTGGCAGGGTATCCAACCATCATTCTGACTTTCTTCCACATTTTATATAACTTCATATAAGAAAATAATAAAATAGTTTTATTGTAGACGATGATAGACTGCTTAGGGTTGGCTGGGGGGACACGTATAAGTATGTATATTAAATACTATATGGCATGCCATAAAAATATAAACAGCACATAAAACGACAATGAAAAAGAATGGCACACCATTATTATATATACGTATATACATATATATATAGCCCCGCCAAAAGAAAGGTAGCTAATGAAATGTCATTGGACTCTTTGGCAGGGCGCGGAGTGTAAAGCCAACTTAACTGAAATGCAAATGTCACGCGAAAAACAATTTGACGACAATATTACGTTGACATTATAGTCATAAGGTGAAATTCGCCAGCCGAGAGTTTCGAAACAGAGTTGGAGTGGAGCAGAAGCTAGAACTATGAGAGTACACAGGTTATATGCAAATTTTATTAGACTCATTGTTAGACTTGTGAGCGGAATGGCATAAAAATATTTAATTATCTAAATTAATTACATTTAAGATTTATATATTTTTGTATTTCAATGAACAATCGTTTCGTTGGCTTAAGAAATGTAATTAAACATTCAAAAACCTTTAGAATAAATTGTCTAAGTGAACAGCTAGGTTTAATTATTTATTCATTTATTCAAGTATTATAAATGCTTGATCAGCATGACAAGTCAAGCCGATATAGCCATGTCTATCTGTCTGTCTGTCAGTCTGTCTGCCTGTCTGTCTGTGTGTCTGTCTGTCTGTTCATCTGTCCGTCTGTTTCTATGCGAACTGATCTCTCAGTTTTCAAGCTATCGACTTGTAATTTTCACCAAAGGCTTATTTCTCCTCTAAGCTGCTCATATGTAAAAGTCGTCAAGATCGGATCACTATATCATATAGCACCCGTATGGCCGAACTGCAATGAAAACTGTTACAATTTTAGTACAATTTTTGTTGTTTTTTTTATCCTAATTTAACCAAATTAGTTTTAGAACTCTCCACGTGTGCTGACCAAATTTCATTCAGATCGGACCACTATATCATCATATCATAGCTCCCATATAAAAACACATTTGGAATGAAAAGTTTGTACGATAGATGGCGCTAATGAAAGATTGTTGTTCCAGTATTTGTATGGTGTGTGAGATAGAGCGAGAGGGGATGAGAAATCATTCATGTTTAAAGAAATAAGCAGAATGCTCTGTATCTCTCTCTCTCTCTCTCTCTCTATCTCTCTCTCTCTCTCTCTATCTATCTCTCTCTCTCTCTATCTCTCTCTCTCTCTCTCTCTATCTCTCTCTCTCTCTCTCTCTATCTCTCTCTCTCTCTCTCTCTATCTCTCACACATAATTCATATAGTTTTTCTTGGAATGTTTATGCAAATGTATAAGTGTACACTTTTAAGAAGCAATAGTGCAAATGAAGTAAATATGTGGGTCTTCGAAGCCTCACGTTGATTGACGAAATTCGATAAAGATTTAACAACTTCGACTGTTTTCCTTGTCAGAATTCTGCAAGGGTATAAAAGCTTCGGGTAGCTCAAATTAGCCTTCAGCTCTTGTTTTAATTTCACTTTCTGATGAAACTTGTTTGTCATCTCCAAATAACAACAATTAGGGTCAACTGGGGTATCTTATCTCACATGTTTAAAAATAACTTTACTTTAAAAATAACTTTCACAAATCACGTGATTATGTTCACACATTGGCGTTGGACTTAACCAGTTGCGAGCCAAGTGTGGTCAAGGGATTCACACAACTGAAATATTTGCAAATACAAAAATTGTTATATATTTCAACACTTTACACAGAATATGGTTAAATATTCGGCTCAAGGTCACGCGAAGTGAGTAAAAACGTTGATTGCTTTCGATGCCTTGGACTTCCTGATTAGAGCAGAGTAACTCAATGTGTAACAAGATCAAAAATTAACAATAATTCATACAATTAGCCATTTCCATATGAAAGTTGACAAAGGGAAATTAATCATGATCTCTTCACCCAAAGCTTCTGAAGAACAACCGCACTATTTGCCTGTTGCTCCTTCCCATTCAACACTTGAATCTGTTGTGAATTCTAACTGAGCGCAGCAACACACTATGTTTGCTCTTTCTAAACAATTTCAATATGATTTCAAGGCCACACACAAAACTAACAATAACATAAATTTAAATTCTTGTTTCAAAATGATTAAAATAACTGTAAGTGTGAAATAAACTGTGAAAATAAGCAGAAATATTTCATAAAAATGATTACAAATGCTAACCCAATTTATGAAAAATGATTTCAGGCCAGATATTTAATTAATTATATCACGCTGATATCAGTGCCACAAAATCCCTTTGGCAAAGCAAAGCCAACAGGAATTCAATTAGGCTTATCCCCTGCAATAATGACACCAACAAGGACAAAAACAAGGCAACACAGCATCAACTACAACAGCTGCAACACCTGCGCAATTAATTAATGTTTGCCGAATTAATTTCGCTAAACAAAAAAAAAAGCGAGAAGAAAAACATAATGATAAAGAAAACCAGAAAGGTAATAGGCAGCCCTAAAGGGTGAGTAGGGCACCTGGACCTAGCCTTTAGGATCAGGCCAGCCCACGGCTAATAAATTCAAAATGGTCTCCTCATCATTCTGCTTGCCATGCTCCACTTTATCTCTGCAATTAGAGCAAAAATATGGGGACCAGCACAAGATTCAGTGAAAGAACCCAGATTCGAAGGCAAATTTAGTTAATTTAAATTAAAATTACAAAGGTAATTTGTACAGGATTTGGGTTAAGTGAGGATATAAAGGATATAAAATAGCTGATATTCTAAGAGAGCAGTTTTGATTGCAGGCAAAAATTTTAAGTCAAGCTAGAAAGTGAAGGCGCTCTAAATCGTCTGCAGAGAGAAAACATATAGTTAGACGAGAATCAGTGAAAACAAAACACAGGAAATGATTCATCCAGGGTATAATTATGAGAACAGAGTTGAACAGATAAATTTACTAAGTTCAGAGTCCTTGGGCATATAAATTATGGCCTATGACTTCATACAGAAAGACAGAGCTCTCCAGATGTTGCCTGGCAATGGGCTTTTCCATGTGATTGACACCAAACTGGCCAAAGAGCAAGTGGCCATTTATTGTTAGGATATGATTAGCTTCTTTTAGAGTGGGTATTCCACTATCCCAGGCCATTTATTTGGTGATTTCTTATATGTATTCCTTTGCAAGTTTCAGGAAATTGTAATATCACCCATTGCCTTCAATCAGGCAAAATGTGAAACGATCTTTAGCAAAAAAGTTAGTTCAAAGATTGAATGGAGTTTTCTCTTCAACAAATATCTCCATATATATTATATAAACCCTTGTTAACATGATCTCACTGCCTACTGTTCTTGGGGAAGCCCCCTCTCTTAAGCTGTACTTCTCGCAAATAAAAATGCAGATAAAAATCTTCCTCATAAAAATACTCGCACTCGTACTATTCCTTTGAGAGTTACTGAGCTTATCATAATTTCCACTTCTATATAATTTGTTTATGATTATGGCCGCATACAAAATAAAACGCATTTAAGTAATTAAGTCATAAAAAAAACAACAACAACAACAGCAACAACAAATGAAAAGTCTGGCATGAGGTCATAAAAAATACTGCAATAAAATAGCACAAAAAGCGCAGAAGAAAAAACAACAAACAAAACAAAACAATTAGGCAATTAAATTTTTGGCTCATATTACCAAACATTTTCGTTTTGGTAACAAAACGCGTCATAAAATATGAAGTCCAGGACAAGGAATTTTCTCTTTGGTACCCTGGAGGGGTCCAGCCCCCTCCAGTTCTGCACAAATAATTGCGTATAAAAATAGCACAAAGGGCAAATGATGTGAAAATGCAGTAAAGGAAAAAAGCAAGAGGCGAGTGTTTTAGTAATATTTATTGAATTCCAGTTAACGTACAGCAACAACAACAACAACAACAACATGAAATTGAAGAAATTGGTGGCCGAAGGACTGGCGGGGAATGGTGGGTTAGGCCAAAGGGCAGGTCAAAGCTTACAAAGCTTTTCAACGCATTTTTGTTCCCAACTTGCTGGCAAATTCCGTACGCAGCAAAATGAATTCTTTTGTGACAAGTTCTGTTTAGGGTGAACCGAACCCCTGCCTCACTCCGCCACACCGCACCTTACCCTCACATAGTACAGTGCCCCACGCTTTGTCCCCATTTCGTTTTGGCCTGCCTTTTGCTTCATTCCTTTACTGGCACTTCATATGGAACTGGAAAACTGCTGTGAACAGTTTTAGCTTCTTCTTCTTTTTTAATACCCTGTAATTTAAAAGGCTTAAGAGCTTATTGAGTATGTGCAAATACATAGTTTCTTATGGAGAGCTAAGAGATTAAAGTATTAATGAAAGGTCAACGGTTTCTACCACAGTCAGAAAGCTTTGGCTCGTGAAAGAAAGCTGGCACATTCCTTTTAGGGAGCTCTCTTCTATATGTTGTACTGTCTTCCTATACGTAAATCATGAAGAAAGTCCCTGCTCGGGCGCCATCCTTATAAGTTATTCATTTGCTATCAAAAAGTGATCACAAGGGAATGTGCTAGCTTTGACTTAACTGATCCCACTTCTCAGTGCGTTGAAGCCACCAAAGATCATTTCAGTTATTATATTTTCTTAACAAAATTTAGTTAAAGAGTTCCAAAATGGAAGAATTTTCTGTCAGTTTACGAACATCAACATTATTTATTTATTATTTAAGACTTATTTATATATGTTTTGGCTTTACTTTCACGGCCTCATCTCATTCTCATATTTTTTTTTTTAATATTTAAATGTTTTCACTGAGTATTCGCTACTTCGTTCATTATTTCAGCTTACAATACATTGTGCGCGCATCAAAGACAGTCAGGTGAAGGAATGCAATCGTCGTTTTGTAAGAAAATTGAAAAATCTAACTGTGAGCTGGAAAATGCTGGATAAAGATGAAGCGAAACTTGTTGCCTCCAGCTGAGAAAATCAGCAGCAAATGCCCTGCCTTAGTTCCCATTATTGTCAAATGACGTTGTGTGTGTATGTGTGTGTCCATGTGTATGTGTGTATGCGGAATTTTTTAATAAACGTTAAAGTTTATAACATGCTCCAGGCTTCCCTACATATGGGCAACGGGGTAGCTGCGGGCAACTTTGTTGGCTAAAAGGTAAGCCCAAAACGCATAAACTGCCACAGATACAGTGTGCGAGAAGGGGGGGAGAGAGAGAGAGAGAGAGAGCCTTAACATAAAAACCAACTAATTAGGTAAAGCATCTAATTAGACATACAGCCCATAAGCACAACAAGGACATAAGGATATGCGTCCCTTTTGCTCGTAAAAGTCAAAGCCAAAAAGCCGTCGCTAAAAATTCTTATCGCTGCCACCAAAAAATTAAGCTCTGGCAAAATCCCATCCCATCCCAGATGCAAATGGAATAAATGAAGGCTAATTCCGGACAGCCGAATGTGAGATGCCCTATCCTATAAGAAATATGTGTGATATATATATAGGAGGTATTGCTCATCCTTGAATTGTTGATAGACACAATTCTGCAAGCAACCAAATTGTCAGCTTGGAGTGAAGTAAAACGACTTCTTTTTTCATAATTCAGAGAAAATTATTTGCTTTCTTCATTTACATTGCCAAATTCATGGCAAAGTTAAGATGCCCTGTTTGGGGTATATGCTTAGACTTAATGCAACAAAAAAATTTATTGTGGCAAAGGTTAAAGTTTGCTCTCTCTCTCGCTGAGCCTTCATGTTAAATGTGGAAATTGTTTAATCCTCCGGCATTGGACAGCAATTACAAGGCACAGCGACCATGGCCAGATGCATGAAATTGAACTGACAAGGCGGCAAGGCCGGAAAAGAGCAAAAAGCAACAACAACAACAACAACAGCAACAAAAGGAAGTAAAACAAAAGCTAAAAAGCAAAGCTATTTGCATTTTATTTTCTTTGTAATTTGATGCTCGATTGCCTTTTTTAGTGTGTAATGAGGTGTCCAGCAAAATGCGTTTTATTTTTCCAAAAACGCCAACAAAGCAAACAAAAAGGTGAAAGATTCACATAGATAAGCCATTACTTTATAATTATGTGAGCTGAAGCGAGGAAAAAAATCCGTGAAAACAACAAAAAAAACTGTAAGGAAATGAAAACTTACAAAATAAATGTGCTAAAGATACATTCTGGTCGAAGTTAAGATAAAGAAAAGATGCAAAATTGTAAGAGAAGCAAACAAATATCAAAAATATTTCTTATGATTTTTCGATGAATAAAATGTTTATCAGATTGTTCAACCATAATTATAAACCATTATAGTTCATTATAGTTTGCTTTCTTAAGCAATTCCAATTCTAAATCTTCAAACAAACTGTGACAAATTGTGGCTGCACTCGTTTGTTTATACTGGTGAGCTCTAGGAACTAGAATTATAATGATGAACAAATTTACTCAATTTCACGATTAAAAAAAGAATTGTCTAGGTAAATTGATCACTTTTGAAGGACAGAAATGTAAGTTTTCTTTATTTTAATTCAGTTTTCATACCATGACAATATCTTTTAGTTCTTTCGAAACTTCTTTGCTTAAACTCTTGTCGATATCTTACAATATTTGATCTTTGTATAATGATATTAGCGATTAATAAGATTTGCCATTTCATACGAATAATAGATTATAATATATACATATGATAGTTATGTTCAAACAGAGTATAACTATCATGTTTACATGAGCTATATTACTGGATAAGCGGGTTTATATTCGGCTCGGCTTGCCCTGAAGACGGCTCCCTAAATATATTGGCATTAAAACTTAATTATATCTTTTTCCTTGACCTCGAGCCGGCACTTACTTAGTAGAAAGGTCACCAAAACCCCTCATCATATATGGCTAAATGTCTTGATATTTTCCGAAATTTTCGAATTCTTATTTCCATATCCTAATTTAGCTGACAAAAATATGACAAAAATACAAAAATGCCACATTTAATTGACCATATTTTGCACAAATTTCATACTCAGTTGGGAGCTGAAACCGCTGTGAAGTTTTAATTCAACAGAATGTCCATAACCTGACACGCACGAGTGCATCACAATCCCAAAATAAAACACACCATGGGAATATTTTAGACACTTAAAGCTTATCAAAATAGTAAATTGCATAAAATATTCCATTTACGTTTCTCACAACCAAATCCAACAGCCAGCACGATATATATATATATGTATTTATTATATACAAAACAAGTTTTGTATTATATCAAATGCAATCAAAAAGTGTTGTAAGTAACAACTGCAATGCCTGAGGGGAGGTCTAGGGACTGGGTCTGGGTAAGAATACGACGAAAATTGGGGCCAAGAACAATGCGCATCTTGGCATTAATTTGCCTTATTCACAGCATTTTTGCAGAGACTTTGCTGAGTTATGTTTGGAATTTATGATAAGCAATGCGGATTACTTTGGATTACGGATTGGTTTTTTACGGCAGGGCTAGGGAATTGCAAGAATTATTGGCGGAGCAGAGGAATTCACTTAAAGGTAGGGTTAATTACAAAGAATATCTAGAGGTGGGTAATTATAGGTTTGGGTTGATATAAGAACTTTGATGGCTTGATTTTTGGGTCGATCTAAGAATATTTAGTAATTGCTGAATTACATTGATTGTATCAGATTTAGGGAGGGGGTGACTTAATCTAAGAGAATATAATAGATTTAGGGATTGACTTAATCTAAGGGAATACTAAAACTAACCGTTAATTTTATGAAATTTATGGGATGATTTCACTTCGTTTATGAGCTGATTTTCCATTATTGTGGGTGGATCTTTCTATTTCTTTTCTTTTTTTGTGATAATAATGTAACTTATGGGTCGTATTTGAAGTAGTTTAGTAAAACCTTTGAAAACTTTTTCATTTATTTTTCATAATTTAGCCTCCTGTGGCTATAGTTGGCAACTTATACTAAAGTCATAGCAAAAGTCTACTTAATTTACACCGCTTGCCGACGCAGCTCTTCCGACCACTCCTGCACCTGCTTCTAAAAAACCTTCTCAACCAAGCTGATTGATTGTGATTGACAAGCAGAAGTTGTCTCTGAGTTGGTGTTATTGAGAAAAGTCACAGTTAGTCATAAAAGTGTTTGTGTTTTGGCTAACCCGCAATGTTGAGTTCAACATTTGGTTGTTTGCTTTTTGCCCTTAGTTTATTGATAGAACAAAATGCACTAAAACATTTTCCATATGTGGTGGCTCCAGCTTAGAAGTTCATTTAATCTCTTTAACCTCTGTTTGGAAATCTACTAATTAAAATACATTTTAAAATTTTCCAAAGCCCTTCATTTGCTTAATCATACACTGTGCTGACTTACACAAGCCTACATCTAGTTACTAGAAAACCTTGCAAATTAAACAGAATTCACTTAAGTGCAATTACTTTTTCGCATTGATTGATGACACAGAACTCGCGTTTGAAGCTCTTACGAACTGGTTTTCACTAGCAAATCCGCTCTCGAGATATTTTTAATTAAATTAATGACTGATATACTTACATATTACTTTATATGAGGCTTTCATCGCGTTACTCATCCCAAATTCTATGGTGTTGTAGTTGCTCTATGTGCGTTCGACGTTTTTGCTATTCCACTGTTTGCTAAACTTGTACTTATTTATCCCGCTAGTTTTCATTATACAAATAATAAAAACTCACAGCGTGTGGCAGTCTAAAAAATTAAAAACGCAGCCAGAGTTTTTGGCTTGCGCCAATTCCCAGACCCGAGTCCATCTCCAACCTCTCCAATCCACAGTCAGCTGCCATTTACCACTAATTATTTTAAAAGCACCCAAAGGTGATGAAAATAATTTTCTTTGCCATTTGGTAGCCGCTTTATGGTTAAGCAGGGATGGGATGGGGGTGTTGCTGGTTGAACAAAATGTCGAGAATGAAAACTAAGGCTATAATTGAAATTTATGTTTGAAGAAGTTTTCAGGAAACGTTCGTTTCTCAACTTGATGTTTCTTAACAAATTTATTGCTTAAGCAATGCCGGAAGTTCTCTTTTATTTAGCAAATGATGTTCATAAACATTGAGTTATTTATCAGATTTTAAGAAGAAGAGGATGATTTTCTCTAGAGGGTGATTCTCGAAATCCTCACAAAATCTTTAACTGCTGACAGAAATGATAAATGTCAAAGCTGTCGAAGCAAGTTTGAATTTCCCAGAGACCAAGAGAGGGATATAGAGAGAAAACCGAGACTATATGAAGTATATATATACACTTATATTACATACAAATATACATATGCATACAGCATATCTATGTGCATACCTGTTTTGCTTTTGCTTTGGAAAGAAATATCATTCTGCTGTTTTGATTGTGAACGAAATCGAAATCATTCCCTACCTCTCTCACACACAGCGAAGCTATTTGCATTGTGATATTAGCAATTTATTTGGGAATATATGATATAGTTGTCAGATCCAAATGGGGGCTATATGCTATAGTGATAGATATAATCAGATCTTGATGATTTTTACATTTTTTTACAGCAAAACAGAAGCCTATGATGAAAGCTACATGTCGACGGCTTCAAAACTGAGAGACTAGCTCGCATAGAAACAAACGGACAGATAGAAGTACAGGTATACTCGGCTTGTCATGCTGATCAAGAATATATATACCTTATGGGTTCTGTGATACTTCTTTCTATGCGTTGCAAATGTCGTCACAAAATTATAATACCCTCTACAAGGGTATAAAAAACATAATTCAGCCTTCACTTGAGCTTTTAAATCAAAATCCATCGTCCAGCGGTCTCTTATTAGTTAGTTTACTCTGCTAGAGTAAGAGTATAATTACCAGGGAACTGCAACTCCTGATTGCAAACGAAATCGTCGAACAAATTATGGCTCTGCGATCAACCAATGTAATTTGCGTGTGTCTACAAATTTGATGTTCAGATTTCACAATTTCAATTTTCGTGCTGCTTGACGTTTCATCAAAGTTTCTTTTTCGTAGCAAACATTTCATCTTAAGACAAAATCGAAAAATGAATGTATGTGATCGAGGCAGAGTTTATGATAATTTGCCATACAACATTGAGAGTGACAAGAAGAAAATCAAATTTTATGATGATGATTTTGAACGTTCAAGTTTTAGGTAAATGAATTGCAATGAAGCGAACAAATGCGAGTGTAGAAACTCAAGAATAAAGGGTGATTTTGAAGTTCTCTGTTCACTAAGGATAATCATTAAATAGTATAGTTGGGAACATTGGCTTGGATTAGGTATTGCATGAGATTTGTTTATATGGAAGGGTTGGAAGGTTGCAAAATAACAAAGGCATCCCCGGCGTAAAGTCCCCAGGGTAATTTTGATGACACCAGCCAGTTTGGAAAGGAGGACAGTTCCCTTGTTTTAAAGAAAAGTTAGGAGGAATAGTTTTCTCAGGGCTCACTCTTATGTTCTATCCAACAAAATGTTATTCAGTGGGTCCAGTTAGAGACACTCTGCTGAGTGTTTGGGGCATCCTAAGCCATGGAAGGCTACTGTCATTAATGCAGTTTAGACTAAACTTGATGGGAGAATTGTATTGATATTTTAGATATTTTAAGAATATCAAAAGCTTTCAACTCAAGTTAGCAAATTTCTAGATTTTCCTCTGGGCACACTCATTGTATGTGCATAACTTGGTGCAATTTTCGCCTAAACAAAAATTCTGCGCTGAGTCAGCTTACCACAGCTGGTCCGCCCTATTGCCGTAAATACAAATACAAAGCCAGAAACCAACCCTTAAGCATAAACAGGAGCAGTCTAGGACGAGTAGTGGTTTCATCATTTCATTAACTATCCACGCATTCGAATCTTTGCCCCAAACAGCGCAGGGTTCAACAACCTCCCCTCCCATGTAAGCCCCAAAGGAATTGGTAGTCGCGCGCCTCCCTGCTCGGAAGCTTATCAAAACACACACAACCATACATATACTTACACATATATAAATATAGCGAAACAATAATCATAGTCAGAAGATTTACTAATACTAATAATAATGATATAAGACATTTTGGCCCCAAATGAGTATATAATAAAGCTAATGGAAAATTATGGCGTAAGGGGAGCGTCGAGCGGCAGTGGAGCAGAAAAAAAACGCAAGTGGATGCTGGCGCCACAGTTTTGATGACGCCAAGGCAAATCATTTATATATGTCGATTTATTTCGGAAACGGCTTGACCCTAAAAAAGGAAACCCATTATCAATAATTTAGCATATAATTGATTAAATTTTCGCAAATAAGAAAACAGACAAACCTGCATTGCATACCTTTTACCACCTCACTTTTTATGGGGTTAAATATTTAATGTTATCAGGCCAAATTAAATTACATTTCGGTTGGAATTTTAATGGCCCCATTAAGGTGTTGAAATTGAAATGTCTTTTATAGACTAAGCGTTTTCAATTATAGAAACACATTTCAGCAAAATACCCTAAATTTTGTTGGCCACGAGGAGAGGAAGTACTGGTCTTTCTAGGCGTGAAGCAGGCCTTCCACAGGGTATGGCCCGCTGGACTGCTGTACAAGCTGAAAACTGCTCTGCCCGCCCCATACTATCTGCTGCTCAAATCCTATCTCGAAGGAAGAAGTTTCTTTGTGAAGTGCGGCGACGAGAGATCGGCTATAATGGACGTTCGAGCTGGAGTCCCGCAAGGTAGCGTACTGGGCCCAGTACTGTACACTCTGTACACAGCCGACATGCCCCTAATCATGGACCCAAGTCTACTGGCTGCGACATACGCTGACGACACAGCCTTTATTGCCAGCGACACGTGCTCACAGACCGCCTCTCTCACACTGCAGTCCCAGCTCGACACAACAGGCACCTGGCTAAAGAGTTGGAACATCCACCCACTGCACATTCGCTCTGAGAAGAGGAGACTGCCCCTCTAGTCACCCTGTACGGCTCAGCAATCCCCGACAGCAACACTGCCAAGTATTTGGGCATAATTATTGACAGGAGACTTACCTGGAAGCAACACCTCGTCAATAAAAGGGCACAGATGAACGTGTCAGGCTGAAGAAGCATCTTTGGCTCATCGGGAAAAGGTCAAAACTCAGGCTAAGGGTGAAACTGCTCATTTACAAGGCACTAATGAAACCCATGTGGACCTATGGGATCCCCATATGGGGTACTGCCAGCCGCTCGAACCTCAGCCTGATACAAAGGTTCCAAGATAAAGCTCTAAGGGTCTTGTCGAACGCGAATTTACTAACATCAAACGTCGAAATCCATCAAGAGCTTGGCATCCCATGGGTGCATGAGGAGATCGCCAGGCTCAGCAGATCCCACACCGCCCCTCTCGATAGGCACACCGACCCCACACACCGGCCAACAATCACTTGGACAACAGCACCACCATCCGAAGACTCAAAACGCACCACCTCACCGTGGACGCTGAACTCCCCATTACTCCAGTGATAAATTATATAAATAAATTTCATATCTCCCATTTTATTTATAAACTTTAATCATTTGCATTTAAATTCACACTCACAATTTTAGCGGCCATCCACACACACACACACACACACACACACAGAGTGTCAACTTTTTGAAACCCAACCAAAAATTGTCAAATGCACAGCATTTTATGCCCACATACATATGAACATGCATCCATTTATGTTGATGCGGTTTCAAAAGTTTTTTAATTACATTTGCCGCCGCCGAACCCCGTCTTCCCTCTCACCCACGCAGTCCGTAAAATAGGTGGGTAGGTGTACTTGTATAGCTGTTAAAATTGTTGAAACTCATTTAATTTGAAACAAATTAGAAATGATAACACACACACACACACACAGACACACAAAACGAAGTTATCTTGTTATAATGACTATGACAGGACCAAGAGAGCGAGGGGACTACAAAATTTACTCAATTTTATCTTTAATATATAAATAGTTTATTTTTTGTTAGAAAAAAAAAATGTTTCTTATGAAATGCTAAAATATATTCTAAGATCAATTTATATATTGCACATAGGGCTGCTAGTTATTCCCTAGTCTGCCATATTGTATTTAGAATGACGTCATCATATTTTCGAATTCTTCTCGGCAGACTCTTTTAAATGAAATTTATATTAAGGTTGTGCAAAAAAGTTATGCTCCTAAGTGTTCATTCCGGAACAATCGCTTTTATGGTAGCCATATGATATGGGTCTCCGCTCTTGATCAAAACAGACCAGCGGACTTAGGGTCTCCTAAAATGAATGCAAACCGAATTTGGGTTGATGTGGATGAACAACAGTAAAGCTATGCTGCTAAGTGTTCATTCCGGAGCAATCGGTTTTATGGCAGCCATATGATATAGTTGTCCGATCTTGATAAAACTTCAACTTAGCCAGCGTACAGACAAAGGAAGCATCTGATACAAATTTCAGCTCCGTAGCTTTTAAGACTTCTGAGATCTTTGTGTTGAAACAGACGGACGGACAGTTGGACATGGTTATATCGATTCCTCTTGTCTTGCTGATATATATACTTCCAAGAATATATATAGTATATAGTTATATAGTCGGAAACGCTTCCTTCTAATTAAATGTTAAATTCGATACATGATTCAAAACAAATTTTAATTTAAAATTAAACATGTCACCATAAAAAATAATACTTACAATTATAAATAATATTTATATTGGCTGCCGTAGATTTATTATTATAAAAATTAAAACAGTGGATAAAAAACGGTTGTCAAACTGTCCATACAATTCCAAGGGCAGTGTCTATTCCCATACCGGGAATTGAACCCGGGCCTTCCGGGTGAGAGCCGGATATCCTAACCACTAGACAATATGGGATTTGTTATTGTGGCTGACACGCAACAGTTGACTTCAGCCAGATCGTTGGCGAAGGCGAATGATCGAAAAGTGAACTTAAAGTTAGTGCGTGTTCACATATACATTTACGTGATGTGAGTTAATACATACATATGCATTTGTATATGTACATACATTTGTATGCATCTCGAGATCTCTTCGAAATGAAAACGCCAACGACAACGTTCATATGTTTGAACTTAATTCGAGTACTTATATCAAGTTTGTTATTAGGCAGCGCGCATGGCATCTCCCATATTGTCTAGTGGTTAGGATATCCGGCTCTCACCCGGAAGGCCCGGGTT
The DNA here is from genome assembly GCA_037043425.1 of Hirtodrosophila duncani. Taxonomy (NCBI): domain Eukaryota; kingdom Metazoa; phylum Arthropoda; class Insecta; order Diptera; family Drosophilidae; genus Hirtodrosophila; species Hirtodrosophila duncani. The sequence goes on along the minus strand of JBAMBM010000370.1, from coordinate 483,566 downwards.
CAATTCCCGGTATGGGAAGTGTTCAATTGATATCTTCTTTTTTTTTAACTGACTACCATAAAAGTCATTGTAAATATTATTTTTAATTAATTTAAAATTCAAATTGGCTTTCATGGCAACTAAAACTAGCATATCAAATGGTCGTTATATTTAGTTACTGTTGACTTTGGCTACATTTTTGTCACATTTTGTGAGCCTACTAACAAAGCGCTCATTTTCCACAGTTTAGACCATATCCCATATGGTCTAGTGGCTAGGATATCTGGCTTTCACCCAGAAGGCCCGGGTTCGATTCCCGGTATGGGAATTGTTTTTTTCCTCGCTTTCAATAGTTTTGAATAAACTTTTGACCCGTTTTTTTTCTAAATAAACAACAGACAGCTGTTTTATATTTTTCATTTTGCGCAGTATATATTTTTATTCTTCATCTGCATGACAAACTGTCATTTCGTTTAAAGGTTCATTTTATTGAGTATTCGTTTTCTTTTTATGTATTTTTTAGTCTTATTCGTATATAAATTATTGTTTGAAATTCTTCCCACAAGCAGAGACAGCTCAAGTGGCCCATGTAATTGTATTTTCCATTTAATGCAGCTGAGTCTGAATCCCCGCCCGCCGTCAGCTACCGTTTCCATTGTTATTTATTTACAATTATGAGAATTGAAAAATGTTTCGTTTACGATTTGATCATTCATTCGCATACGATCTAGCTAAAGTAACAACTCCGTTTGCTTAACACAGACTTTTGTCAACGAAGCATTCAAATCCCATATTGTCTAGTGGTTAGGATATCCGGCTCTCACCCGGAAGGCCCGGGTTCAATTCCCGGTATGGGAATATCATCCAACTGGAGTTCTTGGATCTTTTTTGAAACAGATGATAGCTGATTTTTTTATAGTTTTATATTTTGCGCAGTATATTTATATATATTTATATTCTTGATCAGCACAACAAACCTTATCTGTTATATGGTTGATTCACACAGTTTACAAATCCCTTTTTATAACATTCACAAAATGGTATATTCTTTGTGAGAAGAAAGTGTTTCCGATTATATAAAGTATATATATTCTTGATCAGCACGACAAGCGGAGTCAACATAGATATGTCCGTCTAGCCAATTCGATTGCTGTTGCATAGCGGCTCATGTTGGGTTGTCCGTTGAACTTCAACATACAAATGATCCTTAAACGGATTTAGTATACCGGCGTTTCCTCACTCACTTGAGCTCATGCTTATTACTATTAAGAATTGGTCTATATCTACATCTCTATAAGCACAACATTTTTAGTATCCCAAATTTCAACATATATGTATATTATGTCATATCACAAAGCCCGCCAGCTTTTCGCCCTTTTGAGTTCAATTGCAGCGCCAATGTTTGCTAAACAAAATTCGAATTGTTGCCAAAAAAAAAAGGAAAGGATTTGACGAATATGTCAATAAATTTCAAAAATTTTAATTAATTTTCGCGCCACTTAAAAGCGCGCTACAAAATGTATACAAAAGCCAGTCGAAAAGTTTGAAGTATCAAGCTAGCGGCAGGGTGAAGTGGCAATGGCAATGGCAATGGTTTGGGGTTGGGGTTGGGGTTGGTGTTGGTGGGGAGCTGTTACGGGCCAAAATGTGCACAAACCGCAAACACTAAATTGCAAATAAATTTGTTTAAATATGCAATGACCGATATGGAGAGAAACCTGAAGCTGTTTGGTTGAATACAAACTTAGAGATGAGAGCGTGAGCGTTGAAGTGCTGCCCAGGAAGCGGAAGCAAATAAAATGGTTAATGAAATCAATGAAAGAAACACATAGTATATATATATAGAATTTTGTCGGGCTTACCACATTACTGGGTTGATTTTACCATGTTTATGGCTATCCGATGGAACTGAGACTGCTTAAAGTGCGCTTAAGCTATCGACGAATTTGTATGAAGATTCTTCAACTCAAAGTTTTGGCTGTGATTTGGACTGTTATAATTAGTTTTGTTAGTGTTATTTGGTTCTACATAGTTACAACTCTGGTTGGAATGGGTTTAATAGTTACGGGCATCTAATATACAATTTCCGAGATCCGTTGACTTAGCGGTTTAAGCTGTTCACAATAATTATGACACTCGCTATTGATTTTACTGACGAGATTCCTTCAGCCCCTAACTTTTGTTTAACCAAAGCACATGCAAAAAGTATATAGGAGACTATAAGGTGTTGTTGCTGGGTTTGATGACCTTTTATTTCCAATGTTGTTGAACTATCCGGCTCATTTTTTCCCAATATATTTCGATCTCCCCTACAACACATATAAACATATACTTATACCATTCTCAAAATGAAAGGAAGTTTGCAACACACAGAAGGAAGCATTTCAGACTATACAGTATACATATTCTTGATCAGCATGATAAGGGTAATCGATGTAAACATGTCCATCTCTCCGTCAGTCTGTCTGTTTCAACACAAAGATCTCAGAAGTCTTAAGAGCTACAGAGGTGAAATTATGACCAGATGGTTCTTTTGTTTGCACGCTGGTTCGAGTTTATCCAGATCGGACAACTATATCATATAGCTCCCATATTACCGATTGTTCCGAATGAACACTTAGGAGCTTAACTTTTATGTTTTTCATTATGTTAAATATTTTGTACTCATTAGTACCTCTTGGGATAGTTTAGATAACACTTTTGGCCTTACAAATTTCGAGTTTCGAGTTATTTTAAGGCGTGCTACAGGTATATTTAGATGCAATCATTATAGGATTCTCTTGTGGTATACCTCAACACGACCTCTACTAATTGTAGTGCATAACGAGAACTCTTTAAGCCCCCCACTTCTTAGCCAATTCGTGTCACGACTAGGGAAAGCGCCAACTTTGTGGCATTGGCACCTGGCAATGATCGACCGCGCACACCCTAAAGTGTAACTGTGGCCATACGAATTTCACCTGCGGATGTGTTTCCATCAAGAGAGCGAGAAAGGGGGAGAGAGAGAGAGAGAGAGACAACAACAAAATGTGCGGCATCAAATTTTAATAGGAAAACCCCAAAAAGTTTGCAAGCCACAAAGTCCATTTCCATGGCATGTGGATCTGGGTAAAGCTCTGTTCACCATCCCCCTCACTTCCACTCTCCCACTCTCTGTCCATGTTGTTGTTGCTTGTGTTGCTTCGGTGACATGCACATGCTTGTGATGTACGCTTTTGGGGTTTTTGGCCACGAAGATGTTGCAATGACATTGAATATTGATGAAAATAAATCGAATTTCCGTCGCTCGCTTTTGGTTGCATGCCCAAGACCCTCCAAAAAAAACTGGACACCGACACCGTGCCATCTCCAGTTCCGCCGCACCACCTCTCCCTCTGCATTTTCTCCATATGAGTGTGTATTTTATATTGATTGCCAAATGGTTTGAGCCAGCCTAAAAGGGTTTGGCCGGAACCCGAATTGAGTTTGTTGCAGTCTGTTGACTGACGGAGTGTTAAAAATCCATACATCCTTCCTGTCCGCACCCCATTCCGCTTGCCTTTGACTGCCTTGCTGCTGGCGTTAAGGGACATCTGTGGTTATTTCTGGTTTCCGCTATTAGTTGACAGTTGGTCTAAAATGTTTGTGGGGGTCATTCATACATAAGTGAGAAGTAGATCTCTTCCAATTGAAAATTTCGTTAGTATTTCGTTACTTTTTAAGATTTTCAACTATTGAAAACAAAGTTAGCAAAGACTCATAGCAGCCTAAAGAACCATAACAGAGGCGCCTGACCACGTCAATGTCGCCGTACAACTTATACGCCTCATCGTTCCATCGCCAAAGCAAAAAGGACCGAAGATCTTTCTAAGAATTTTCCTCTCGAACAGCTGCATCTGATTATGATACTGTCCAGACCTCAGCACCATATACGAGTACGGAAAGGATGAGCCTCTAGGAATGTGGTGCCTCTAAAGCAGTGGCAAACTGTGATGGCTTTTTGTACAGATCACTGCTTTAAAGCGTGCTTCTGAAGGCTTCAAAGCCTCTTCTGGAGTTGAAAAATTATGATCTCGCGTTGTATTTTTGATAGTCGAGGGCAAAAGCAGATTATCATTTCATTTGAATCTTTGAGTGCTCAAAATCTAAGTTGCGAGCTCTGAATATTATCGTGGCAAAGGAGGCATCTGTGTTCGGCTTTTGGTTTTCCTTAATTCTGCAAAAAACTCTCAGATAATTAGTTTCAGCCCATGTAGCCCACAATTCCTTAAAGGATTGGTATCTACAAATATATGTCAACAAACATTCCACTATTTTCAGTCTTCAGTCTTCAGGATTTAATTCATCCCGTTGGTTGCAGTTTGTTATGCATAAATCCATGAGTTGTTTCTTGTAACGATGTTGGACAGATGTTTTGCTTTGGCCATAGACAAACTGATAGACCGTCAACTCTGCTTCTTATTCAAATGCTCTTTGACATTCCATGGGCACATTGCCTCTCTTAAAATGTTTATATGAACAGCACCATTAGTTGCGAAAAGGTGCCCAAGGAATTTTAACATTCGCTGTTAGTTAACAGTTAAGCAACTCCTCTCCCAACTGACGATCTACTATAGTAGTTTATCAAGTGTTTCATAGTTTGATGTATGTATGTATATGTAAGCTAAGCCCTTAGTGTGGACGTGTGGACGTTAACAGGGTGAGTATTCACATGAGTGAGAGTCAGATTAGCATAATGAGAGCATTTCCATTTACATTTTCATAGCAATATCACTGTACTTAACATACTGTTATTACTAACATTTTTATAGTTATGTTAAGAGAGTATTTAACATTAACGATATTTAAATTCAAATTATGTACATTAATGGAATGATCTAACAGATACCCCTTTGGATACCCCTTTTGGCAATGTTAAGTTTTGAGGGAGATGAATATGTCCAAGTTCAGGTAAATATCAAAATATTCTGCGTAAGTTTTATACTAGAAAATATCAAAATGGTTACTGAAAATGGCAAATCAAGCCAAATCAGGGCTAAGCATGATATCATAACTTAGTTGCTATATAAAATCTACTAGCCATATTTCATGAATGCAATATTTTTCCACACTTGAATTATATTTAAAAATTATATTTGATCAATAACTGTATAACTGATTAAGTGTGCGTGTGTGTGTGTTTGTGCTTGTTTGTATTTGTGCTTGCCAAACTGTAGCACAGACTGTGAGCAGGACAAACGATTGATTTTTACTGCCAGCGGCGGGGGATAGGGAAAATTGCGGAAATTGCATAAATGCAAACAACAACAACAACAGCAACAACAAGCCAACCACGAAACACTGCAGCCCATATGAAAATCCAATTTTCCAGTGATTGATCAGAGCGCGGTGCGGCAAGTGAACACAAGCACACACACGCTCACACAAATGGCAAGGGAAAGCTGTAGGTAAAAGAGTTGACGCACATGAAGTTTGTGGCAAGTTTGCGCTTTGGAGCGACGCAAAAATAATGTAATTAAAGCAATGTTTGCGTTATACAATTTTGCAGGCAAAATAAAAAAGAGGAGAAGAGTTACACAGTAGATAAGTGTGGAGCAGGACAGAAGGACTAGCAGCCGGATGCTAAGTGTTTACCTAGGCAACGTTGTCATCTGCGACACAGCAGCACGGCAGCATCATCACATCCTCATCTGGTTGCTGCAACACGTTGCGTTGTGCCTCATCATTCTCTGCGTCTGTGTGTGCGCCTTTATGCGGGCTGTCAAAATCAGACAGTTTGCACACACAAAATCGAGAGCTTTTAGAACGGCTTCATAGCGGGGAGGCGGGGGAAGGTGTGTGTGTGAATGCGTAGTGGACTGGTCATTGCTCAGTCCTGCTGTGCTGTTTGGACTTGAATGCAGTGCCATATGTACATTAACCCACACTGTCAGACAACTCCAGCCTGTTTGTTTAAGTTTCGTTTCACCAAATTATGCTCACACATACGAAAGAGGGAAGAGGAAGTTCCCAGTACGTTGAGTACGTTGAGTGTGTGTCCATGCCGAACACTGGCCATTCCCGTAGTGTCGTCTGTTCTAGCCCAGCAACCGTCTGGTCTGGTCTCCTCTCTGTTCTGGTTCTGTTTCTGCTGCATTTTATGCAAATATTGAAATAAGTCTTAATTGAATACAAATACTCAATTACATTGCGGCAAATCTATTTTGTGGGCCCAGCGCAAACAATAATCCATCCAGTTTTTCCCAGACCAACTTCTACTTGGTACAGTGTCCATTTGAAATTGTGTGTGCGTTTCAAGTGATGCCTTTTAAGTGGCGCTACCCATGCACCATTTGTCAAACACTTTTCCTTAGTAATTTCAATTTTATTTATGACTACAGCCAAAAAAAAAAGGATGCAAAGTGTTAAAAGTAATTGAATTTTGACGTTCAAAATGTTGCGTTATGTGTGGGGCAAATATTGCATGTCTGCGTTGGCAATTTTGATCAAAAGTTTTAAGAGGAGATTCAGTTCCGATAAAATCAACATTTTCAACATTGACTGAATTCAATGACATCATAAATGGATAAATGCACAATATTATGCATCATTGCTGTTGGGGCTCTGCTAGATCGCTGGTTTGTGTATCAGTTAATGTTAAACACTCACATAACATAGATCCAATAATGTTAATATAATTGCAGTATGTTAACAGTATGTTAAGTACATTGATATTGCCATGTAAATGTAAATGCTCTCATTATGCTATGTATCGCTTATGTAAACTTGAATTATCCCCATGTTAATGCTAATTCGAGCTAGTCATTTATAGCTCGCATAACATATCCACAATTTTTTTTACATCGCCAATACTAAGTTGACAGAAAACTCTTCAGAAGAAGGAAAGAGAGATGAAAGGTGAAAGAAGGCTTCATAAAAGTTGTCACATTAAGAAGAAGAAAGCTGAAAGAGCCAGGGTAAAATGTGTACTTTTTCTCAACTTTTTCTGCAGTCAACATATTCAATGATTTAGAACCTCCAGTGAGGTTTTCTTACAAGCAAATATAAAGAAATGGCAAGAGATTGAGTAGGTTATCATGGGAAATATCGCTGTTTTTTAAAAGTCTCTCAAAAAAACTGGAGAAATGCCCGATAAAATATATCAAGCAATCTTATTATTAGTTTGTCCCAAAATTATTTAATATCAATTTCGCTTACAATAGGCTCAAGGGCGGATAGATTGCGTTTATAATGATGATCTTATTTGTAACCTCTGTTTCTGTTTCTTGATTTATCTAACATTATATATATAAGCTAATGAGTCAGCTCTTGAAAGACGATTTAGCTTCATTCAATATGTGGACCTGACCGAATTTGTGCTTATGTTTGTCTTTATTAACCCCATATTCACTCTGTTTTGCTAGATGTAGGAGCATAGTATAGACACATAAAAGGCTCAGATCCATCTGAAACCTACAAAATATGAATTTTGATTAAATTTTTTAATTAAAAAGGTTTTTTTTAAGCATCTCAAAGGGAAAATGTATGGACACAATCACAGATGAATGTAGGTCCAAGTCCATATTTAAATCATACTAAATATGAAATCAAACATTTTAAAAAAGAAAGCATATATATGAAATAATATAAAAAAATATATAAAAAAAATATAATTTATCAACAAAAATAAAAAATTAAAAATATTATTAAGTGGCCCATGAGGGGATCGAACCCGCGACCTTCGCGTTATTAGCACGACGCTCTAACCAACTGAGCTAATGGGCCAAGCTGAATGGAGCTGATTTTCTATAGCCTTTGACAAAACTGTCCATGTTCATTATAAATTTAGAGAAATATGAGCATTATCTGTGTAAGCGGAACATATGTATATATGTATACATATATATATATATATATATATATGATATAGTTTCTATAAAGAATATGTGAAATTTAGCTATTTTTAATCTAATCACAAGCAAAATTCTTATACAATTTTAGCACATATATGAAATTCGAAATCTACTGTTGCCACCTTAGCTGTGCCATGTTTGTTCACTAATTCATATGCACTGTTATAGTCTTTAGCTTCACCGCTCCTTGGGGACATCAATTTAAAACGTCTTTCTAGCCATGGCATAACATATTTGACACTTCATTAAAAAGCAACATTACCAAAATCAATTAAGAGAGTTTTCCCCAAGCTTAGACCCAGACTAGACATGACAGCCAGGCTGGGTAAACACTGTGGTAGCAGGAGGGGCTGGGGTGGGACTATGCAGTGGCTGGCATTGAACAAATAAACAAACAAACAAGTCGGAGATACGTTGTGATTCACACACACACACACATAAACAGTTGTTTGCAGCGTCTCGACTTTGTTTGCATTTTGAATTGCCACATGGATATGCCACAGTATAAAGCTTCCCCAAAGGTAATGCTCGCCACGCTGCCACCCGCTTTGTTAAAATGGAAAATTAATTAAAAACGTGTTGCCAATTGTTGGTTGAACAGAATTTTTAATCCAACTTAAAGCCTGGCCAAACTTTAGAATTCGTCATCGTGTCGATTGTCAGTTTGAGCGCGGTCTTCCGAATTGCTCGACCTTCTTATGCCCCGCTTGAGCCAGTCCCGTATGCAATCCGAGGTCTGAAGTCCCACCATTCGATTGAGCACCTGGCCGTTGTGGATGACCAGTAGCGATGGCACCGAACCCACATCATAGTCCATGGCCAATTCGGCAAGTTCGTCAACATCGACGCGTGCTAAACGCACCAGACCGCGCTGCTCCGATACGATGTTCTCCAGTCGGGGCGCCAAGGTCTTGCAGGGACTGCACCAGCTGAAAGGGAAGGAAGAGAAATATTCAAGATGTATGATCTAGTTGCTCTTGGTAGCTCTTGCCAGCTTACCTAGCATGGAAATCAACAACAACGGGCTTGTCGCTCCGAATCACTCGCTTCTCAAAGTCCTTCCGGGTCTCCACATCGAAGATGTTTCGAGCCGCAGTAGCAGCTTGACTTGCGAGTCCTTGCGCCACCGTTTGAGTTTTCAACAAGGCTTGAAGTCTACGGATTTGGTTCAAAGTACGCGAAGCCATCATTACTTTGTCTTTTTATTTCGAAATGTTTAAAAGAGATTTGGAATTTTGTGATTTAGAAGGCCTAATTAGAAATTGAAATTGTTTTCTTTTTTGGAATTTTGTAATTGTGTTCAGGCCGAAAACCAAAGTAGAACTGATGAAATAACAGTTTATATAGTGTTGGGTGGAAAAATCAAGGCTTGTTGAGTTTTTTTGGAATGCACATTTTTAAGAAATACGAAAGACAATATTCGTTGGGAACTTTTACAATGCCTATGTAAGCCTACAACGTTCAGGCTAAAAGGTAAGAGCTAGGTTGTTGAAATTATCCCACAAGTTGGATGTTATGATGTTGGTTTTAAGAAACACGACAAGATCGGTGTCAATGTTTTTTAATAGAAACAGTAGAAGTTGTAAAAGATTGCATTCGTGTCATATTTTTAGACTTCTACAAGTTTTATAATAAATGATGTTACTTTAAGCTTTATATTTGTGTTTTAAAAATCTTAAAAAAAAATATTGTGTTAAATCTTCAAAAAGGTGTCTCAAATTAATACTCAGTTTATAGTTCTACATCTAGATCTGGGCTTGATTCTTGTTATAGCATTTGTACAATTGATAGCTAGTTTCACATTTGTCGGCACCCTTCAGACCATCGCATTGAGCCTGCACAGCCTTCACCTTGTCGACGCCAGCAATGGGTCCCAATTTAGCCAGCACCACATCTGGCTTGACCTGGCCATTGGCCACGAATCCCGCCTGCTCCAGGAAGCAGTTGGCAAAGCATTTGACCTTAGGATCGGCATCCTCAAAGTTGCCCTGACGCAAGGCCTGAGCCTGCTCCTTGGTGACGCCCTCCTTCTCTATGCACACCTTGGCATGCTCCTTGGCCGCAGCCTTCTGTTCCTCCGTCAACGGCAAATCCTGTGGAAATTACAAGTTGTAGGAACTTGGCGAACTTAAATTGAAACCCTTTCACTCACAGCAGCAGCCAAAGCTACAAAAGCGGCCAAAATAATCAGGAATTTCATTTTGAAGGTGAAGTTTTCTCTTTAGCCGAACTGTCTGGGAAACCCTTGGAACAGATACTGTGTGATTTTGATGATGGGAGCAGGGCTTTTATATGATTTCGAGCAAATGAACTTTGACACCTGTTTTTATTTTTCTTTCGGCTCGATTTGATCATTTGTGCATGTATAAGTGGTTTACTGTTTTAAGCTTAACTTGAATGATTCTGCTCTCAGCTCCCGCCTATTCTGGAGTCTGAGCAATGCTCTCATTTGTTGTCTAACGGCTAGACAATGATTTAGCTTTTTCGTCTGTGTGATTTTTATTTTATATATTCACAGGTACAAAGTCTAATTTGGATGTTAATGAGAAATGCTTGATACTTGATTTCACTGAACCAGACTCATACTCAATAAGAAGGCAGTTGAACGAGATGATTCGAATGAGAGATTTTGTCGTTCAGATCTATAGTTGATATGACAGACGTTGGAACAAAAGACGCAGATTTCATATTAATAGCCCACAAATATGGGTGAAGTGTGCAGATGCTTTGATAGAAGTATTTTATTCACACATTTGTGTGAAACGCGTCTGATAAATATACATATTTCTCTTCTTCTGTATATCAAGAAATTCTAATAATTTAAGAATTTCTTAATAAAATAAATTAGCTTCATATGTCTCCAATCTATGGATTGTTACAACTCAAAGATTGTGGAGATAAAATTATATTAAAATTAATTATGTAAAGCAGACTAATTTCACTAAATAAATTGTTTAAATATTTTGTTCTATCTGTGGTTTTTCACTTCAGCATTTTAGCTGTGAAATGAAAGCCTTTATGAGCCTTTACTTTCACTCAGAGGATAAATCTGGATAAGTTGCAAACGGAATAAAAAGTAACTTAAATTTGAAAATTCTTAATTCAAGTACGAAATCCACTTCAATCCACTTTGGATTGACCTGACCTGAGTCTAAACCAGCTTTAAAATACGTCAGCAGTTCGGCTCAGTATTTCAGTCTTATGTGAGTTCTTCTACCCCCAGCTAATGTCCACACATTTGGGTCATAGGAGATCTTAGGCAACTGATAAGTTGTTATAGATAATGGTAGCGTTAACATTAGCCAGTCTTTCAGTCCTTTCACTCTCATGTTTACTCGGACGGAGGCTGAAAGACAGCCAAATGAGTGATGAGGCCGGACTCTGTCCTGGGCAAACATTTTTGCGATTCAGGGTTAGAGATAGGATTGTGGCAAGAGTTTTACATGAGCCCATTCTATTTACACACACGTATAGCCAGGCGTTTTAGCAATTAGTTTTTGTATGCATATTCAATGCGAAAGTTGACAGAGATGCCACCATCCAGATAAGCGGCAAAAAGTAAAGGATGAGATGGATGATTGACAAGTAGTGGGACGTTGGCAATGGTGATGGATATGGTCATGGATAGTGGGTGAAATGTGTTGAAAGTGCCAAAAGTAGCTGATGCACAAAAATACAAAGTGACAAATTTAACAAGTCATCATTTAAGATCTGGTCATAATGATAGTTGAAAAACGTATACAATATATATAAATATTCACATTCAAAAGTGAAACTCGTCAACAAATCGATTAAACAACAAAATAAGTATATGAAATACAGTAAGAAATGGAAAATTATATAAATATACCGAATAATATATATAAGTTAAACAAAAATTTAATTTACTCTGACTGTCTAGTTTATTTAAAAAAAAAATAAGCTTCCCATACCGGGAATCGAACCCGGGCCTTCTGGGTGAAAGCCAGATATCCTAGCCACTAGACCATATGGGATATGTTTTAAATTGTGGCAAATGAGCGCTTTGTGAGTAGGCTCACAAAATGTGACAAAAATGTTTCCAAAGTCAATACTAACTAACTAGTGCAAGTTTTAGTTGCCATGAACGCCAATTTGAATTTTAAATTAATTAAAAATAATATTTTCAATGACTGCCAAAAATCTAGTTAATAAAAAACATAAACACACTGACGAAATTCCCATACCGGGAATTGAACCCGGGCCTTCCGGGTGAGAGCCGGATATCCTAACCACTAGACAATATGGGACTTGACTAGAACGCTGTCTTATAATCAACTTAACCCTCAACGAAATTTGTATGCACAGCCAACTAAATTTGAATTCCACTAAGAAGTGGTTGATTGAACAAAGACCTTGAGTGCTGTCAATCATTCACAAATATCTTGCAATTTATACAAATTCCCGTTCTTTTATTGCTATAAAAATGTATATATGTCTTAGCTCAGTTTTTTTGGATAGTCAACATTGAATAGGTCATTAAATTTTATAAATATTTGGGCATATTTTGCATATGCATTTCAGTTTTCTTTTTATTAGCTTAAATTTCTTCCCTCTTTTATTTATGGGAGAACAAATGCACACACGAACGACTTGTAATCGGCTCACATATACTTACGCATTATTACACATTATGAAAGGATTGTTTTGCTAAAATGGCATCAATGGAATGGGGTGGTCCAGTTGAAGTTCAATATTTGCATGCTTGTGAAAACAGCGTTTTGTCAGCCAGACAAGCACATCCCATATTGTCTAGTGGTTAGGATATCCGGCTCTCACCCGGAAGGCCCGGGTTCAATTCCCGGTATGGGAAATGTTGAATGAATCTTCTTTTTTTTAACTGACTGCCAAAAAAGTCATTGAAAATATTATTTTTAATTAATTTAAAATTCAAATTGGCGTTCATAGCAACTAAAACTTGCAGCACTAGTTAGTTAGTGTTGACTTTGGAAACATTTTTGTCACATTTTGTGAGCCTACTAACAAAACGCTCATTTGCCACAGTTCAATGCATGTCCCATATGGTCTAGTGGCTAGGATATCTGGCTTTCACCCAGAAGGCCCGGGTTCGATTCCCGGTATGGGAAGTTCTTTTTATTTTAAATGAACTACTTATATATCATATATGCACATGGAAATAAATTAAAATATATATTGATTTTTTTTTAAGATTTGCGATTGAGCTGCAAAAAACAAAAGCAAGAAACTGTGATCGCGCTGTTGTTATGTTGTCTATTTTTAGCAACTCATTTCGTTCAGCCGTGAGCGCCATCTGTTGTTTATTTGTGGATAATGATAAATTCAATGGTAGTCAGCAGTTGCTTGGCATTATCAGCAAGCGCTTATTCATATTATTTCTTTCATGCGACGCTTACAATTCTCAAGCGGTTTTAGTAAGTTCTGCTTGTAGTGATAGCTCTTTGGCTAGAAACGATTGTCATTAGTAAGGAGTAGACTGACGTTCTACCCAAATACTAAAGGCCAGTTGATGTGAAGAAATTATGACGCTTTGTGTGATTATAATTTAGTACCATGATTCTGACGGGGTTGCTCCTGCCTAGAATTGTCGGTTGAACTGATGGTCTTCACTAATGACATTTTTCGAAAAAATAAATTTTACAAACCAAAAGCATTAGGTGGATAGGTCATGTTGATGAGAGAGCAGCATATTGGCTGGAATCTCGCTCGTTCCAATGCATGGCCAAAACTTGTGTGTTGCGTGGAATTTGTTTGGAGTAATGTTGAAAGTGGCTGAGGGGGTTGGGAAGGTGGTCTTATTGTCTGTCGGTCGTTCAGTCTGAGTGAGCGCCCATTTGTCTGGCCGTGACCGTGGCAACGAAAATTGTTCCGGCAAGTGTGTGTGTGCGTTGAGTTTTCAAATACGCTTTTCCGATTGGGGTTACACGATTTTATTGTCTATACAGATTGCTGCTATGGAACATGATATCGAATAAGGACGCGGGCGGGTCGTTCCTAAGAAAAAGCGTTCGGAATTAAGAACAGCTAGCCTGATACGTATTACAAATGTTGGTTAAGTAAAGTACATTTATATTGTATTTCTTTTGCTATTATCGTGAATCATATGTATTAGTATTAGCATTTTTAATATCACAATTATAGTTTCATTGGTAAGGGTATTTTAGCTTCGGTTTGAAAGCCAACTAGTTTATCGTGTTTTATTTTTGCCAAAAAATTTACATAAAAATCGCATTACACTTAACATCCACTTTGCTAAACGAAGCGCATGAAAGCCCCCAACGTTTTTTGGAGCTTCCTCCCCTCTCTCACACTCTATACTGCCTTTGGACTGCGCTTTTGTATGCCGATGCTTGTTGCTGTTGATATGCGTGGTGTATAAATGGGTGTGTGTGTGTGTGTGAGTGTGCGTGTGCAGCCTGATGTGTGTTTTGTCTATTGAAGGGGAAGTTTTGAAGTGCATGACGCAGCGGCGACGGCGGCCTACGAAAATTAAATTAAAAAGCGCATCCAAAAGAAATTAAAAAAGAAGCAAACTGTTCTGCTTTTAAAAATATATATTCGTACATATCTGCCGGACAATCGAGATTCTCTATTGAAGACCCATTGAAGTGCTTGAATATGTATAATGGAATGTTGGGTTGGAGTTTGTTTGACTATACTCGGTTTAATTTTTAGATTTTATTTCGAAATGATATTAAAGCTAAGGTAAATTAGGTAAGCAATTTCTTTATTTTGACTACATCCTTAATGATTAGGTATGGAAATATATTTACAATGTGAATGGTATTTAAACATGTAAAGCTCTAACTTTCTCTTTTTACAATTTATAGTTTCCAGAACATTTTAGTCACCATTAACATAAGTCAAATTTTGAATGTAAAAGCTAAACTGAGTGCTGTTATGCATCTATCTCCCAAGCCGCTGTTAAGCCATTATGACTCCGCTCATAAGGATACTCTCAGCTTAAAAATATCTCAGTCAAACGATAGTTGCATACGGGTCGCGACGGGATCATTTTGTCGGTTGAAACTAATCTAAACAAAGAAAATGCAACAAAACAGTTATATAATATAGTAAGCCGATCGGCGGTAGTGCGTTTTAGATCTAGTTGTAAAATCCACGGCAGTGCGTTTTATATCAAATTGTAAAATGTATAAAGCGCGCCAATGTTTTAAGCGTGTATGAGCAAGAACCCCACCCCTTGTGATAATGCTGACGCCGGTATGCTTAACTGTTGCTGCTGTTGTATGGTATAGAATTATGTATTAAATAAATGAAAATCAACCTATTATTCAGTCATAATATAGCATATTGTACACATAAATCGAATATTCACAGATTTCAGAGTGTTTGCTTTAGTTATCTATTCTTCTCGGACGCCATGAGGCTGTGGCAGAGCCCGCGCAAAGCAAAAAACAAAGAGAAGACAAAAGTAAGAAGAAGCAACAGATGAGCAAGAGCTAGGCAAGTGCATTTGAGTGGGAGAGGAATGTAGTGCGTGATTAGCGGTAAAATTCGCAGTATGTATGTATAGTTAAGTTTTGAGTGTGCTTAACGTGAGTGCATTTTTTTTGAGATTTTTTGTTTTTGTGTGAACTAAATAAGAAATGTGAGTGCATTAGCCAATGTCAGCATAACATACAAAAAGTAACATAACATATGTATTTTGTTGTGTTGATATGCTTACAGAATTTAGCATTGTGATGTAAGCCGAATTAAAAATTCATAAAGTTAAGAATTTTTATTTTTATTAACTTTGGGTAAAACCTGTTTTGTTTTATTTTATTAAAAGTTGCGCTTGAAGAAGAAAATATAAAATAAAAAAAATTCTATGGATTGGAAATGCCTGAAAAGAAAATTCCTGGAAATAAAATGGGAAACAGCAAACTATGCGACCAAATGTGTAACTTCCTCAAATGGTGTCTAAACATTTTACTGGCTACGTGTCTAATTCAAACAGATGGGCGAAAGCATGGCGTGTGCGTTGGTCAGGACGAGGATGAGGATGAGAGCGTTGGCCGATGGCAAGGGCGGGGTCAGTTACGAATTGACGCTGTTGTTTTCATAAGTTGTTGCAGTTGTTGTTGCTTTTGGCATGTTTATTGCACTGTCAACGGCAATGCATGAAAACTTTTAACTTGTAGTTAGCCAAAGTTGTTGCTGTTGCTGTTGTTGATGTTTGATGTTGGGTGACGGTGACAAAGCCAAAGCCCACTCTGAGCTCTGCGTGGCGTGCTGTGTCCTTATTTGGTTTTCCGACAACCACATTCGCCTCCCGGCTCTTCCTCTGCGCCCTATGGCAGAACCGTAACTGTTAATGTGTTTGAAGTCAAATTGTTTTCAGTCACGTGACAAACAACAACAGCAACAAAGGCAACAACTTTATTTCATGATTAATCAGTTGCATTTAAATATGTATTATATAGTGTGCTCTTTGTTTTCTATTTTCTTCTTTTTTTAATTTTCTGGGCGGGGTCGGTCGTTGCAGCTGCAGCTGTGGCACCAATGCCAGCTCCCGCTTCTCCATTTAAATTTATGATTAATATTATGCATTCAACATTTTAGCATTTAGCGACAACTTCATTTAATAAATGGGCGACGGTTCCACTTTATGGCTCTAACAAATCGCCGTGCCTTAATTACTACTTTTGTTAGCCATTCCAGTGGCTGTAATACAACAGTATGTTGAAACAACAGCTGTCAAAGAGTCGTGCGTGCCGCGTGCTTTAACTATCGCATAAAAGTTTTAATGGTAAAACACTTAAGTTTCGATGGGGGAGCCGGCTATACGATTATACTTATAGTATTTAACATAATTGCCACGAAAAGTTGTACAACCATTATGATGCGAAACTGTTTTTCCCTTTATAGGTACTCAAACAACTGATTTTGAAAGAAATTTAGGATTTAATATATTCAAATCTCAATTAAAAAGAATTAAAACAGCCTGATACAAATGAGTGATGACTAAATCAAGTTAGTTTTTGAATAGTCTGAATATTTCTCTTCAGTCAAATGTGATGCTGGGTTTACATACAAAAGTGGTAGAAACAAAATAGTCCACACAGAGATCGCAGCTCATTTTGTGTCGTTATATTTGCATGTATGTCTCACCCACAATTCAATAGGATGTTAACATAAAGAGAGCAGCTTAATATAAAAATGAGAGCAACTTAACATACTTAGATGCGAGCAGCTTAACATAATAAGAGCACAGTGCTGTGCATAGATTAACATTCGACAATTAGATCAGATTAACATACAGCAATGTAAATCTGGCAGATGACTGTAACTGATACTTAAATTCAACGAAATTAATGAAATAATCTGACAATTTCTGAAACATATAATTTAAATTCTTAAATTATGAATAATTTTTACATTAAAAAATTCTTTAATCAAGCTCTAGTTTTGTTCAACCCATTACAATTCAGGCACGAAGTCAGAAATCCTAATTATTATTCCTGCAACTTGTATAGGACTCTTCCTTGATTCTATCGCCCAACTGCTCCCAAACTAAATGTGCTGGAGAGTTAATTATTCTTTCAAATTGAAGATAATTTAATTGTTGTCATTATGCCAAAGCAAAGACTTAATACTAAAACTGTAACATAATTTTAAAAAATTATTAGACAAAAATCGGCAAACTTCGGGCCTCTAATTTGCCGCAACTTGAACAAAAACATGAATTTAGTTCAATTTCTTCGGCATATGGACTTGCATTCCTGGTTGATCGAACTTTTCTGTTCATTTTGACTATTTTATAAATTTTAAATGAGGTTCAGCAAAGTGACAGCTGGCTAAAAAGTTTCAATGTTTGGGAAATTCTTGTTGCAAATATCATAAGGAAACTTCGAGAACTAAATTTCTAGATATTTGTTAAGTATAAAGGAAATTTACATCAACAATTTAAAATTCTAGAACTTATATTAGTACAGGATTAAATGAGTCATGAAATGTTGGTTTGATATCGACATATATGTACACCTTGAATATATATATCTTAGATATGTAACTCTTATGTAACGTGGAACCGAACTGTATGAAGGTCGTTGAGGTATACTACCATAAGCCTTAGGAATGCCCTTACCTTGGGCGTTTTTTTTCCTTTGATGGGTTGACACTCCTAAAAACACTTCTTTCATTATAATGTAGATTAAGTAGAAGTCCAAATCTGCCCACAGATGAAAGAGATTTGCTGGTATATATATCAGAATTAAAAACTCCAAAGTCACACGAAGTCAAATTGAATATTTCTTGCAACAACCAGTGACATGTTGCGGATGGATGCATTTATCCTTTAGTCCAGATTACTTTGAACGTTTGTATGAAACAATACATATATCTGAGAGTACAATAGAGCCTTAAAACAAAATCATATACAGCATATCCGATTATTCAATATTTCTTAGCAGACAATTCAATACCTTCAAATTTGTCTTTAAAACACCCCAGCTTACACATTTCCTTGGAATTCTCTTGTAATCAAAGAAATGGCTGCTCTTTAAACTTGCATATGTCTGCATAAATATTCATTACATGCTCACACACTCGACGGCAAATTTTAATAATTTTTTCGCACAACTCGAACAAAAAAAAAGAAAAAGGAAAACCGAGGGTGGCTTTATCCCATATACCATATCCCGAGGGTTGAGAATGCATGACATTCATTGTGTTTAATGAACATCAGAGCAGCCCATTACTCGTGCATTATGTAATGTCATAAATAATCGAAAAACGTGCGCTGCACCAAATGAAGAGCAGAAAAAAAGAACGAACTGAAAGAATAAAATTGAAAACCATAAAAAATTTGCCAATATTGCTAAAAACACCCGCAACAGATGGCAACAATTCGACATACTATGCCATTTCAGTTTCATACTTTTTTTTTGGTCTAGATAGGCTTTTAGGACTATTTGCAAAATTAAATAGAGAGAGAGAGAGAGAGAGAGAGAGAGAGAGAGAGAGAAAGAGATGTTCAAACTATGCAGTGATAGTGCTTGAGATTTCCACGTGGGTGTTATGGGGTTCCGAACGACGGTTGAGATGCGGTTGGGAAGGATTTTTTAGAAGTTGCATTTCCGACTATTTTTCTCGGGTTTCTTATACTTAAAATATGAAAGAAAAGTGTGAAAGACGAGTAATTTATAACTTTTACCAATTTTCGAATCACTCCGTCAGACTTTATTAAGAACTTGAACAGCCTCTTCTGTCGTGAAAAAAACGTAACTAATTTTTAATAGTAAAGAACAAAAAGAAATCATGAGGTGTAAAGTCAGAGCTGTTAAGCAGATGACCCATTTTTCTTTTCTTAGAAACTCAGTTATGTGAGCCGATGCCTGACAGTTCACATTATTTTCCTTAACTTGCTTTAAATTGTGAATCTAGTTTGGTTGCTGTTAAGCTTCTGGTTTGACTTTGTTAACTTTCTGGTTTGACACTGTTAACCTTCTGGTTTGACACTGTTAATCTTCTGATTTCACACTGTTTAATGCAATTATACTTTGTTGAACCGATCTATCTATCTATTGGTTGTGTTAAATTTCAATTACCTAGCTTTAAAATATTTGCATATGCTGTGGAGTGGCTGGGCTCTATTGTTAACAGTGATTTGGGAATTTGTAATCAACAATATCACTTAACTGAAACCTATTTTTGCAGCATATTCCTGGCAA
This sequence comes from Hirtodrosophila duncani, assembly GCA_037043425.1. Classification (NCBI taxonomy): domain Eukaryota; kingdom Metazoa; phylum Arthropoda; class Insecta; order Diptera; family Drosophilidae; genus Hirtodrosophila; species Hirtodrosophila duncani. The sequence continues at coordinate 464,044 of JBAMBM010000370.1, read as the reverse complement.
CTCATTTCAAATTCGCAAAATATGTGTACAGAATTTTCTTGATATCTAACACATCTAATTTAGGAACGATATAAACATATTTATTTAATTTAACCCTTGAAAGAAGTACTAAAATCGCCTCAGTAGATCAAAGGAATATCTTATACAGAGCTTAGATGTTCTTAACAGTAGCTCAATACCTCTCTAAAGTTTTGTATTATATATTTCACCATAGTTAATAGCGTGACCTTTTCATAGGAAAACTTTAATTCATTAGGGTCAACTCATATACAACTGGTATCACAAAGAACCAAGCTCTGTCATGGTCGATCGCTTCGTCACTGAGTAGGCTGACAATATTCATATGCAAAATTTACCAAAAGGGGATCAATTGGATTAAAATATAAATAAAATTCAAAAACTAATTAGTTTTTATAATTAAGTTTGCGACTTTGTAGTGACTCTAAATTGTTATAAATCATATCTTAAGTTGATTTAAAATCCTTTTAAAAAACTATAAGCCCCATCTTCATTACTTGAATCCTCGAATAAGACTTACAACGTCAAACAAACTTAAACAAAACCTAACAAAAGTGAATATTACTATTAAACCCCCTTCTAAATATAAAGACCCCTTTTGTGCTACAACAGCTCACTTGAAATAGATCCATATCGTGTGGTTAGCAACCCTTTTCACGCGGTTAACTAACTATCTGTCAACCCTAGACGACCTTAGCCAAAGGACTCAAACCACCCTCAGCTGACAGTTGTCAGTTTGGTGAGTTTTGTTTCCATACCTGCAGCGCCTAAACCCCATTAATACTCATTAGTAACTGCATTTTTTATATGTCTGTTCGGCATGAGGTTCGGCATGTGGCCTTTATCAGCCATTTAGCCACTTTGTGTAATCCCCCGCCTTTTGGAAGCCAGACAGTATGCGTGTTTATCTGCTGTTGCTCTTATTGTTTCGACTATTTCTACCTTTTGTTTTGAGTGCGCCGATGCCATACTGTGGCTCTCTGTTAATATTATTAAAAAATACACCCAAGGGTGCAACAATTCGGTTTTGTTTTGGCTAGTTTGTTGAGCATTTTGAGGGGGTGGTGTGGCATCGTATGGGTGGATGGTGAGTGTCGAGTTTCCAATATTACAATCGTACGTAAACCCCCAAGACAATTACGAATTTGAGTGAGAAATGCACAAAAAGAAGTTGGAAAAAAGTGCATGAAGTAAAAAAGGTAATTTTCGTCAACCGAGACGCATATAAATACTCTAACAGATAATTTGATGTGGGATTAAAATTAAGGAAAACATTAGATGATTTGCTTTTGCCCATCCTGCTGCCAGCTAGAGGGGATGAGTGCAGCCATATATTTCCAATTTCCAAGACAGGTTTTTAGGTTAAAATTTGGAGCTTCGATCTGCAGATGGGCCAATTAGATGGGCACAAACACGACCTAAGAAGAGTGAACGGAATCACCTTTCTATATGTCAAAAACAAACTAAGTATGCTATGTACTTAACACTGTGAACATATGTTTGGGACATCTGTATCATCTGATGATTATATCTTGATAAATATGAATCGTCTTATGTGAACCCTGTTCTATTTGACATACTCCTTTATATTCTATTGATTATTGAGACATATTAACATTTCGCATGCTTTTATTAAACGAACAACTATAAGCTAGAATAAGTATCTTGTTTTTCAGTGCAAATTGCGTGACTTGAGTTTCCTTGACATCTCCTGTGCTTCCTGTGGTGCAATCTTAGTGCGATTTCCAGTTCTATTTTATATTCTTGAAGTTTCCATACTTCCTTCAGTGCACTGCAAATATCATGTGGCAATTGTGGGACCCTTTGCAAGGGTATAGTTAAATATAATTTTTATAGCCAATGCGGAATACAATATAAGACATAACACGGCGACTGCGTCTGACATGTTTTCTGCTCAGCTTTTTTTTTTGTTGCTTTTTTGCTTTTTGCAAAAGTGATAAATGATGTTTCTGTTGCTTTCTGATGCCTTTGCTTTTTGCATTTTTCAGCTTTTTGAGTTACAGTTTGAGGCACGTTTATTTGCTTTGTAAAATGGTTTTCCCTCACTCCGATTGGTGTTGCTTTCCCTGTGTCTCTTGTTTTTTTTTCGCTCTTGTTCAAAATGAATTGCTTGGCATGTTTACTGTCATGTTAGCCGGAACGGAACCAGTTGACAAGCGTACGTTGGAATTTGATTAGCTTTCGACTACAGCTACGAGATGGGACTTTGACTTCCACTTCGTTCGACATATCCGCTGGGCTGCCTCAACTAATGGTAGCTGGCACTGGAGCGACTACGCAGAAGATTAAAGTAGCTGTACGCCCCACGCATTATCTGTGAAAAGTATAGCTAAAGATAACTGAAAAGCTGAGGGTTATATACAATTGTCTACTCAACATCTATGAAAGTGCGCAAATTCAATTCGACCAGCAGGGCGCGCATTTTCAAGGGCCGCTGGGTGTGCATCATTATGAAGAGCAGCATCTTACGCACAGGCTGACCAAAGTTATACCACTCGCAGGAGTAAAACGCAAAGGATAATTGATCGTGCTGAAAAAATGGTAAAGGACGAGGAAACTCTAAGTGAATTGGTTGACAAGAGAAATATGATGTTTGAAATTGTATCACTATGATGTGAGGATGAAAGTTAGATAGGAGAGCGAGGTTAGAGACACGAATATGGTAAAAGAAAGTGTGGTTAAGGGCTTCAAATTTGATCTTTAAAGGCAGACATTTTTATTTAAGACTACCTTGAGTATTGTTTTTAAGTTAATAATATTTGTTTAAATAATGGAGAAGCCTTTTTAGTCCAGAGTCAAAATTTTTAGGAAAATTTAGCCTGCTGAACAGACGCAAAGTGATTTCTTTTATAGTCGTTTAGTTTATTGTAATACGAGTGCTTAAATAGCTTATGCCTTAGCATAGTAGACAGTTTAATACAATGTAAAGAGAGCAAATCTCTATGGTGAAATAATACATGAGAATAGAAATGAGTTCTCTCGAGAAGAGCGCTCTAAATGCAGTTTGAATTAGCGATTATACAAAATGAATGCAAATGAACAGAGTGTTTCCACCGAATCGTGGAAGATTAAAAATTGGGGAGTATAAAAAATATTACCGCGAATGAGTTCCAAATAGCTAGTATTTAATGGTTTGCTCCTACATATATAAGTTAAGTCCTTCTTGTAGGCGTTAACATGGTGAGAATTCAAGTTCACATAAGTGAGAATGAGATTGGCAATTATGCTAATGCCTTAGCATTGCATAGCAAAATCAATGTACTTAACATAGTGTTATTAGCTAACATACTGAAATTATGTATGTTGACATTATTAGAGCTATGTCATGTTTAACATTAATGAGATGATAACATAGTGTAATTAGCTAACATACTGCAATTATGTATGTTGACATTATTGGAGCTATGTTATGTTTAACATTAACTGATATTTAAATTGAAATTATGTTACATTAATGAGATGATAACATAGTGTTATTAGCTAACATGTTATGTTATGTTTAACATTAACTGATATTTACATTGGAAATTTGTTACATTAATGAGATGATCTAACTAAGTGGATGGATACTTTATGTAAATGCTATAAACTGTGAAGTCCAAACAATATAATTTGAAAAAAATCGAAGCTAGAAAAGTGGAGTTTAGGATTTTAAATTTAAGAATAAGAATCATATATTTTATCTAGAATTATTTCAACATTTTTAACTTAAAAACCCAGATCTCGTAATCTATTTAAAAAAAACTGTTAAAAACTCTTTTTAATTTAGGAGCAATGGATGTTCAGCAGCTCAAATCTATTCGTACATTTTTCATTAGGAACCACTAATAATAATATTCGCACTTCAGTCTGTTGAGAATTACAAAGGCAAAGTTTGTAATATTTTGGTATAAAGCTTCCCGGCTGCTATTAAACATTTCTGAATAAAACTCAAGTTTACGTTTTGGAAACGTAATCAAATTGAATCCATTTTAAAGAGTTCTTAGTTTATATGGTCACTAGTAAAATATTTAATATATGATTTCAGGGCTTTAGCTTCAAAGTTCTAGATAAAGTCAATATACATACCTGTTTTAAAGAGATAACAAAAAATTGAGAAATTTGTCAAAGTAAAAACTTAATAATTCAAAATATAATTTGAAACTGAATATATCATTTTGTAAATAGTATAAATATACCTACACACTCCACTATTAAAGTAGCATGCCAATGATAGATCCATAATATAGATGCCATCACAAATAGATAAATGAATGTAAAGAAGTAATCCATTTGACTTGGAGCCTGTTTAAAGAAATTTTCAAAAATATTCAAACCAAAGGAAATATGTTAAAACTCACACCAACTGTCAAGGAGAAGAACAGAAAGCACATTAGAACGGAGAATATGATAAAATCAGCCATGACTGGTATACGAATTAAATCCTGAATTTCCTTCACAAATACCCGTATTTTCAGCTGTTCGTCTACAAATTCCTTGCAGAGTTTCAAACGCCAAAAGTTTAACTCGGCCGAGCTCAGTTTACTTCTTCTCAGCATCGGATTGAGGCGAGATATCTGAAATGTAAGATTAAAAATAAAGGGAATTTCCAAGAATCCCTAAGATTCTCCACTCACATCCATTTGCCCAACTCTCATGTTTAATATCTGCAATTTAAAATGGACGTACTTCATCAGGCTGGTGATGAACGTATGCCATAATGGTATTGTTGTGATGCCCAGGCTTATGGCATACCAGGGTCCCAAATATCCCACAAAAAAATTATCGCACAGCTCGCCAAAGGGAAAGAGTCGAAAAAGCAAAATTGGCTGCTCTTCACCGCGTCTCACGGCATCGATATTGAATACGGATTCGGGCAGGAACACGGTCCGATATATGCAGTCCAAACAGGCCATCATGCCAGCCACCACTGAGGGAACCCACAGGAAATATGTTATAGTGTGTACATAGCTCTGTGTGGAGTGCAGAAGATTCATTTCCTCATCATTAGCTTCGTCTATGAAATTTTGTAGATCTGCATGAGCTATACGTAGCATGGATATGACACCTGTGTGGGGAATAGATGGATGGAAAGTGTAGTTCAATGATGATACAATTCTTTACATGGAACTGATAAACTAATTTACTAATTTGTCTCTCATAGATTTTGCAGTTTGCCAGCTCGTAAATTACTACCGTGAGTATGTTTAGCAGTGCCGTCTCAATTAGCTTGTCCTGGGGCAATTCTGCCAATTATCCACTTGATTTCTACTCACGTTCCCGCTGCACATACGCATTTAGCGTAGCTATGGACACGGCAAAATACTGCACTGCCGTGGCACAGCTGGTGGCGCCATCGGTCAGCTTCTCGTAGCCCCTGAAGACGCGCGTTAGCATCAGGGCGCAGCTCACCCAAATGGAGGCTGTGAAAATGGTGCAGCGCACCAACGATTGCCACGGATGCCGCTGCTCTTTGGATGCCACATAGCCATACCAGCGAAAGCAGTGCAAGTGTATGCGGAAAATGGGATTTTCGAAGGTGTCCGGCGAGAGCAGCAAGTTCTTGATTTTGTACATCGTTCGACTGTGCGGTTGAATGCAGTCAAAGTGCTTTTATAGGCTCACACCCAAAAGAGTTGAGGAGTGCCAACTGGTATGAGGGAGGACGTGGGAGAAGTCAATTTACATTTGTTAGAAGGTGCTGAAAATGGTCAACTAATTGTCAAACTAATTGCTGTAAGCCAGGTGTTATAAGTTCTGCATAGGGTATTAGTCTAACTAGGGAAAGGATTGTATAACAAGCATACCTGGAATCCGAAGGATATAAGGGTATATTGTTCTTGTGCAGATGTTTTGTTTTGTTTTTGATCATGATCTAGTCTATATAAACAGGCTAATCAGTCCTTCCCTCTATCCCTGGGAATATGTAGATTTTGAAGATTTCAAGAACTACTTTTACCTAATTTCAAGAAATCTCCCAGTGAATACGAAAATAAAGTTTATTTATTTATGGTAAATCGTTAAAATCTCAATGTCTCTTAGAATTTTAAACATATTTCGTCTATATTTTGCAGAATTTCAGAATATTTTGAAGCCATACAATAAAATGCGTATTGTCAACTTTGGCTCTGTTCGATTCTTGATGCAATAAATGGGTATCTTATAGTCGGAATATTTACTAAACTACTATTAATTGCTTTAAATTGTGTTGGGGTTATGTAATTTTATATGCAATTAATGAATTAGTAAAGAGAATAGAGTTTTAAGTAGATAGGGAAGTGGACAGCCCACACCTGCTGTTTTTGTACACTGAATGAAATTTTAGAGAATACTGTCAAAAGTTAACCAAAATTTCGTTTTTAGTCATTTTTTAATACAAGAATTCTTGTGACTTCATCGACTACTTTCACGACTGAAATCAAGTCTGATAAATTCTGGAATCAATATTTTGAGTACTGAAAATAAGAATTTATCTTAGGTTATAATATTCTTAAGCACACCTTGATGTTTTGTTAGAGTAATCATAATTTCAATATAGGCTATGGTTTCTGAAGGAACTTTTCTTTCCTTTATCATAGAAATACTACTACATATCGGAGTGTTTTGCAGACGAATGATCTGATATCTGGGGTAAGATCCCGAAAGCCAGGTGTAGCAAAATGTAAAGAATAAAGATTCGTCTTGTGATCGTCTTATGTTTATAAGCCAAGGCGATCATACTCTCATGTACATATATCTTAATTTAGATAGACAATTTCTCGATTTCATTCTTAGTTTGATCAAAAATTTAAATAAATTATACTACTAGGAAAAATAATTACTTTTCAGACTTGGCTTGAGTTTGCTAGACTAATTTTCTTCATCCAAACTTCATTTCAAGGAAAATTTTAACAAAATTCATTCTCATGAAATGTTAATGATCTTAGATCAGTGTTGGACTACACCATAGTAGCCATATCTGCGAAAGAAATCCTTATACTACTTATACTTATACTATCCTTATACTTCTTGCCACAATGTACAGTAATTGCCTAATTTCTTTCTCTCAAGTTTATCGCTTGGATGCCAGCGTTGCCCACAAGACATCTTGTACTTCTGCCATATCCATATCTTATCTTCGATATCTGCAAACCTGAAAACTATCACTGCTTTCCTTGATCAAACCTCTCCAGCTACATCTGAGTTTATTCATCACTTCCATTTCCCTGGCTTTGCCATTTATTAAATTTTTAAAACAACTCTCTTAGTACAAATTGGCTTGTTTTCAGTTTTAGCCTGAAAAGTTTTGTAGCAGTCGTAGGACTTTGAAATGTTTTGCCCTTAAACTTTAAAATTAGATTTACATGTTAAGCTTTTCCGGCACCTATTTTGCACTAAAAAACTTTGTCCACATGTAACCCAACCTTATACATATAAATGTATGTATGTATGCACGTGTATTTCACAACACTACACAAAAGTGTAAATGTCAATTGGTTTGCTACTAAAAATTTCGTTAGTATAAATTAAACTCTGGCAAACTTTTGCCCAGACAGTGTTTTCGCAAATATCTAAAGGGAAAAGGCAAGCAACTAACTTCGGCCAGAACTTGAATCTAATCAGTCAAAGTTTAAAATTTAATCAATTAATGAATAAGACATTAAAAAAGAAATAAATTTGAAATACAAATTTACAAAATAAATTTGAGAGAAGAGTGAAAATTGCACAAAGGTCGCTGGGAAGGGAAAGCTCTATGATGCAGTGGAATTTTTGCATACATTTATAAAAGTCTGCTCCTCTGATAATACAGACTCTCACAAATTTATTATAATTATTTCTTTTTTTTTGCATATATTTTTTATAAAAGTGTACTTCGAAGCGGCACGTGTTGAGTTTTTGTTTGAAATTGAGGCTTGGATTGACTGCTGTTGGCTCTTTTCCAGACTTTGCTATATTTATCAAACTAATAACACTTAATTGACAAAAACGGATCATCTATTTACTAGCTAAAAGCTGAATATGTATAACTCATAGTTCTGACTGACTAAACTAAGATTTTGGAAAATTGGATCTGCCAGTAAGTTAAAGTTATGATCAAAGTAAAGTATGACTTCATTGTCTTTCACTGTGTGTGCTCCTTCAGCTTAGCAGGCAACGCCAATGTCGGTCATTGGGAGTGCAAGGAGATTCGTCATATGAAAGTTGGTATCTGGTTATAATGAATATGGAAAAGAAGAGTTTTCTTAACAACTGCTAGAAGGAGATTTGGCTCAAATATGCAATCTCTTACAACTACAAAACGGACCCGGAAAACACCTGGTGAAACAGTTGGTATAAAAACACAACTCATATAGATTCTGTAACATATTAAACAAAATCTTGCATTTTCACCTCAAAACATAGAAACTTAATCTGAAGGAAGCGCATTGTCTAAGGTTATATAGACCATATAAGAAACCAATCAAGTTGAGTTACATTTTGTGCTGTTCCTTAACAATTATGTGATTTCCCTCAAATTTTAAGCAAAAAAGTGTGATAAAATTTTTGTAAGAAAATCTTTAAATTGTAATTGCTTTGCTTTGAATATTTGATTGGAATTCCAGTAGCCAAAAATAGCTTTTCATGTGGAAAATGTGTGTTTGTCCAAAGACTTTTCTAACCGCAAAATGCCACACAAAACGTCAAAGGGGACACAGCATGTGTTTGGATGCAGGCGAAACTAACTGAAGCCATAATCTACAGTTAACACTTAACGGGCAGAGTTATGTGGCAGTTTAAAGCTTATGGAAACCGCAGCCAAAAATGTATCAAGAATTGCAAATTTTGCGAGTGTATATCTGCGTATGTGTGTGTGTGAGTGTGTGCAATAAATATGCCATAACAATAAGTAAAGCCAACTAATATCCGATTACGCAGAACCAAGAACCGAGCAGCAGCTAGTGTAAATGTAGCGTGAAAAGCGCCAAGCCAATTCCGACAGACAAGACTTTGCAGCTGGCATCCTCCCCCTCCTTGCAGCATCCTGCCCATGCCACATTTGTCGTCGTGCTGTCTGCCAAACATGAAACAAATGCATAAGTAAATACCAGAAACGAGTGACTTTCAATATCCTTTAGCTTTACACATACAGACAAAACACCTACACATATACATATACAAATACAGCCACAGATACATCCACAGATACAGATACAGATACAGGCTGGCTTATTGCTAACAGCAAAATTTCACGCCGCATCGGGGCAAAAGAGATGGCCATAGAGCTTGAGGCAGGCAAGCAGGCACAAAAGAGAAAGCGCCAAATGCGAATGCATTTACACATTTGCAAGCAAACATACACACCAACTGACAGACAAACAAACAGAGAAACAAACACACACAAAACATGCAGACAGAGTTGCACAACATTCAACATGCTCGTACAAATATGCGTACGAGAAACCCTTCGGGCCAGCAGCGGCATCAACATCAGCATCAGCAACAGCAACAGCAGCGGCAGCGGCGGCTGAGTAAGTAGCAGAGGAAGCGTCTGAAGCATTTCAATGGCTGATGCCTTCTCAATGCCTGGCCTGGCAAGGATAGAGATGTGCTGGAAAACTCATGCAACCACGAAGCGTCACAACTGAATTTACCTACAAATCAAAGTTGTGCGGAATTCATAAAAACGTGGTCTGTTTGGAGAGTGGATTGCTACGGGGAGAAGGCCGAGAAGTGGTCCTGTTTTGTTGTGCTTCTCTTTAGCATGCATTGCTCGAATATATAAACTTACAAATTATGAATTCGTGGTCTATTGATTGCAATTATTGGGCCTGTTCCCGTTTCCATTGCGATTCGAAAAGTAAAAAGAATTCCATTCCATTTCCATCTCGAATTCGTGTTTCTGATTTCACATGAAATTCGATTTTCGAACTTATTCGTCTCAATCGGATTCCAATCAAAAAGTGAACAGCATGATTTGAGTGGAAGTGAAGCGCGAAAAGAAACTGTATACGATTTGAATGTAAGAATTTGGCATAGTTTGTGAAACTGTGTGGCCAAAAAAAAGGTTCCTATATCATTTTCCTCATGATTCACTAATTTTGCTGCCAAACTTCTGGATGTGTTTGGGTTGTTTCCGTGTATACACACCTCCCGGGCTATGGCTGTTGAACCCTGGCCTAGATGTCCGGGAGTTACAGGGCTTATTTCGCTCCAAATTCATCAGCAGCTATTGACTTCACACAACATCGCCAGAAAATGCCGAGAGAATTTGATCTAAAACATTGGTTGGCAAGCTCCTATCTCATGTGTATAGAGTTTGGCTCGGAAAGTACGCAAATACGAAGTGGCTTCGGTAATGCGCATTCGGCTCTGGCTTCGGCGTTGGCTCTGTATTTAGTTTCTACGCACACAACTAAATGCCAAAATGTGAATGTATTTTGTGCCAAGCACTCTTATTGCTCTTATTCGTTTTATTCAGTATGCATTTTTCCTAATTTCTTTATCTTTTGCATATCAAATTCCTGCCACTTTCTTGCCGCCCTCGCGTGATTGTGAACAAGACATTTTTCTAGTTCATATTAGAGTCATTTCTAATTAGAATTAAGTATCACCTCAGGTCCTGTTCTGCTTGCTACTAGTTTAGCCATCGTTCCCGCAAGTCGTCGAATCACAAAACCAGAAGAAACCCGAAAATTGTGGAAGTACACACGTCCATCTCTAACTGCAACAAGCGACTTGACTCAACTCAACTCAACTCGATTCGATTCGACTATCTGTTCCTGAACTTTGTCTGAGTGCGTTTCGTACGAGCAACGCATTTACGTTTATTGCATTTGTAAATTATTCACACAAGGATATTAAATGCAAATTGTGAAATAGACGACAAAACGAACGAAAAGGGAGATGGAGATAGCAGCTAGCTGCTCTCAGTTGGTAGTCGGTTGGGCTCCACAGTTGATACAATATCCGTTCAAAATAGTCCAAAATGCGTTCATAGACGACAGCTATTGATATGAGTGTCATAGAGATGAGGTCCTTAGAAAAGCGGTGAAGGGTGAAGATGTGTAGAATATGTGATTCTCTGTGTGTGAATTGTTTATTGTCATGGCCACTTTTGACATTTAAGTTTTTCTATTTCTAATTATTAGGTTATATATATTTATAGTCATTTTTAACATCTAATATTTTTGGTGATGCATAATTTGTGGGATTTCATTCCATATTCTATACGAGTGAAGATACAGCTTCTGCCTGTGTCTTGATTTGTGCACATCTCAAGCAATTTCCATCATTGCTGTCTTTGCGATGGCTTGATGCTTTCAGCTTTTATTAGCTTGTGTTCCCCTTGGAAGGATTATTGCAAATTTTGCTCATACATAATTTGTTAATTAAATCCTTACTGTAACTGCTGGTATTGCAGCTCAACTCGAATGTAAAAAATAATCAATCTTTTTCTGGTTTCAAACAAATTTCCTTATTTTCTGCTCAGCTCAAAAGAATTTTATTTCATTTAATGCCATTAACGAGATGTGAAGCATTAAGAGCAGCAGCCTTCCTCTGGCTGCTCTCCATTCGATACCAATTTGTTTGCCAGTTGGCCATCCGAACATTTAAGTGGAACCTCAACTGAAACGCACTCAAAGTAGAGCTACAATGAAGGGGAGAGAGCAACTGTGTACTGCAATTTGATATTTGATTTCAGGGCTTTCAGTAAAAACTTTTGTAGCCAAAATCATCAAACAGTATATGGAAAATAGGAAACTAATTGAATGAAATTGTATGTAGAAATTGGTCTACAGCTGAAGATATTGTCTTTAATGAATGTATGTAAAACTATTCATTCTTGACGACTGATTGGGGCACAACTACAAGTCAAACCATAAGAGTGGGAAAGCTTAATTTGGCCACAAGTTAGGTTTAATAGAGTAAGGGAACAGTTAGATGATATTTTGGAAAAATCAAAATGAATCTGTAAAGATCGTGTTAAAGCATCTTTATATATAAATATATATATTTGTATACATAAGCTGATTAAAGGTGATATTGACTCGGCGTCTTTAATAAGCCAAATCATAGTGTTCCTCGTAGAACTACTAGAAATTATGTTCCTTTCTATCTTCAGCACTGCTAGCTATCCCCTACATGAACCTTTTCGTGTCCTTTGCTGTATCTATAATAATCTATTTAACTTTATCTCTAGTAATAACTCCCTAAACTCAAACAAAACATCTAAACTAACGCATCTAGCTAGTAGATAATGTAAATTGTTAATGGTTTGCTGTTTTTTCCACTCATTGAAAGTGAGCGAGCGAGTCCGCGTTTTCGTTTCCGTCTTCGCGATTCGTGTCCCTCGTTATGCGGCTGCGCCCCTCGGTCGTTTGGGTAGGAGGTGGGAGCTCAAGTGGTTTGGTAGCTTGGGGCCACTTGAACGTCCAGCGCATTGTACGTCTGTATTCCTAAAAAAACATCTTGGCCTTAAAAGTGTCAATGTTTTCCTCTTTTTAAAGAGTTTATAGATTTATGTAGATATTTGTAAATTCCTTGTCAAATTGAATCATATCCCATATTGTCTAATCTTTTGTACCTACTCGCCGCAGCTTGAATTTCCAAAGCTTCCCGTTTCTTTTTGCCATTCTTTAACTGCAATATAATTTTTCATATTTTTCAAGCGCCAACAACTTTGACTTTCATCGCTCATTTGCCCCGAAGAACTTCAACAACTATGTGGTGGTGGCGGCTATGCTAACTTTTGCGCTTTAGTTGTTTGAAATATCGTTACATTTAACCTTAAATCAAGTGTTTCGAAAAACTTCATAAGCTTAAAGCTCGCAGAGGTTGGGGCTGGTTGGGGAACATTGCTTGGGCGCCAACCAGCCACTAAATTGTTTACACGCAATTTCATCAAAACAATAAATCATGCAGTTTGGCAACGGCACAACAAAAGGCGGCGACAACAACGTCTCCGGTCCGCGCTCCACTCCGCCTTACTGATTCCTTGATTCTTGCGATTCTTTCACAATCGTCGTTCTAGTCCTAGTCCTGGTCGTCGTCGTCGTCGACGGCGACGTGACGTCAAGTTGACATTTGGTGAAAATCAAATCAAAAGCATTTTTCCGCACAGCGGAAGTTGGAGCCCAAGTAGCAAAAAAAAAAAAAACTTGACAAACACACATTTATAACCCAGGACTAGGGGCTAAAGGACACATATATGTATGATATAGAGCAATGCAAGACATACACTGAAGAAAAATTAAGCAGAATTTTTAGAATTTTTGGGAATTAACCTAAGATTTTATGGTGTCTCTTGAGCTTTGTTAAGTGTAATCATTCGCATTTCTTATCATTTCGATGCTATGCATATGGTCTCTCTTCGCATTATATTTTCACAGTGTACGGCTATATGTGGTACGTGTCGCAGGCAATAAACTTGACGGCCCATAGTCATCAATCCTGCTGCATAAAAAGGGGGGCGAAGCGCAAACAACAAATAAAAACGCAAGAAAGAACGCCACGAATGAAACGCTTTTTGGTAAAAGGCAGGCAGGCACTCGCCACACACACACGCACCCACACACACACACAATTTTTATTTAATTTATAAGTATAAGCATTTAATATTAATTATACGCCATGTAAGCTTATAGCGCATACAGCATTGCAAAGCTCAGCGACTTAAAATATTTATATGTATTGTGTTGGCCGCCTCGACTGCCTCTGTGCGTGTGTGCGTCCGTGTATGTGTGAGCAACCGCTTTTCATTTCATTCATAAACTATGCAGGTTTGTTTGCACTGCAATGCCCACAACGGTCAGCAGCATCAGCAGCATCAGCATCAGCAGCAGCATCAGCAATGGAAGCAGTGGAGGGCAGCAGCATCCACAACAAAAGTTAAACCCCATAGCAAATATTCTGGCCCCTCATTTTTAAACCCTTTTTACTTCTCCTTTGGCCTAGACGCAAGAAACAAGCAAAATAACAAGAAATTATATTGTAAAATATCTAAAGGCGAATGTTTTATACACTTTTTTAGGGGAAATTCTTTAAGGATCCAGCTGAAAAAGTGTTTGTAAATATGGCGAAAGTCTTTCTTCTTGAATTAAACAAGCATTTGATAGCGATAGTAACAGAATATTGAGGCAGAATTTATGCTCAAAAGTAATTCTGTTGATTAACCGAAGACCACTTGGTTCATTTACTTCCATATCATTCTATCCCTTTAAATGCCCCAGCTTTGTACTTGTGCCCACTGTCTCTGTAAATACTATTTGTATAAGAGATTCTCTCCCTTTCTTGCCCTCATATTAACCTGCATATTAAGTAGCACCAGTCCAAATCAACGTCAAGCAGTCCACTTTCCTTTCGACCACTTTCCCAGCGAGTCGTATGAAATTCATTTCATTCAAATTCTGCATCATATTCCATATGATTTGGATTTGAGAGATTTGAAAGAAATGCAAGTTCCTCTCCGACCGCATCTTCAAGGCGGAGTTGGACGGGTTTCTCACCCGCGAGCTCGTCGAGGATGGCTACTCTGTCATTGAGGTGCGAGGTACGCCCTTCCGCTCTGAGATCATCATCATAATGGCCACGTAGACGCAGCAGGGGCTGTCGCATTCCTGAATTGACCGCAGAAGCGTTTCAATTTCGGAACTTCAACTGAAACTGTACGCTGACAAGGTCTTCACCCGTGGCCTGTGCGCCATTGCCTAGGCTAAGTTGCTGCGCTATAAGCTGACCGGAGGTCTAGCCATGCGTAGCTCCAGCTATGGTGTGCTATGCTTCTTCATGTTGTCTGGAGTCTGGAGCACCAAGGGTTGCGAGGTCTTTGTGTCCCGCAAACTGCATGGTCAGCGTGCCAAGGCAATGAAGTTCGTCGATGGACTCATGATTCATTCTGGTGATCCACGTCATGTGCTGCTAGGCATCAAGGTCAAGTTCATGCTGCCTTACGATCCCAAAAACAAGATTGTCCCCAAAAAGCCACTTTCCGACAAAGTGAACATCTTGAAGCCCAAAGATGAGAAGATCTACGAGACCCCAGAGATGAAGTCCTTATAGTGGCGATGAGGGTCTATTCTGACAGACTTTTATTCGATATTTATTCGCAGTTGAAAAAAGAAACTTGTAATGAAAGATTGTGGCTGTTCTCGAAACAGTCTGCAAAGTCTGCCTGGTTAAATTTTGTATGATATTTGCTCTTTTTCCTGGTGTTAAAATATAGTCATATGTTGGTCAAGTCATGAGATTTGCCATCTAATACACCATGGGCTACCCTAAAGCAATTGACGTTTTGCCTTCACACAAGACCTTGAGCCAGCTTACCCTGATTATGGTTCTTAGAGTCAGACTTGCTGTTTCCAGGAAAGTGCTTCTTATTCTTGTTGCGGAGAAGCTCAACGAGACTCGTCTCTTCCTCTTCCTCTTGCTTTTTTCCTCCACTTCAAATGACCTTTGAATGTATTCTCATACGAAATAAACACAACATTATATCCTTTTTTATGGAATATATTTTTTAATTGATCACTTTTCAGATCGTAAGGTATTCCGTGTACTCAGCAATTTACTTCACACTTGTAAATATGCATTACCAGCTGATCGATCAGTCAATTCAACTATTCAAGTGGTAACAAAATCATCGCTCTAACACCAGATATGCTTTTCAGTTGGCTTTCCCATTGACTCATAATTTCTTTATTATTCTAAAGACAAAATTGACCAACTTTATTAGTGGCGTTAGATAACAAATTACTCCTAGAATGTGCAAGGTTTCAAACCAGAAATCTGAACTAAAGTTTTGGTTCATTCTTTATATAAAAATTGCTTTGTAAATTCACAATTGACTACATAACTTAAAAGGTTTGACCATTTTAATTTCCTGAAGGTTCTGATTTCTATCCTAATAATTCCTAAATCATCTCCAATTTCAAAAATTCGCTAACTATTTCTTAGCAAATAAGGAAACTTTACTTATATTTTCTTTACATTCATGTTCATTCATGTTTCAGCTTACCCTCCATATAGTTTAGAGTATTTCAACAACTGAAAGTAAAGTAAGAATTCCATAAAGTTTAAATTGTGGTTCGTTTATGGGGGGAGAGGAGTGCAAAATAATAATAATAAAAAAAGAAAAACACACAGAGCACTGCGAGTTTTTATTTGCATTAAGAAATTATAATTATGGCAGCTGCTTGGTTGCCTGCTGCCTTCAGCGCCCTCCCCACCTGCTAGCCAACTCTTCGCTTCGTTCAGTTTTTAACCGCTGTTGGGGTTACTTTTTGTTCCCTTTTCCATTCGCTACCCGCTCACATTTTTTTTTAATTGAAAAGTGCAAAATAATGTTAAAGAAAAGTAAAAAGTAGTCGCGCGCGCGGCACAAAGTATGCGTCCAAGTATTCCCCAGATCCCCCAGAGACAGAGTGAGCCTCAGCAAAACAGTGAGAGAGAGGCAGAGGGGCATGGTTATTGTGTGTACTGTGTGGGCAGATGAATGCAGTTTCCTGTTTTGTTTAACTCTGCGCCAAAGGGGTCAGGCTGATGCTGGGTCGCTGCTCTCTCCTGCTCTGCCTGGGGACCCTTTTCTGCTAGAGCATAAATTCTGCAACTGAATCCGGAGACTGAGACTGAGACTAGGAAAGCTTAAGGTTTAGCTACTGCCAGGAATAGTAGAACTTGGCTAAGTGGATAAAGAAGGAAATAAGTAACAGAGTGAATCATATGGAAGGGTGGATTATATGCAGAGGTTGATATTATATGATACTATAGAATTTAAACCCGAAAATAAATGTAAGCTATGTGATTTGTCGATGTTTTGTTAAGCTATCCCTATTGAAAGAACGAGTATCGATGTGGTTGAAGGACCTTAAATGTTGGGAATATCCAAAATATTCCATTTGGCTGCAGTTTCTTTTGAAGCTATAAAATACATTTGACAACTTCATCCATATTTTTCTATTATTTTGAATATTGCTAATTTGGTTGTGGTAGAAGTGTAATTTGCCCCTTATAGTGCACATTCCAGCAGACATTACTCTGATATTGATTCGCAGACCTGCTCAATGTACTTCCAGTCTATGCAACGTCAAATTTATCATTCTCAAAAGCGTATTGCTCATCCGCAACAAGCTCCAAGAGAACCATCTCATCCACCTTCGTATAGGTTTTCCTTACTTCTTCAATATTTCAATATTTCGTACACTAAATAAAAATATTTCTTAAAATAATCTGATCGAACCAATGTCAGCCCATCAGAATTGTTGACATTTGCCTTTTATAAGCCCAGCTTTGCCCCATAACCACGATATATTGAAATAAAATAACATGTCTGTCTGACAACTTTATCATTTTGAAAACTAAATCTGCTTAAGTTGTTCATTAGAGATCTATGGAATTCCTCATAAATGATGACAGCTTTTATAGTTGAGATACTTCTCCAATGGTTCCTGTGGTTTAAGTGGGAAATCCACCATAAAAAGCATCTCATTCATAACCATAGAAATTTCATCTATAAACAGAAATTCCATGTGTTGCCCTCTGTGGCCTCATCAAACGCAACTAATTAACAGTAAGGATTAGGTATTTCCTCTATTATACCTTTTTTTTTGCAGAAGAGTTCCTTAGTCAGGGTAGTTCAGTCCGACCAGGGTCACTTACAGAGAAATTTGTAATTTGCCGAGACAACAGAGGCGAGAGTGACGTAGAAGTTTGAGCTCGCGTATTGTGAAAAACAAATAGAAGAAAGTTGATATGATCTTCATATAAAATCAGCTTTATTCTCTAATTTGTATACAAATTCCTAATCTATCTAGTTCCATAATAGCCGCTCCGACTTCGCTGCTAATTGAGCGCTATCCCTTCGGCTTGCTAAGCTGCTACATACCAAATCTGATCTGCTTCGGACAAATGAAACGACTATGAGCAGAAATGAAACGTTTATGAGCAGACACGAGCCCGCTCTGGCATTTGGACAAGTGGGCAGCGGAAGCTTGCAGGGTATCGAGAACACAACGGCGAAGGTGAAGTCGTCTGTGGATGCTATATAAGAGGCGATGACAGTGGACGAATTAAGGGCGAAAGTGTTATACAATGCTTTGCTGAGACATCGAATCTCCGCCCTAGGCGATGGATTAGAGGTTGTGGGTCACTGCGTTGATACTCGCGAGGAACATCTATGCATTGCCGATCTCTTGTAGGGGCTGTGCAGTTGCTGAGCTTCTGCTGGTCAGCGTGTTGCTGCTCTGCCGCTGATCGTTATGTAGCTCGTTTTTGGTTGTCTTTGGCTCCATTTCTCCTTTGCCCTAAGTAACTTACTGATATATATCTATATAAATATATATTCACTTTCTCGCATGATTCGGTTCTAGCCAATTTTTCTAGCCTTCTCTTCCTTTGTGTTGATGCTGAAGTAGGTACTTCAAAGACACAAACGTCAAACATCCAAAAACTCAACCCGAATTCAAAATACATGACCATCTTTGGTACCACGACACACTAGACATGCATAGGCATCCCAGCTTAATCTGCATGCAAAAATTTCAGCTTAATCGGTTGAGGATGACTGTCCTAAAACTAAATTTCATGTTTTCATCCATACATGCATACATCCAGGTGAAGTTAAATATAATTTTATTAAAATGTATAATTGCAATGAATCCGTTCCAGTTATGATTTCATACACGTGCCCAAACTTATCTACACTAATCGCATTACAAAACGATAATAGGTCGTAATGCTCTCATAAGCAATGCTACCCAAACCCGCAACCGTACATACATACATATCTAATGCTTTGCCACAATAATCTGCTTAACGAGCCTTAAGTGGATGAATGCAAGCTACGAAGAAAAATTTATCGATAATTACGTCACTTACACTGCACTTTTGTGGTGCGATAGTCCATAAAAATTGGCCCATCAGGCCAAGAAAATGCATAACATTTTGCGCTACTTATGCAAAACCTGCCTTGCCTGCATTCCAAACCATTGAGGAGGCACACTCAGGTGGCCACACCAGGCCAGCTAGAAGCTGATGCCGGTACCGGCATACTCATATCCATTGGCCATCTTCAGGCTTTAACCAGCTGACTGTCTGTCTGATTGTCCGTCTGTCCGTCTGTCGGCGAAATGAAGCATGTAATTCGCAAAAGGCGCAAGCGCTACAAGTAATTCCAAATTGATGGCGCGAAAATTACGACAATCGCTTGGCTTCGAGGCATAAAGCGGAGCAGCGCACTCCAAGCAGCCGAAGAAACACCGTTAGAAAAAAGCAGAGTTGCCGCTGCTGTTGCTGTTGCTGATGTTGCAGCTAGCAGCTGGGAGAGCTTGAATCTTTGGTGCCAACTCAACTGTGAAATGAGCTGCAACTGATGAAAGCCAAGCGCTAAGAAATTGTTAAGCAAAATGCATTTCATTCTTAGAACATGGCGCCCCCTGAGGTTCTAATTGTAGGAAGGCTACAAAGTAACTACACGGACTGGTACTGGTACTCCTAGGTATGTCGATTAGAGCGCATGCCACTTGAGGATGAAAGCTAAGCAGGCAGTGAGGCAAGTGTTGATATTTTAATATAGGAAGTGGTTGTTGATATTGAAGCTGTGCTGTGCTAACTTTGCATTGCTTTAACCTTTAAAAAAGATAGTTTGTTTATTTTATTTGCACTATTTCATAGATAAATTAAATTACCTTTCTGAGGATTTATAAGCCATACGCATAAGCCATTGTTATTCAGCCTGGAAATGCGACTTTTTGACCTCTTTATGCCCTTGCAGAGGGTATTATAATTTGTCGCGATATTCGTAACGGATAGAAGGAAGCATCTCCGCCTACATAAAGTATACATATTCTTGATCAGCATAACATTCCGAGTCCATATAGCCCCTCTGTCTGTCTGTCTGTCCGTCTGTTTCTATGCCATCTCAGATTAATACCAAAAATTCTAAACTATCATCAATAATACTAAAACCTTTTCAATTCTGAAAACTTTTCTCTATGCCTGAATGTTTCCCCCAATGTTTTTCTTGAGGCTTGCTTTTGTCACTAGTGTAAACTGACACTCACAAGGATATAGTTATTCTGTTCGCCATTATAAAAAGAAGTTTGGTCAGTTTGAGTTTGGTTTTAGTTAGCAAATTAGCCTACAAACTTGTCACCATTTATCTCACTCAGTGTCAGTGTCTCCATCAGCCTCCTCTCAGCCTCCCCCAGTAGCAGTAAGACGCGTGTCGAGAGTACGCAAAATGACACTTAAAAGGTATGGAACTGCTTTCTGTTGCTGACATTATTCTATATGCTAAGGCAAACAACAGAAGCTGTTTGCGGAATGTCTGACATAAGGGACTTTGTCAAGGCGCCAATGCGCACTCAATCAGGTATCATTTAGGCCATGGAACCATCAATCTTCTTCTACCACTGTATGAGTACATACACTGTTGGCTTCAATGACAGGCAGACAGACAAACATACTTATAGATACAATATTTTCTTACATTTTTCGGTCTTTTTGTTTGGCCCACAACAACAATAACAATAAGTATAACAATTGATGTCATCAACAGTCAGCAGCAGCAGCAGCAGCAGCCAAAACGCATTTTCTATAGCATACTTTCAGGCTGTGGGTAAAATTTTTCACCTAAAGATTTATAGTGAAGTGGAGAGCGTTATGAGAAGATTTATGAAAGTGAATAGACGAAGATCTGCACATTTACTTTATTTTGAAGGGTTAAATGTCAGTTGCAGGGCAACAAAAACATTTTCAGCGGTTTGAAAATGCTATTAAAAGTTTGCCAACAAGTTCGGAAAAGATATGAGGTGGCTATTGTGACTTAGAGGCAAATTGGGACTAAAACGATCCAATATTGGAAATATAACGAAAATTGTATTACTAACTTCTGCTTTGGACGCCATCAGGAGCTATCTTTGTATCCCAACTGAGCCTGTTAGTAAGTCAAAATGATCGGAAAGGCAAACAGAAAGTTAACCCTCTTTTCCAGCTTAAACGTAACTTGTATGTAAGCCTTCTGCTCTCGCCAGCCTTTATAGTCCATTATTTACTTGATTCCCTAACAACTTATGATTAATCATTAAGTCCAAGCCTTCACATCACATCAACCCCCAATTGAGAGGGAGCGTTCACCCCCTTGAAAAGTGCATCGTCACCAACTGCTCACGTACTGAGTGCAAGCGCCTTGACGCATAAGTCCAACGCCTGCGAAAAAAAAAAATCAAAAAACGTGCAAAAATTTCAAGAAGCTACAAATAACAGCCCACACCCAAGGAAAGCATAACCCTTTGCGTCTGCCTAGGCATATATAAATAAGAAGCCATTGACATTGGGTATATATATTTTTTCTTCTGATTTTTTTTTCTTCATCTCCCGTTTGGCACGCGCTTTTGTGCTCGTCGTAAAAATATGCAATTGAAATGTTAAATAAATAAAGCAGGGGCGTAAATACTTGAAGGGGCGCAAAGCAACAGCCGACAGCCAACAGTCAACATTCAAATGTCCCGAGTATATATATATATATATATATACTATAGTATAAAGCGAGGGCCGCGTTATACATTCCATAACTTTGCAGTCATTGTCGGTGGACGTTGATGCCTTTGGAAAATGAATGAATGAAAATATGAAAATATGCAGTCAACGTGATTCTCCAGGCAACGGCAACAAGCTGAAGCAGAAGCAGCAGCAGTAGCTAAAGAAGAAGAAGCATATGATGATGATGGTGATGGTGATGGCGATGCGATGCGATGGCGTTGGCGATGATGATGACTTTTCCACTCCCTAACCGATTTGTTGACTACCCAATTCTGACTCCGCCATATTGTTTGTGCTGCTGTGAGGCAAAATGTAAACGGTTGCCTTCACTTTTAGATAAGCACAGTGGTGCGAGATTGCTTAAAATAGAATTTTTAGCTATGTTTTTGAAGGCTTTCTTGTTCTTAAGAGTTTTGTTTAGAGTTTTGGGTCTTAGTTTTTCATATTTTGGAAACATTTAACAAATTACGAGTCTATTAAATACTTGGAAAAGGCATTTTATGGACTCGATCAAGTGGAACGTAGATGATCTTGAACTGCCAATAATCGTATAAATTATCCTTATATATTTGGCTGTAGCTAAAAATGTTCTAATAATAATATTTCGTAATTTGTATTTGTCTTTCTAATTTTAAATACTTTTACAATCACTGCTTGAATACAACCTTGTATATCAATTTACTTCGAGCTGTATCTATTGAGAGCGGCTATGCACTGTGCATAGTTTATCGTCATCACCATTGCCGTGAGCGTCCGTTACCGTGTTACCTTTACCTTTTCCTTTACCTTTACCGTTACGTTTTGCTGGTATTTTCTGTCGAGTTCAGCGTAAATTCATTCATTTCCACTTGAA
The DNA here is from genome assembly GCA_037043425.1 of Hirtodrosophila duncani. Lineage (NCBI taxonomy): Eukaryota > Metazoa > Arthropoda > Insecta > Diptera > Drosophilidae > Hirtodrosophila > Hirtodrosophila duncani. The sequence goes on along the minus strand of JBAMBM010000370.1, from coordinate 441,681 downwards.
TTTACAATTATGCGAAACTGTTGTTGAATGGATTTCAGTTTTTCCGAGTTTGAATTTGAGTTTCGTGCGGCTTTGCCGTCTGTGGAGGGGGGACGTTCGGTTTTATGCATATTTCCTGTGTTTTTCGCCAATGGCAACAACAACAACAAATAGCAACAGCAACGTAAAGGTGAAACTGTACTTGAATCCAAGGTTTGGGTTACTCTTGTGGCAATTGTCAACTGCAGCAGCCGGAGCAGGAGCAAAGTCAGCAAAGTTCTTCTTACCTTGCCAATCGGTTGCCAAGGTGTGTTCGGGTCTTACTTGAATGTAATTAACTTTATGGGTTGTGTGCGTGGCGAGCACAGATTTATGGGTGGTGAAATGCGAGTATTTGAATATGAGTCTATTATTGCACTTTGGAACCTGTTTGGGGGTTAAAGTTTCAAGTTTGCTGCTTGAGTCAGTGGCGTCTATAAGACCTTCCTTTTTTCAAAGAACTAAAAGTTCACAAGTTGTTGTGGTTTTGTGGAGTGAATTTATTAGGTGGTGTCCGTTGATGTTGAAATTTTGTGACAGACAGAAGAGAACTAGTATATTCAGTTCAGTTCACGCCTAAGAAGGATTCGATTAGAATTGATACATTTTAAAATTCTGTCAAATAAATACTAGCTCAACAAAACATACGAAGAAAAGGACTAAGCAATGTATTTTATAATTTTCTTGGGACTTGGGATCTAAATATTTAACTTGAATTTCATGAAAATACAATTAAAAATTAGAAAAAATACTAAATTCTCTTATCTTAGAGCAAAGCCATATATAATTTACTAAAATCCTTGATTAAATGGCTTGTTATAGCCACTATTATGTAGTTTCTCCAAATCCAAATAATTCTAATTCAACAGACAGACACACATCCATGCAGACAGCTTAACAGATAAGCACCTGTACAGGCAGTCCAATTACATTGCACCTTTAACAGCCGTCTCTCCCAAAGTTAACATAACATAAGCCTTCTCTCACTTCACTGTTACTTACCTATGAGTGCATACAGACATATCGTTGCCAGACGTTTGCAGAAGTGCATAATTACGCCTCTACTAGTGTAACGGCCCGCTCTCGCACTAGTTGCGCTCTCGCACTCCCACTATTAATTTTGCTCAGCTCAGCTCAGTTAATTACTGCTGAGTTAGAGAGACCGCTCACTCGTTTTGCCGACGTGATAAGCGATAAGCTCGATAACGGGGAGAGCGTTGTGTTGTTTTGATGTAGCTGTCAATGGATATCATATACCTCTGGCAGAAGCAGAACCTCCCTTGCTTTTATTGGCACTCAATACTCACTCTAAAACTCACACCACTCAATCACTGATACAAATATCGCATATACGAGTAGTTAACAGTTCTCTGATCCTTACAGTTTTGCTTAACAGCGCTCTGTATCATCTCAATGTCTTTTGCTAATCACGTATTTTGGCATTCTGGCCGTCTGTGCATTATATCGTATACTAATTATCATATAACCAATTATTGAAAATTAGGGTTTTCGCAAAAAGACAACAAAAGCACACATAAGAGACAAACCAACGGAAGGTATTCTATCGAATGCTGATCAACATTATATGGCGTTTAAATTATATTAACCACGTAATAGCAAATTTTCTTTTTAACTCAAATTATCTACCCAAAAAACAAGTGCCTTAGACCAATACTTGTGGTCCCAACTATCCACTTACTTTGCCTCTTAGCTTTATCCAATAAAAATTTATTAGATCTTTCGTTTTCTGCTTTTGCATTTCGGATGCGCTTTCTCAACGATCTCTTCCCCTCTCCCTCTATCATTTTCTGTGTGTGAGTGAAGTGCATTTGGCTTGCAATATAATAGAAAACTTTTCTAGCAACCTTTCCAATTTCCTGCTGCAAAGTTTTCCTCATTTTTTTTCTTGTTTGCAATTCAATGTCATATCCTTGAGAGGGGCATACTCGTAAAAAATCGCCAAACTAAAGTTTTTCGTTATTGAAAAGTTCATCGATGAATGCGAACGGGCAGAAAAAAACAGCAGCTTCGACTTTGACTTGGATTTTGACTACTCGATGAATGCAGTTGGAGTATGTCCTGCTCTCGTCCGTATGCTGGTACTTCCTGCGGCTGCCTGCTTACAAGCCATTTCCCTTCCAGCTCTTTCTTTCTTTTTTTTTTGCCATTTCAACATTTTCAATTTCTTTTGTATATGGGCTTGGCTAAGGCTACTACGTCTCGCTACTAATTTCCCCAGACCAGACTTCGACCAAAGTCTGCAAAAACCCGGAACAGGCGGCTTTGCTTATCCTCTGCAGGCAAGATTCCTCTTTGTATAAGTGTAACTGTGTGTGTGTGTGTTTGTGTGTGTGTGTCGGTTATGCGTTTGTTTGCATTTTTATTTGTATTTCATTTTCAATTGACTGGCAGAACCAGCGAGCAGGGAGTGCCAACTGGCCAGAGGGGCTGTCCAGGTTGTGGATTTCTACCTGTAAGTTTTATGCCCTGTTCTAAATCATTGTAACGGGTATATAAGAGGAAAGGCTAGAAGGTACAGAGTGCACGCGATGAGATGAAGACAAAGTTGAAGAAGAAAAGCTTTGCACGAAGTCCTTGTACTTCTTTGGATTCGTCTACACCTGCTCTATGCACACATTCGAGCGGGTTTATATGCTTTCTTCTGCAGAGCCTTTTGCTTCTAGAGTGTAGAGCATTAAAGGTGCACGGAAATCTTAGATACACACATAAGTGTCCTTCACGGTTAAGCAGTAAGAAGTTCTGAAATGTGAATAAACTTCAACAGAAACAAGCATAGTGGAAAATTAAGAAAATCACGGTAAAGCTTTAGTATCCCAAAAAGCTAATCATGGAATGGAGTTAATAGTGATATTTCAACATCATATCAATGAACAACATCGGGTAATTGATATTCAATTGATTGAAACTTGGCAGACGTTCTAACCTTTTCCATTCTTTCTTCCGTTGGCCAGATTCTGGCTGGCTAAGTCCACTTTCGTAATAGACTATAATAGCTCCACCAACCTCTAAGAAATTCATAGCAAGTCATCTATCACCTCTCAACAGTATATTTTATCAATCAGTACCAGAGTATCTCGTCTGTCTGGCACTCTTTGGCTTATACTTACCTGGGTTTTTACTGCCTCTTTGGCTCTGTGCCTTTGCCTGTGTGCATTTCAGCCATTCATCAGAGTTATTTACTTTTTAACGAGTTGATTTCATTCAATTTGTTTGCCCAGGTTTCCAGTGGCTATTACTCGGCAAAAAAGGATTGCTTGGGGTGCATTAAAGGGGGCGGTGGGCACTGACATTAGCTGCTCTTGAACTTTGCTTACTTCATTTGGCCCCAACACACAACACACACACAACACACAACACACACGACCACACTCACATACTATATATTTTTTTAAAGCCAACTTTATGATGTTGTTCCTTTCCTTCATTTTGTTGCCCATTTCTTTCGATGCCTTTTGGCGCTGTTTTCCATCGGTTTCAAATAAATATTTTCACAAAATGCAGAAATTAAAAATTCCTAGAAATAATAACAACATTCATGTTGGTGGCCCACAAAACAGCAGCAGCGCCAATCGAATCCACGAAAACTTTAGTTTGCCTTTTCGATAAAAACAGCAATAACAACAACAACAACAACAGTAGCAGTAACAACAACATCATCATCTTTCTATCTTGACTTCCTTGAAATTCGATTGAAATTTTCGTGGCCCTTAGGCTATGTTTTTATGAGTCCTTTTTCCTTCTGTGTGTTTTGCCTTTGCTAGCCAAAACCGGCGGCAGCTTCTCGGTTCAAAATAATTAAATTGTTCACATTTTGCAGATGCTTTTTGGGAAAATACATTGTGTGTATATATGAGATAAATTAGCAAACAGATATTGAAAATCAAATGGGTATAGAAGGCCGTAAGGCAGAAATAAAGAGAGAGAGAGAGAGAAAGAAAGCAAACAGTTTGCAGAGTTTTTGGATTTTTGGTTATAGATATTAGCTCTAGCTTTTGGGAGGACAACACTCTTCGAAGTAGTTGGTCTAGTTATTCTATTTCCGAAATCATGGGGAAAAAGATCTTTTTAGTCTAAAACGTTGGTTTGTGTTTTCCCATATTTTTTAGGACGAAGGTTTCTATATGTAATATAGAACTCCTTCAAGATTTACTTGTGCTTTGAAGACATCTTACATTCAAACGCTAATTCTTAGTAGTCGAGATTTGTGGATCACACCTCGATCTGATCGACTTGGCAACATTTTAAGTGTTTTAGAGCACTTGATTCCAGCACTTGATTTGAGGCAAATTCTTTGCTCAATTTTTTATTATAATAGAAAATCGCCGAGCACAGCAAAATACGTTGAAATCTGTTATCTGTCAAAAACAAACTAAGCATGCTATGTACTGGAATTTGTAAACATATGTTCTGGACATGTGTACCAATACAACAACAACAAAAATTGATAATCGAATCGAATCGAACCTCTTATTTTACGAATTCATTGTTAAATTCGGAAATGTTCTGTGATTAGGCTAACTTTTGGCTCGTTGTGTATGTCAATAAGCCAGATAATCACATTTCGAATGAGGAGAATCCACGAGAGATTCATGAGTCATCATATTATAGGCACAAACTCAGTGTTCAGTATTTTCTGAAATTTTATTTCGTACATCTCTAAAAAGAAAACCCTTTCTGGTGGATGTTGATTTGTGACTTACTTATATCATCATCATAGGTATACTACATTTATAGGAGTACAAACTTAAGGGAGACTGGGAAGGCTTTCTTCTGTGCGATGCAAAATCTAGTCGAAGGTGTACAACTCTTATAAGAATGTCAACTCTGACAATTGGATGTGTTCCGACTTATATTGAAGTTGAATGGATTTCAATAAGTTTTGTCTAATGTTCCATAAGTTGCAATTCAACAACAGACTGAAAATCGTTTAATATAATAGAAAATATTATGCTTTAAGGACAATTAAGATTGGAAACCATCCTTTTGCTGTGTAAAGTATTTCACATTTTGAGCTTCGAAAGACAACCAGAGACAACCAGGATGTTTGCAAGATTTGAAGCAGATGATAGCGCCAATCAGATGCAACAACTCTACCAATTACTGCCTCCAAATCTGATCTACTCTGCCTATTGTAGTTCGTTCCATTATAACGATTATTATCATCATGTGCTTGCTTTTCGAACTAATTATATTTGGCTTCCGATTGCTAGTAATATATAGCATAGTATATAGTATATATATATATAGTAGTTGATATACAGTTGCTGCTGGTTGTTTTTTTTTATTGCTCTACTACAAATACGCTAGGTAACACTGTGCATATCTTCTTCCCCCCTCGACTGCACTGCAATCTTATTTAATGACTCATCATAGAGTATTTCGTTGATTTATCCATGCAGGACATGATTTGGAAGGCCGTATCGCAGGGATTGGCCCCCTTCACACTGTTGCATTCGCCTAGGGCCTTGTCTATTTTACCTTGCATTGGCGAATTGGCAAATTCCTTCTTAATGGAATCGACCAAAACAGCTCCCGACTCATCCATGAAACCACCTTTGACCAGTATACATTGAGTGGCACACTTAATATTGTCCTTGACATCTTCTGGCTTAACATTGCCTGATTTAATGTCTTCCAGATCTTGAAGAACGACACCGTTATCCGCCATACAACTGGCTAAGATCTTTTCCATTTCATTCTGGGCCTGCAGCAGGGGGAAGAAGAGAAAGTACAGCTACATATATATTCATTTTCCCCGATTTTCCAGCACATCACACTCACCATTAGCAGTCCCGTTAGACAGCTGAGCAGCAAAGTCAGAACCAGCGCAGCTTTCATATTGATCTGCTCGACGTTTTCAAGTTCACTAATCGCTGTTTCGTACCGCTGGCTGCTTTTTTATAGGCAGCCTCAGTCTACTTTGCATTTTGTCATTTGTTTGTTGCCCATTTCATCGATTATCAGTTCATTTGTTTCAGTCACGCTGACTAACCAGAGAATACTACGAACAACATAAACAAAACAACAAAACTAAAGCCATTAAATATCAAATCACTGTCATTGCCATCTCACTTTGCCCTGCACTTGTCGTTATATCTACTCGCAATTCTACGAATAGACTAATTAGTATTCCCAACAAAATAGAGTGCCTGCCTGCCGTCTGTCAGTGAGCTCAAAGAAAGTTTTTATGAAGTTGGAAATAGCTGGTGATCTCAAGTCTTAAAAACATATATACATTTGTCTAAATACGAGTATTTTAAGCTGTTCAATTTTACTTAGATTAGTTGACTAACTTTGGACCCTTTTGCATCATTTTGTCTAAACATTGTTTACAATCTATTGATTTCATTGAAATCCTGTAATGTAAGAAGTACAATTTGTAGGAAATTTCAATCCTTTTAGATGAAATAGGATACTTATCATATAATAATGCTTACTTAATGTATTAAAATGAAAGTTGGTATTCAGTTTTTTTGAGCTTAAGGCTCAAAAGGCTTCTTCAAAGTACCATAAAGAGTATACAGTGGGAAAGTGATATTAGATTAAGTTTCTTAGAAGTTTTTTCCCCCAGAATAATCTTGACTTACTGACTAATTGATTCGGGAACATCGCATAGACTAATCCATAAGAGTTGCTAGCGTGAAATTTGCACAAAAGTTACAAAGTTACGGCGCAGGTGCATTCTAAGCTCTTTGAAAATTTGAACCAGAAGCGGGTCAAAATCAAGGTGAAAGTTTGTTTATGAATCGCTCACAGGCTCTATATTTTCTGCCATATAAGCAGTATACTATGGATATCATTGCATATTTTTGATGTTTTTGGTAAACAAGTTAATGGTACCGCTTTTATATTACATCATCATATTACATCATCATATAACATCATCATATTACATCATCATATTACATCATCATATTACATCATCATATTACAGTAGACTAATGAAACGTAGAATTAACGTAGAATAATGAAAACTAGTATCGCATAATGGTCGAAACTCGACCATTTTACCGTGGGACCATGCGACCACAATCAAAATTTATAAAGATGTCTTGCATCTGATAAGGTATATTATCAATGTAAATTGAAGTTTGGTTTAGTCTCTGCCTTTGCTTACGAGCTCTTCTAGCTCCCGGACCCGTAAGTAATTGGCTTTGCGGCATTTTCAATCTATCTGACGAATTCACTATTTGCTTGGCTTGATTGAAATGGAGTCATTTGCAATTAGGAAGAAAACATCTATATTTTAGACGGTTGACATCGATGTTGTCCAATGTTTCTTGTTCGCGATGGCTTCTTCATATATAGATGTTCAATCAAACATTCCCCCAGTTGAAAAAATGCCTTTCGGGAATCCGTAATCGCACTATTTAAGCTCTACCTAACATTTTGCTATTCATTTTATATCGATGTGAATTGTTTAAATATGCTAAAAAGGGATCCTACCATTTGTATGGATAGTTTATTAGGCAATTATTATAATGATAATGATATAGGTAAATTGGACCGGAAAATGTAATGTAAATGAATCAAAAGTGGTCGAAGCCTCCACCTTACTAATAGAAATATGTATTATTATAAAGATATACCAAAAATGGAACCCGAACAATGCTGGGTAAACTAGTATATATGCGGAAATACACTCTCATTTCGAAGCCATATCTAAGCATTAAAAATGACATCACAAAATTGTAATCTGTGTTTATTTAAGATGTAAAAAGTAGACGTAACTTAAGCCACACTCAAGTCAGAATAAAATAATGAAATCACAAAACATATACTAAAATTTGCTCACCATTTTGGATGAGTCATACTACCCTCGGGGGGCCTTCATTCGTACGTACGTACACGTGCCGCATTAGGTTGAGTAATGTAATTTAGTTTATTTTATTATGGCCATTACAAAATTAAGTTTGGCAGATAACAAATACTGTAAAACACTGTGCATTTAACCCACTAAGCTCAGCCCTTTGAATAATGAGTAAAAATTGATCAATTAAATATTTTGTTTATGTAATTTTGGACAAACCAAATTGAGCTAAGGAGGAAGGCCGCTCAGCAGGTGAATATGAATGTATACGGAAAGTTTAATATAGTATATTTAAGAAATTAAAGCAAGTTATATTAAAAAATAACAAATTATTGTTCCTAATGAGGAATATATATGTCCATTCGAAGTTATACTAAAAGTATATATGTATAATATCAAAGCCAAAGCGTCAACTTAATTAGGCCTGTTCCCGTTTTGTATTTGGTTTGAAAAGCAAAAAAGAATTCCATTCTACTTCCACTTGGAATTGGTATTTTCAAAGTAATTAATTCGATTAATCAACTATAATCGTGATGTGACGTTGAAGAAGGAAGATGAAGGATAACCAACAACAAAGCGAAGCGGATTCATTCCGCTCTCTTGTGTATTTTTTTATGCATGCAACAAATGGATTTGTTGAAAATATTCAAAAATACACTTTAGGCTTATCAATTACCACTTAAAATTCTTTCCAATGAATTAAGAATTGACATAAAACAAGAATGGAAAGCCAGCTTAAGTTTTTATACCTTTTACATCGTCAATATATAACCGATCTAGATCAAATCTGTTTGGTGGGCGTAGGGGGCTACAGTGGATACAAGGGATACAAGACGAATTTGTTTTATTTAGAAAAACAGAAAAGTTATGCTGCTCAGTATTCATTCCAGAACAATCGGTTATATGGTAGCTATATTATATAGTTCTCCGATCTGGATAAAACTCCAACATGACCAGCGTGCAGAGAAAGGAAGAATCAGCTTTGTATATTTTAAGACTTCTGAGATCTTTGTGTTGAAACAGACGTACGGAAACATACAGACAGACGGACATAGTTATATTGATTCTCCTTATCATGCTGATCAAGAATATATATACTTTACATAGTCGGAAACGATTCCTTCTATGCGTTGCACACTTCCTGACCAAATTAATATACCATTTTCTAAATGGTATAAATACATAATCCTGATTATAAGTACAGGAAATAACGAGAAAATAGTGAATCACTTTTGATTGTAACGGCTGCAATTTGGTACCGCATAGTTCAATCGGAATGGAACACCAATACAATTTATTTCCCATAGCTGAGTTGTCGTTAGTATAAAACAAATTTCGAATTTGGGATGTTTATCATCTCCAGCATCTGTGCATCAGAACACAAAAAAACCCAAAATATACTAAAATGTTGGTATATTTTACACATTTGGTATTTTATGAATGATTTTACAGCGCTACTCTAGCATGTATCCACAACATTTTATGATCAAGTGTCTAAGAGGATACATTTTACATTCTAAGAGATACATTTTGTGTAAAATTTAAAGTGGGAATATTGAATTGGAGCAGTTGTACTTAATTATATTAATACAATTTAGGTAAAGAGGCAAATATGACACTTGGTCTTTAGAGTGTTAAAAGCTTCACCAGCACACAGACTTTCCATATTTCGATGACACTCACAGTGCAATGGGGATGTTGTGAAAATTATTTTAGTTATTAGTCTAATTATTAATCATTTTCAAGTTATTATTTTTTATCAAAATCGCATTTGCCACTAACTATCTATTGTGAAATTGCATTTTGTGGACGTTGTTGCTGTTGTTCTTGTTGTTGTTGTAGTCATTAAATTGTTATCTTTAGTTATACCGTTTCTATGACGCGTGCAAATTTTAATTAATAATGCGTTTTATTGAAATTTGTTGCTAAGCGTCAATTATTTATTTATTAGATTGAAGTTGTTGTTGTTGCACATAATTTTTGTATATATTTTAATTGCATTTTTATGACACAGCGTTAATTGGCTCTTAGTATATTATATGATTTTTATGATTTTGCGGCGCATATTTTTTTCGCATTTCCATTTTTAGAGCACGGCAACGCTAATTGAAATCCTTTTAAGGTAATTACGCAAAATAGAGAACTCTCTCTGGCCAGGCTGTAATTGGGAGAATAAACTAATTTAGTAAATTACTATTTAGTTGGTGGCCAGCCGGCTGCCTTTCATATTGCGCAGCTCTAACCACAAACATCACTCAACTCACCAAAGGTCATTTCTGTGTTTTGTTTTTTTTTTTCTCCTTTTTTTTGTTGGTCTTTGAAGTATGTATATATATTTTTGTGGAGGCTTTCAAAAGGACATTGTACAAAAGGCATGCCTTTGCATGGGTTTGTGTATTTGTATTTGTTTGAGTGTGTCTGCGGCTATCTGTGTGTGTGTGTGTGTGTGTGCAATTGCTGTTGAAACAAAACATCAAAGGCTTTGAGTGTTTTCCAGTTGACTTCATCTGCTGATTGTGTGAAGTATGCCAAAAATGTTTGGCAAAATGTGTTCAAGTTTGATTTTGTATTAAAGTTTTTGTGCTATTCAGGTTGGTCAGTCAGAAAGGGCTCGATAGCGTGATTCTCTGTTGATATACCGCAAGGTATGCTGATTTTTCTAATCAAATTCCTATAGAATCTTTCAATGTTGGATTCGGATTTTGAGTGGAAAGCTTCATTGAACCACTATTATTGAAAAAATACTGATATGATAAGCGATTTAGTACTTAGAACTACTTTTTTTCTGTCCCTGGCAGACTTGGAGGAATTAGTGCCAAGTTCAGTTATATTTTGCGATCGAAGATTTTGTTTAAACCAAGGGAAGAATGAATGTTTTCATTCAAAACTAAATTGCTTTCATTTCTATCTAATCTATCTAATTGATACTCACCACAGATCTGTAACTTGCGATTGCTTACGCATCATCGCGCGCTCATTCAACGAAGACTGTAAGCCTTTGTATTCAATCAATGTTATGTGGCAATGTCGACAGACTCATCGTTCCAATCTCAGCACTTTAAAGAAGCTTCGGGCTGCCTGCTATTTAGTTAAACCTCATTTTAGCGCCTATCTCAGCCCTTCAACGAAGTTTCTTGCCATTTAGTGAAATCTTAAAGGCAAACTCTGAAATTCAACGCACTGAGGGTAGCAGGAGAAGGTACTGCTCTCTTCGCTTGCCCTTAGCTTCTCCCACGTGTCGATTCCAATTGATCGTACTACGATTTTGCAGTTCTCTGGTACTCACCCACTCATCTACCTATCCATCTGAAGGTACTGCTCTCCTCGCTTGCCCCTAGCTTCTCCCGCGTATCCATTCCAATTGATCGTACTACGATTTTGCAGTTCTCTGGTACTCAGCCACTCATCTACCTATCCATCTGAAGGTACTGCTCTCTTCGCTTGCCCCTAGTTTCTCCCACGTGTCCATTCCAATTGCAGCTCTTTGGTACTCACCTATTCATCTACCTATCCATCTCTTTGAAAATAGATCTAGCTTACATATGATTCAAATCATTCATTCATTGAATTAAAGAAAATCTCAACAGAAACTCCAATTCCGAACATTGCATAAACTTAATATACCTTCTATTATTTTCTAAACAGAGTAAAATAAAACACGCCACGTGACTTTTCGCATAAAATGTAGTGTGCTTAGTAAAATAATATTGGCCAGCTTTTAAAATACAATTTGCTTTTTTCTTTGCTGCACTTTAAATTTAATTGACGCGTGGCGTAATTTGAGAAACTGCCTGCTCTAAATTAGGGGTAGATTCTCTACATTGAGCAGGCCATTCAATTAGTTTAAAACACCCAGCCTCCCATTTCCCCACCGCTTAATATCGGATGAAAATGTGCTTAGAAAATGGGTTTCGGTTTACAGGAAAACATAAAAGCCCACACAACTGATACAGGCTTCAAAAGGATACAGTAGCAGAAGGATGCGAAATTAGATACTTAATGTAGTACATATAAGTAAACTGTTTAGTTGCCATGTAATGCTCATGTAGGGCCAACTATGAATAGGAGAAATTGTATAATTTAATTGCATATTTATGCCGAGACCAAAGAACATTACATTTAATTTGAAACTTCAAACTGGAAATGAGATCAAGTAGACAACTTGGTATGATTAACAGCTTTCATCCCTGAACGTTTCCCACTAATTGGGTCATTATTTGCCATTTCTTAGTAATATTCACATTTGCAAATTGGGTAGAAAATCTTAAAAGTAAGGGATAATATACAATATATATATATATATAAAGAAAACACTTCCCTGCCTTTCCATTCACAGCCAAATGCCTATCATTATAACGCCATTTCATAGAGCTGTTGTTGAGGAAAAGCTATGGAAAGAAGCCTTATATTTCCTTTAAGTATTTTAATAGATATTTTATCTTAACTATTTTAATAGATATCTTCAAAGATGAGTTTTTCTATGCATATTTTGAAAAATCTTGAGAAAAAAACGAAGTTTATGATAATTTGTTTAAGCTAAATATATTTTTTGATTTATTTCACTCATAAATTTCACTTAATTTTACTTAAAATAAGTTGTGTTAGTAACATAAAAAAATATTAAAAATAATTGAAAATAATTATGAAAAATTAAAAATAATAAAAACATAAAAATTTCAGTTTAAAGTGGTGAACAAATTTGGATATATTAAGGCTCGTTTTTACATCTTCCCGCTAGCACAAACGCCCCTTACACTGAAACTTCAAGCCCAATTTCGTTTTCACAAACAATTTGAAGTATGACCAAAGAGTTCAATTGAGTCATTGGAATCATTGAAATTTTGTTGAGGAAATTAACAGGAAATTTCAACGTACAAATTTATTGTGTTTTAAAATCAGGCTCAATATACTATGAGAACAGATAATCTATATTTTTTTTTTTTCTATTTTATAGAAGATACTTATGCCCGGTTTCATATTTTCCTGTTTGCGCTAACTGGCACTTCAGCTGCCCTTTCAATCATAATTTCCTTTTTAAAAGTTCGCTTTAGGCCTTGTCTTAAATGTCAGCTCTTAGATAGAACGATAGAACCTTTCTTCAGTTAGAAATATCTCTTTTCCATTTCAACTGACAAAATAAAAGCCCACGGGAATGCCCATTTTACTTCCATAGAAGATTTGGAGTTTGTGTCATAACAACAATATGAAAATCAGCCTGAATTGCATATTTCGCATAATTTGGACGCATACTTAAAACTTTGGATTAATGAGGGTAATTTTGGGTTTCACTCATCACCAGAGAGAGTTTTTGTCAGATTAGAGAAAAGAACTCATATGAACTTACACCTGTATGCGAAGGAGTGAGCCATGGTGGCGGCAGTGCTAAGTTCTTCATATGTATTTCACTTATTGTAATACGGAACTTGGTTTCCAGTGTTCGTTCTAGGCAACCAATGTCAATATTAAAGGACACCAATTACATTTGCATATGCTGCTGTTGATATTTTGATCAGAGAAGCATTATGAGCACGACAAACCGTATATAACGGAGATCAGGCTGAAATCTCTGGAATGGCTGCTCCAAACTCAGGATTTGGAGATTATACAAAATGTGTGTCATTCACACAGCGAAATGAATTCTATAAACTAACAAGGACAGAGGATAACATCACCATAAAGATCATAAGTGCGTGAAAGGTGAACTATCTTCAATCCTTCATAGATTTCTTTCCAAAACGCCTCCAAACGGTCGTCTAAACTAGTGGAGGACATATTTTGAATTGAAATGATTAATTGTAATCATTTGTTTTTTTATTTTCTTGACTTCTTTAAAAGCTGTAGAGTAATATGTCAGAATACGTATGACAAATGTTAAAGTCTCACATTCTTAATGTTATGATAGATAAGTACATATTTTAGCTTATATAAAAATATATGGAGAATCCATATTTTTAATTTTACCAAAGAACATTGCCTACACCTCACATTCCCTTAGTTTATAGCTCTATAAAATGTATATGAAACGCTAACATATAACCTTAATTAAGGTCAGTTTTACCTTTTGCTTGTGTTTTTTCTTCGTACAAACACTTAAAATTGTGTTTACAACTTTTGTCAAGAACAACAATGCCTAGAAAAATAAGTTGTCCCTCACCCCAGCTCAAGACATAAATGTTTTATTTCACCTGTAGCTATCTTTGCCTAAGCCTAGTGTCGTTGCTATTCAGAATCATGATCCTAGCACATATTATGAGCAGGAAAAAAAATATAGAAAAAACAAAAAGTAATATAAACACAAAATGCAGCCAGGCATAAGAAGCTTTTGAAAACTTGAGTAGGTGGTGGTTGAGGGGAACCTTCCCTCTCGTAATGCCATGTTTGTCCACTTGTGGAGTAGGCATAAGTGTAATAAGATATATATATGAAGAAGTACAACTAAGAAATATAGCTGAATCTGCTATGCACTGATTTTTCAGAGGCGGCTTAAAGATCTATGTAAATGTAAAGCTGAAAAGTAAACCATATGAAAGACCAAGCAATCTATACTTAACACTATAGATGGAATAGTGGCATATCTAGACTTTCCTTACCTTTACAACTGATAGTTTCACAGCTCTATCTAAACGAGATTTGTGAGCAAATAGTTTTCTCTCATGTCATTTTTTCTTTTAACTTGCCTCCAGCATATATGTTTTTTGACCCCATATAATCTTACAGTCAAAATATATTCTTTAAGGGTATGTAATCTCTCAGCTTTCAAGTCTATGCAGCTCCCCTCTTTAAAATAGCCAACAAAACTAAACTGTTCCTACAGTTTTGGAGGCAGGCTAAGGACTATACTGGTGTATCGGTATATACAACATGTCCTCGGGCTTAGCCTACATATCATGTGTGTTTGTGTATGTGTGTGTGTCAGTGTTTGGGGTTTCCGGCTATTGTCTGACTATGGCTTTACAACTCATAAACAGGCAGACCCCACCCCTGTCCTCCATCTGGTAGTAATAACAGTTTAAGCCCGAGGCTGTTACCCAAAAATTGTCCACATCTTTGGCATGTTTAATTTTTTTTTTTTGCTCCCTCAATTTTTACATGTGCTAAAAAAACAACAAGATACGCCACATCGCACTGCACCCCTGCCCCTCTTGGCCAATTCTCCAATTTCTGGCTTGGCTGGGTTGGGCTGGTGTTGGCCTGACGGCTGCTGCTGCATGTGCGTTTATGACTTCATAATGAAAGCTGCTCGGCAAAGTCGGAAGACAAAGTGCACAGTGGTTTCAGTTGTTAGTTTATGAGAAGGAAATAACTATGTTCATATCAATATTAAGATTAAGAAATGTATCGTTAAAGTTGAGTCGTTAGTGTGAAAAGGAACTCAATATGAAAGCCTGCGATTCTTTTGGAATCTGTAATATCGTGCTGAAATTTTGTATGTTTGTATCTCTCCTACATAGCTATCTTTGATTGCCATGGAAACACCTTTATATCAAAAGAAAACTACATATATGTGGATTGTAACTGAGGCCCAATGTCCCCCACTTAAAAGGGGACTACCAAGAACCTCCTTATATATCCAATCAAAGCTGTTTGCAAATTCTCAGCTTTCTCGGCTTAGTCGCTTGGGCTATCGATCTGTTAGTCAGTCAGTCTGACAAATATAGTTATAAGAAGGTTTCCAAATTGTAGATATTTCTGTATTTTTGAAAAAAAATGCTTAATTTCTTTGTATCTTTCATTGAGTTGGCCCCACTGTGCATCTTTGGGGAGGAATAAGTCCATATTACCCGAATCTAACAGGCAACAACAGCAGCAGCAGCAACAGCAGCAAGAACCAGTGGAAGTAGCAAAGACTTGCCCTTCGGCTGCAATGCATTTTGGGGGTGGCTGCCTGATGCCCCATGCCCCCGCATGTCGCATGCCACTCTGCCACCTCAAACTCCATTTCATTCTGCTCTTGTTGCTGCTGCTATTGTTGTTATGGATTTGCGTAGGCGTTGCGTTAACATGCGACTAAGTCCTTTTATATCCCGAAGCCTCGGGTACATATCTTTTAGCCTTAGACCATCATCAATTGCCGTCCCCATGGTGTAGTTAGCCAAGGCTTAGTTAGACCTTATATAGGCCAGCGCAGGCAGACTCCAGCAGACTCCAGCAGTAGCAGAATTTAATACCCACCTCTGGGAGCTATTTTGGCCGCCACATTCGCAGCTCCACATCCACCTCCATCAGCAACCCCAAAAAGCCCCCAACTACAGCAGCACATGCAAGTTTTATGTTTATGTTGTGTGGCCTCTGTCTGTTTTATAAACAATTTTAAATTGCCTGCGTTGTTGTTGTCGCTGTTGTTGTTTTGGGACCTTTTTTTTCTTATTCTTCTTTTGTAGGCAAATTGTTTTATATATTTCTGCACTTTATTGGGGCTTCGGTCGGGGCAATCTCCGTGCATAATTTTGCATAATCCAAGCGTAACGGAAACTACTCGCACGCCGAACTGAACACCGAACTCAACTGAGGACTCGCCTTCGAATCATCCACGCGACGTGAACGTCGACTCCAAGCCATAATGCGCAACATTAACTTTGCATAAATCTCAGCAGCGCACCAAAATCTATGATAATGCGCAAAAAATTAGAAATAAGCACAAAATAATAAACCAAGAAGTTGAAAGTCAAACCAAAATATGAAAATCCAAAAGCAAATATATCAGAAGAAATAAGCAAGAAAATATTTGTGAACATCAGGCCGCACATTGGATGACCTTATGTCTGGGCTTCACTACAATTTTAAATTTCAGAATTGATTGAAATAAATTTAGATGGATTCTACTATATTTTTTGGTTTTAAGACATTTCGGATTCAAAATATTTTCTTTGAAATAGAATTTTATAAAAAATATTCGATTCCTTGTTAGTACAAAACTTCGAGGTTAAAGTGCAGACACTCTCATTTGATATCGAAATTCTCGCAGATAAATTTTGTATTTAACTATCAAATATAGAAATTTTCGGAACAGAAATTAGATTCAATTTATTTTAGCTTTTTCTATTGCATATTTTGATCCAAAACTATATCAAATGTACAGAGTGGCTGATAGATTTTCCTATAATTAGAAACTCATATAATTTCTTCTGTATAATTGAATCCAAATAATCTCTAAGGACATTGACTTATTCAGTCTTGATTTAACTAATTTTCATACCAAATTGAAATATTTTCATACTTTATTTGAAAACTTTGTTACATGAGGATTTCCTCTTACCATTACCATATGAAATCGGCTTTAGAATAAACCCCTACTATATCATATATGCCTGAATTGTCACAAATATCTTCATATGATTCGAATTACTCTTTTGTCAGAGTATATCCCAAAAATAACAAACAAACATTCGTCGTGGCAGTTGGAAAACGCAATGCGCCATGCGATGTGGCAATATGGATACGGCACACATGTTGCAAGCTTCCCTCCTATCCCCCTTTTTTAGCCAACATCTGCAAATGCCATCTAAGGCCACCTTTACGATGGCCCTGCTAGTGCGACGTATGTGTGTGTGAGTGTGTGTGAGTGTGGATGTGAAGACCGCATGATTTCATCTTTTGCCCTACGTGTAGACAACTTGTGCGCGAAAAATGCACACACATGCACAGTGTGCTGGAATATACTCTTAGTATGATCCGCTATATGTTGGGTATGCTGGTTAGTATGATTTGACTCAAACTATAGGGCTCCCTGAGATCTATAAGAGATGTTTGTCAAATTCTGAGGCATCCAACTTCCTTAGCATAGCATAAGCTTACCTTATTCTCACAACAAAATAAATTTTAGGTGGCCGCTCATAGTTATAATAGGAAGAATAAGAATTGTGTTAAACTTCATTTACTGAAATAAATATCGAAGCCTCTACAATATTGGTCCTTCGAGCCTGTTAAATAATTGTTGTTTTTATTCAGTTATTAACTCTGTTTTCTGAACATATAAAACATATAAACAACTATAAAACTTCACCACAAAATACAATACAACATGCAGTACAGGCATTGGTCCTTCGAGCCGGATATATTTCTGAAAGCATTTGTTTCTGTATTATGAATAAATGAGAAACATCAAAAGTTTTCTTTGAGGTATTTGAAAATTGACTTTGGAAAAGCATTTTTCATATTAGTGCTACAAATTTGCTGGTAATTTCTTTTCATTATTTGAAGAAACAGAGAGAATTATTGTCTCAAACCTAAATATAATAAAGTTGAAAAATCTCTAAAACTCCACAATGTTTTGTTTAAAAATTATAATTAGAAGCGATCGCTGCTTTTGCTGCTCACTTCGATTCAATTCGATTCGGCTTACAACTTTACAGCTGGACTCTAATTTTGAATACCCTTAAAAAAGTATAAACTGTTAAGAAATATAAGAAAAATTTACCAAAAATATAGCCACGGTTAAGAGTATTCCTGCTTTTGTCTTATGGAGACTCCACTTGACAGTGATATTTTTGTTTTTGTCTGTTTTTTCATTTAATTTCGCCTAAGCAAAATTCTTCTTCGCAGGGCTGCTCTTCCCTCCTATATGGTTGTATGTGTGTGTGTGTCTGTGTTTGAGATGATTTATGAAGCAGACTTCATAAAGTTCATAAATGTCGCGGCAAGCAGGCGACATAAAGAGGTGTGCGTGTGTCTAAGCATGTGTGTGTGTAAATGTGTGTGTGACAGAGCCAAGAACATGCGTGCAGTTGACACTTTACTTTCACCTAGACTAAGGGCCAAAAGAAAGAGGCAGCCGCAGCAGCAGCAGCAACAGCAGCACTTTGGTGCGGTGGGAATGGGGCACATTTTTGCGCATTTAATTAACTAAAATGCTATAAATATGATTTTAAATTAATTTACTTGCGTGAGTTATTAATTATACAAGCTGGTACGGCTTGTTTCTGAAATGTGTGGAATGGCTAATGAATAGAGCAGTGTGACTCAAGTGAAGTCCAAACGGAGGGGTGTTAGAGCAATGGCCGAAGGCAGTTTTGTCTAAGTTTTTGGCACCGAATGTGGACAATTTTTTATTCATACTCCAATCTATGTGGTCTTACGACATCTCCCCAGAGTAGTGCTCTTTGTTACCTTGCCTCACTAACCTTATAGAGTTTTATGTTGCCAATATGCTATGCCCTGCCATAATATATTGAAAACCTCCTTTGGTATTGCCTTTCAGATCGTCTGAAACTAATTTCTTCTCTTTTGGCATTTTTTGGGTTGTCCTTTGTATCCCTTGAAGCGACAACCAAAATCTGCCATCGCCAGTTTGCGCTGCCAGCGGACATGCATGGGCTTGGGGCAGGGGGCCGTTGAGAGCATTAAATTGTCTCGTCGCCGCAGTCAAATTTCCGCCGCCAAAAATCCGGCAAATACACAGCTCACCGAGTGTCGCGTGGATTCCAACAACCTTAGACCAAACGAGACTCTCGGGCGGCCAATTGCAATCTCCAATTTCAATCAAAAAACCGCCGCAGTTGACATCCCTGCGGGTCCTGCCTAGGATGCACCAGAAATGAAAGTCAATTTCAAGGCTTGATACATTGTGGTGGAGCAGGAACAGAGCCGCAACAGAGTCATGAAGCTGCCTGCCTGGCAGCTCTGCTGACACATGAAGCAGGTGATAAGCCAGTTCAGGGTTCAGGCCAGGTTCGAGCATCAATCGCAGCCACAAAAGCCGAAAGCCGATGAACTCAACTGCTTTTTCGATTGCACTGAAAATTTTTAAGGCGGAAATGCAAAAATGACTTTTGGTGTGAAGTTAGACAGGACAGGGCCGGGATATTTTATTTTATTTAAAATATGTGTGATAAAAGTGTAAAAAAGTGCCCTAAATTATGCAAACATTTGAAACATATCTGAAAAGCCAGGCCACTTTTTGGTTTTTGCAAAGTTTTGATGTTGTTTTTCAGTGAGATAATAACTACGAGAGAGAGTTTCAACTACATTGTGGGGCTACAAAATACATTAAGTTTTGTACTTACTTGACCTAGAGCCTGCTGGTCAATTAGCATACGTTTTATAACAAATTTAAGTCTTACTATACAAATGAGCATAAGCAGAGTCAACATTTTAGTTGGAGAGGAGCTGCATAGGACTTATGAAACACATCAGCAGTAGAGGTGGGAAACTATCGATAGTCGGCAGCATCGATGGCCGCTGATAGTTTTTCCAAAAACATCGATGACCGCCAATAGTTTTTTCAAAGCCATCGATAGTGGACGATAGTGACATCGATAGTGTCCTGCCTTGCTAAAGACTCGCTCTGACTCCACAGAAGTTGCCGCAATTCACAAATATTTGAGCATTAGTGTTTTAATTGAAGGAAAATCCATCTTGTTAAGCCAAGCGACGCCACAAATGAAGAAGAACGAGCAAATTATTTCAGTGATGTGTAAACAGAACCATCGATAACACTATCTTCAGTGCGGCATCATCGATAGGAGGCCGAGTCGATAGTGCCCACCATCGATAATATCGATAGTGCCATCGATTGTTTCCCACCTCTAATCAGCAACATCAAATCGAGAACTTATAAAATTAAGCAATATCATTCCGAGTTGTTAGGATTGAGTTCCTAGGAATACAGCTGTTTGCTTTTGCGTCTGCATTCAAATATGTAAGAGAATTGCTCGATATGAACAGATGATATGAAGAGTTGATATTACTTCAGAAGCTTAAATAATTTATATATATATTTTGTAAATAGTTTATATAAGAAATATATATAAAATCATCATCAAAACTAAGAATTTCTTAAACTTACTAAAGGTCATCAACAAGCTAGTAGGCCTAAAACCGCTCTTACATCTTCTTTTTAGGGCAACTCTTGGCAACTTATACTAAAGTGTTAGCGGAATTTGCCAACGCAGGTCCACGGGATGGGTTCTGTGCAGCCGCCATTGTGTCCTCCGGCTGTTCCTACTTCTCCTTTTAAGAAGCTTCTTGGATGGGCTGTTAAGATGTACAGCCAGTGGGCGAGGTACTTCGGACTCGGCTGGCTGTTGATGACGTTTCCAATCATGGGTCCTTTTCTAAGTTTCGGGTACGGGTGTACCATTCAGGTGGGTGTCAGCAGCAATTCCGTACACCTCTATGGCGTACCTACAAATCGGAGCCACAATGATCTTGTATATGGCCACCTTGTTCGGCAGGGACAGTTTGTTCCTGCTATTTAGCAGCTAGTTCTTCAATGGACTTCAATGAGTTGGAGGTTGTCACGTAACTCCTGAAAGTCAGCCGGCGATCAAGAGTGACTCCCAAGTACTTATGGGCCACTGAGTAGCTATAAGATACATGTAATCGTACTCAACATTTATTTCCTATACGAGATAGGACATCCAAAATGTAGGCAAGCATATTTTTCTTTTATTTTCATCGATTTATAAGGGCAGGAGAAGGCGTGACAAAACTTGATCTGATGTATTCTGGGGGAGTCTTGATACTCGGCTGTAGATAATGATTAAGAATATACATATTTACTTGAATATAATCTACCCTGTGTTCTACTAGTACGATATAACATGAGCTAGTGGTATAATATCGGTAAACTATATACTATATACTGCTATAGAATTATTATCATTCTATTGTATTATAAATCTTCTTGTATTGAGTGTTTTAGACAGTCAAAACTCTGATATCAAAAATTCATTAAAAACCTCTTAATTCTCTTCTCTTCCAATTGCCTTGCATCATAATTTCATAAGAATAACGTTCAATATTATATTGAAAACTGCTTTGAAATATTAAATGTATAAAAATTAACAGTTTTCCCAAACTACAGCTAAGAAGATACTTCTCTCACCCATAACAATTGCTTTGGTATTTCCTGTCAGCTTAGGGCAGAAAACGTACCTTTTTCTCAACTTTGCCTTTTCTCAACTTTATCCTGTTGGAGCTCTGACTTTCATGTTTCGGGTAATCCCTTTTGCGCCTTGTTGCAATTATGAGCATATTTGATGCATGCCCAACTTTTGCCATCGCTTCGTCAAAAACTCAATCTGAGCCAATCAATGGCGTTACGCATACGACGCGTAAGCCGCGAAAGAGGCAGACAGCAAGTCTGACAGTGAGGCAGTGAGGCAGGTAGGCGAGAAGTGCCAAGGCAACAAGTACAACGAGTACAACAAACATGCAAAGTATTCTAAAACCCAACTCCATATTCCCAACCAGCTATTCATTACGACAGCCGTGTTGCCGTTCAGCCCCTCCCGCACGGCTTTATTGAGCAGCTTTTGACAGCAGCTCGCGCTCGGTGTCTGGAAACAGAAAAACTGCAAAAGCTGCTTTGTATGCACATGGCGTCTTCATCAAAGTGGTTTTTATATTACGTGATATTTTTGGGTGCCTCTTCCTCTACTCCACTCGCCACTCGCCTCTCGTCTCTCGCTTTATTTTGTTTTTATTTATTTTTATTTTTGGAGCAAAACAACACAATTTTCGTTGACAATATTTGCAGCTTTCTTTAGATATTTTCTGTTTTTTTTTTTTTTATTTGCTTTCCTTTCAAAACTTTTCACGCTTGTGTAAAAATGTTCTTGTCCTTTTTCGCACACGCACATAAATATTCAAAGCACATTGAAAATTCTTTCTTTCTGCTTCTGCCTTTGTTGTTGCATAATTAAGTTTTAATCATCAGCAAAGGGAAAGTAATGCGCAAAATGTTATGAGCCAAATAACATTGTGCAAATTTTTCACAAATGGCAATAAATTGATGAAGCTATAAGCTGGCCAACAGCAGAGGCTAAGAAAATCAGACTAATGAATGGAAAAAGTAATAGCAGGGAATTATTTTCCCTTGACTAAATACCAAATTTTCTTTTAACTAATGTAATGAAAGTGAATCATTTGGATGGTTTTATGGAGACAAAATCTTTGAACGAGGGCCAGATGTTTAATGTTGCGCCTAAATACAATATGGCTCAGATCATTCCCAGCTATTCTAGTCAAATGCAAGACTTAGTGTAAATATAGGCTGATTCATATCCATAGAAGAAATGCCCTAGGATGTATATAGACCAAAATCAGCAAAAATGAGTGAGCTTCTTGAATGTTTTTGATGGAAGAAATGTAAAGTTTGCTAAAATTCGAAGTGTCTAAGTTTCAACGAAGTTGTCTGAGTTGAAAAGCAAAGAAAATGATACACTTATTCTTTACAAATCATGAATGTAAAACGTAGTAGAGTTCATATACATGAATAGCTTAGGAAGTGGTACTTTAGTCAGACCACTTTCACTTGGAATGAATGATCTTTAGTTAGCTTTTATAATTATTAAGCATTTTTTATTAAACAAACGCCATAGAGAGCCAGAGTTGAGCCGAAGCAGTCTGGCAGACAATGCACATTTTCGGATGGGTTTTTATCACTACGATTATCAAAGAGTGTGAGGGAACAGTGACAAGAGAGGACAGCGGACAATTGGGATATTTCCTTAGTCCTCTGTCTCCTTCTGTTGCCACTAATGGCACTACTTACTAAGATGATCCAGGCATGATAAATGCATGAGAACTCTCGGCCTCTTTTGGTCCTGCTTGAAGCCATTTTTTGATACGGAACAAGTTTTCTTCAACATCACTTATTTTCTACTGCCTGGTCGTTTGGTTGACTTGTGTAACCCTATTGATAAGTTCAAGAACAATTTCCAATTTCATTTGGATTTTTTCTTTGAGTTTTACTAACTTATTAGTTTTCTTGGGAGTATTTGCATATTTTCAACATCTATAGCTTTTAAGCTTTTGGTCACCACCCTCACCACACCCCTCCCCCTCTCTATAAAGTCCCCACATACAAACAATAAAACGCATTCTCATCAAAAATTCCAAAGCAATCAGCTCAAAAAATCACACCGAAACACTACTTAAAAATTCCACCTGCTTTGTGGCCAACCCCTAAAAGTATGCACTGGGGGGGAGAGAGCCGGCTTCTTCATGCCACACGAATACGGATACGGGTATACGGCAAACAATTATGCGCTTGAGTTTTATTACAAATGCCCGGCAGTTATATAAGCTTATGGATGGATGGATGGATGGATGGTGGGGCGACATTGCAGGCGATAATAACCACGTTTCCACATTTCCACATGCAGGGTTTCGCCCCAGCGGCTCCTGACAGCCCAAACAGGAAGTGCAGGAAATTTGTACCCCTTTTACTTGGGCAAGAGGGCATTATCTTAGAGCAAATAAGAAGTGCTTAAGTATGATAAGACGACATTTTCATACTCTATGTTTGGGGGGAAAGAAATCCAAAAGGTTATAAAACATTAATATCAAGAATTCTTTGAAAAATATTTACAAATGTCTAGAAATGTAATATTTCGTTTTGATTGAATTGTTTTCAAAGAATTTTTGGCAGGGACACTTGCACTTTCAGGCAGAGATTGATATGAAGTGACTTTGTCATGCCTTCGGCCTGAATCCGTGTGGAACCTAGAGCTATGGCTGTATAGTTCTATTATTAAGCAAAGCAATATCAATGTCTACCAACCATTTATAAAGCTCTCATTCATAACTCGATAATATAGCTAATTCTGATCTTAAGCAACTTAGAAACTTTGCAAACTTCTTCAAAACTTCGAATTACCTTTTTTCAGGCAAGTGCATAATAAGTAAAGGTTTCAGTTTTTTTGGGGGGGTTGGGCTCTCGTTTCGTATTACGTCTTGAGCACTGGGTGGACATGTGACTACATTTTCACTTGGCTTTGCCTTTGGGGGGTCGTCTCCTTCTTGATATGAGAAGCGTGTGCGCATATTTCAGCCATGATACGACAGCTTGACAACATTAAATTTGCATTGCTCTTTGGGAGAGAGTTTGTTTATGGCAAGAACGTAGTGCCGAGGGGGCACGGGCACAACATATGGCTACCCCAATGCCAATGCAATGCTGACGTCTGGGGGCTACCCCTCAATAGCCATACCCCTGGGCTTGGCTACAATTAAAGTGATTGAAAAATATTTTCCAAGCCATTTTCTGCGCAAAAAGAAAAGGCAAAATGTACATTTTACTTGATATATCTGCACCCCTCAATGGCAACGAGGTAGGTAGGGCATATGCGGCCTTTGAAGAAGTGATGTAAATGCGCAATAACTATGAAAAAGTCTTAGACAAACCTTATCTAAAGAAATTTATCATTATTTCCCTGGCAAGATTTTGAATACAAATTTCAAGTTTGATCACAATTTATAGGGCATCTCTGACTCTATCACAAAGTTGTAGAAATGACAATTTCATGTTCAGTTCTTGTGAAATTAACTTGGGAAAAGTGCAGCCACGCAAAGTGCTTCGGACTGGCGGCAGAAAACTATTTGGCCATTGGGCTTCGGGCATGAATTCCTATTTGAGAATGTTTTCCAAGGAATGAGTATTTCTCTCACTCTTCTTTGTATCTCACTCTCTTCGTCTCTCTCTCTGCTGTTTTTGTTGCATGCATTCAAGCGCAAAGTTGCAGATACAAAAGTTGTAAAAAAAAAGTGATTGCCTCTGTACCAGCTACGTCACCCCCCTCCAACTCACTTTCAGCGCGGGTTTGCAATGCGGCCTTTATGTCATAAAGGCCAATTATGTTAAAATGTTGCCCGCCCGAACTGAAAGCCGACGATGAAGAAAAAGCGACGCGACAATTCCGTTTACTGACAGCTAATAATGCCGCAGTGGCTGCCAGTAGAAGAAGACGAAGACCCTCGCCGCCCTCCGGCAAATAGAATCAGCCTTTGGGGATGTACAGACAGACGGTGACTCGTGAGTGTCGTGTTTGTGAGTTTTAGCTAGGAATTGAAGTTCATTAAGATTTTGATCAATTAACTAGGAATGTTGGAAATGCTAATGAAAGAGTTTCGACAAGGATTTAGCAGTCAATGTGATTGAGACTAAGACTTTGTGAATCAATCAGCTCTTCCAGGAGTGTCGTGCTAAGAATGTCCTAGAATTTAAGGGGCAAATATGAGGAATTCTAATCAAAAGTGTTACATTCTCAGTCAATATTTCTCAAAGGAGACATCTTTGTATGGCCAATTGTCACGTGTGTGACTTGTCTTAGAATAGTTTTGTAAAATCATTGCTAGAAAATACTTTTTAAATAGATTTTGCTGTGGTGATACTCGGCGTGACAAGATCGTGAGCTGTCGTGATATTATATTTTTGGCTCATTCATACAAAAATGTAAATAATTTTCAAGAGCCATCTATTCCCTTTGACTTCGTGCTAGAAATGGTTATCGCCATGCTCGTGAGTCGTGACTTTCGTGCCGTTAACTTTTCCTACACAATCTAGTTAAGATTTTCTGGTCTAAGCTTTATCAAAACTCACGACACTCACGCAAGTTCTACTCTATTCAACTAGGGAAGCTCCGCTATGCCACCGCCCCATGCATTGTCAACGCGTTCGCTTGATGTACGCCGTTTCCTGTGTCATTTCCGTCCGTGCACGCGACAACTTTTCATACCGTCGGGCGATTGCGATTCCGATTCCGTTACCAACGCGTCACTAAAAAGGGGGCGCAAAAAAGTTTTTCGCAAAACGGTTACACTCGAATGCATCGAACCCAAAAACTGACAATAACTCAAATACATACATTGGCCGCGAGCGAGGGTTGCCTGCAACTGACTCCTGGACCTGGCTGTGATTTGGCACTTCGACTTTTGAGTCCTTGTTGTTGCTGTTGTTGTTGTTGTTGTTGTGATTAATGTTATGGATGTTCTGTGGTAGGAGCAATTAGACCATTGACAGGCCTTTCAAGGGACAGACAAGAAATGGTAACAGCTGTGCCGACGATGTCAATGAAAAGTAAATGGTATGTAAAATATGATCACATGGTTAGACCATCACATTTTATTAATATAAGGGCGGCCAGGGGATTCAATCAAGTGGGATGATGTGTTGTGTCAGGCGGAGACAAGTTCGGAAAAGTACATTTATGAAATTAGTTTTTCAACAATAAAGGAAAACTTTTAATTAAAAAATCAGCTAGCCGGAAAATATAAGAATGTGTCTGAGTAGTTTAAGAAACTGTCAATAAACTATTCGCAATCAATAATTTTCTAGTAATATTTTATGAGTTTCTTTTGGAAGTTTTCTTTGAACTCCATTTGTTATGGAATTGGCAAAAATTTATATGGAAAACTTGTAGAATTATTAGAAAATTTGATCTTTGGAATATTTTGAGTTTGAAGTTTAAACAAGCTAGGGCATGTCCTCTTACTGTTGCTGCTATAATAGATACAAGTTTGGTCTTCTGTTTTCAACAAGATTTCTCTTATCAATTTTGTTATCAAACCTGATATTCTCTTAACTCTGATGTGAATTGTTGAATTCCTAAATTTTGAAGGTCATCTAGCTTACCCAACTGCTTCATTGTTCTGCTGATAGCTGCTTTGGCCATAGATCCTTTCGCACTTATATAGTTTTCCCTTCACATAAAATAAGTTTTTCTAGAAATTTACATATCAGTAGTCGATTTCGAAGCGGGATGGACTTAAGAATAAGAAAATTGAATCTTCAAACTATGCTTAAAAAGCTAATTTTCAAAAAAGTATGGAATTCACTTCGGACTTTGCCAAGGGCAACGCGATATGTGCTCGTTGCACTTCCCAACTTCCTTCTTTCTCCTATTTCGCCATTACAATGGACATCTTATATACTTTAGTCATGAAGAAAGTTTTTCCACTCACTTCGACCTCAACCAAAAATATTATCTAAAAATATTCTGATTTCTTTAGAGACATTATTGACAGGTCGAAATGAACTATGTAGATCGCTTGCCGTCCATCGAATGTCAATGCAGAAAAATTAAACTACAAGTCCAAATTTTTTGCCAACAACAAAAAGCCATTCGGGAAGTCAAAAATGCAAAAAGCCATTTGCCAGAACAACAGTCTCATTATTCCCTGGACGTGTTTTTGGGTGTTCGGTGTCTGTGAGTGTGGTGTGGTGTGGTGTGATGTGTATTTTTTAATCAAAAGCCGCAAATTGCCGCAACGCAAAAAATGACAATCAACCTACCCCTAGGAAGCAGTGATGCCCCCCACCCAACCCTCATCTCATTGCCGCGACGCTTTCAAAACCAGACTCAGAGCTCTGAAGACCCAGACAGATGCAGAAACCGAAGCTGGTCTCTGGTGCTCCGACCCACCGTCTGTGTCTCTGCTGTCCAACACATTTAACGCCTGGCCTCAACTACTATGCCAGCAAAATATAAAAGAGCGATGCCCAAAATAAGAAAAAACTAGGTGAACTGGTGGAAATGCCGAATTGGCAATGCCCTTGTGTTATGTTTAGTGAGTGTATAGGTAAAGGAAAAACCAATTAAAGACTTGAATTCGTTTTCCAACATTATTTTAAAAGGGGAATATTTATTTTTATAATTATGTTCTAATACAATGATTCCTTGTAGAGTGCCAAAGTAAAGTTTTGAATGAATTTTGAATGAATTTAACTTTTGCTACTCCTCAATAGGAAGATAGATACGAAGGTGAAAGAACTTGCCTCTTACTATAATAGGGGCGTGGTATCGCCTACACTATCGATTATAATATATCGATATATGAACTAGAGGTGGGATAGTCGGCGGCATCGATGGCTGCTGATAGTTTTTCCAAAAACATCGATGACCGCCAATAGTTTTTTCAAAGCCATCGATAGTGGACGATAGTGACATCGATAGTGTCCTGCCTTGCTAAAGACTCGCTCTGACTCCACAGATGTTGCCGGAATGCACAAATATTTGAGCATTAGTGTTTTAATTGAAGGAAAATCCATGTTAAGTCAAGCGATGCCACAAATGAAGAAAAAAGCGAAATTTATTTCAGTGATGTGTAAACAGAACCATCGATAACACTATCTTCAGTGCGGCATCATCGATAGGAGGCCGAGTCGATAATGTCGATAGTGCTCCACCATTGATAATAGGCCGAGTCGATAGTGCCCACCATCGATAATATCGATAGTGCCATCGATTGTTTCCCACCTCTAATATGAACTTCCTTGATCGAATACAACGTCAGGGACTGAAAGCCTTTGAAATATTGATATACATTTATTCAGTGTTTCAGCTCTTGTGATCCTTATATCTTCTTTGTAGTATAAAAATAGTATAGAACATTATAGCCAGAACAGCTATAAGCTTTGGTAATGCAACTAAGAACACATTTAAAATATATAAATTCTTGCAAAAGTCACATAAAACTGATCCCATTAAAATTTTTTAAAAATCTCTAAAATTATGGCAAATCTATATCAACAAGTATTTCCCTTTCAATAATTTCTCTATTCGTATGATTATACATATCTCTTATTTCATTTCAAAATCATTATACCCCTCTGGCTGAAGCGCACAAAAACTAAAATATGAAAGTATGAGAAGCGTTGGAAATGGCTCTGACATGTTGCCTTTGACATGCATTTGACATTTGACAGATCGCGCACATAGTGCGGTGGGGCGTTTCAAATGAAATGACTAAATTATGTGCAAAGTGGTGGAAAGTGGGAAAATTGAACAAAAAAAAAAAAAAAACTCGAATTAAAAATGCGTTGCCTTCGCCAGGTAGGACCACATAAAGGCCAAGGCAAAGGCAAACGAAACCGAAAACGTGAAATTTCGTGCAGTCAGTCGAGCGTCAACATTTAACTGTCATATTTGACAATTGAATGGCCAAGTGGGTGAACACATTGGAGGATTGGAGTGTGCTCTGTGGAGACATTGTGCTGTGCGTGCGTCTGCGGCATCGTCTTATCAGCTCAGCTCCATTTCGAGTGGCAGCACTTGAGAGTCGATTTTGGCTTTTTGGCAAACCGACAACCCTTTATATATCTTCTTTTGGATGAAACAACTTGATTGACAGACCAAGAGCAAGAGCAACCCCCGAGATGAGATGGCAAAGCCGACAACCAACAACCAATATCCTCAGCCTCATCATCCTTATTTGAGCTGCATATTTGTTCATTAATAGCGATAAGCGCGTTAAAGTTACAGTTAAGATGAAAACTGTGAAACCCCATCTCACAGGATGATGGAGTTACAGTGGGCTGATGGTGGGTGATGGATATGTGTGTGAGGAACATCTTTTGACTCTTTTGACTATGCAATATTGGGACAGTTAATGGAGAGCTTAGATTTTTAAAGATATTCAGATTCAAGACGATCTCATTATTCCTTTGGCACTTGACAAAGTTTGGGCTGATGGGTAAACTTTTGTTTCACTATTGCTGAGGTGTGCAACTTCTTGGTCTATATGTTCATACGAACAGCCTTCTTCTTAACAATGCGAATACGATTTTCTACCGTGAGTTCAAGCAGGCTAACTTTCATGATCAGAATGGTTCACTGAATGTAAAGGAAAATAACGAAATCGAAAACGTTATCACACATAGCATTGAAACAGGGTCCAAAAGCGATCCATCTATGAATAGAAAAGTATCAGATAGTATCAGATATGCAGCTAATGAGAAGCTAACCAAGAAGTCCCAAAGTGAAGACACAGTGATGACTGAAGACATACCATTTTATTGAAATTTATTCCTGATATATCTGGCAATCTCCGCTAGGTCAGATATACTAACTAAGTTTACTAAGTCAATTTCATCAGATATCTTTAGGAATCCTTTAGGAATTGCTTATATAATCAAGTTGTGTTTGGCTTCGACTATTTCATGCGACTTTTTAACCACTGTAACAATATTTCAATGCCCTGCCATGCCCTTGTCCTGCCCGCCATGGTCACAACCCTTTTCAGCACGCAATTCATTAAATTGAAATATTTTGCAGATCGATCATTGTTGCCAAGGTCTTTGTCAGTTGCCCATCCAAAAAATACACAGCCAGACTCAAACACATCATCGCCACACACACACACACACACACAGAGAGAGAGAATGGAGAACAGAAGAGTACCAGACAAATATGCAAGCCTTTTAGGCACCAATTATTGTATGTGGCCAAAGCCATTCATACCCCTTTCCTCTCAACAATGCCATTGCCATTGCCATGGCCCCCCCTGTGCGGCTACACAGCAGAGCAGCCCACATCTATTAATCTCTTTTATTGTTGTTCAAAGCGCACGACGAAACGAAACGGAACACTTGTGCAAATAGGCAGCACGGAAGGAAGAATGGCAGCACGTTGGTGGCGGTACGCCAGCTAGAACGGAGTACGTAAACTAAAGGAGGTACAAAACAGCAGCAAAGACGCTTTGCCAGTTTTCGGGCATGTGCAAAGTCAATGCACAAATATAATGAGAGAGCGAGCGGAGAAGAGCTGAACTAAGCGGCATGTTGGAGTGGGAGGCGTTCAAAGATGCCGCCGCGTGTGTTTTGGACACGCGTTCCATGCGAACGTTTCGTATGGGGGCGCACAGGGTTGCATATGGCGTTTTTGTGGGTGTGTGTGTGTGGGGTATGCACATCGTTTGTTGATTGCATTCTGCTCATCACACTCAGCCTCTCAACGCACCTTACCTCAGCCTCAGCATCAGCCTCAGCCTCACCGCCGCTTAACTTCATTCCACACAGCGTTTCAGCGTTTCACCCACTCACCTTGTTTGTCGCACAGCGGGCCTCGCCAACATCCTTTGCCGTCTCTGTACTTATGTGCTTTACCACGTGCGGTGACTACGTGCCGCCATATTGATGTGGGTTATTGTTATAGGCCTTTTACCGTTATTAACGTTGCGCACAAATTGGTATAAATTCAGTGAAAATGCAAGGGAAGGACAGGACAGGACAGGCCAGCCGACAGCCAAGAGCAGGTTGAACGATTGCATTGCCATACCATTCTGAATTGCTGTACTTGGAGTTTGAGTTGTGCGTAAAGAATAAGTATGTATGTACGTGTACCAATGCCACCGCCATCACCGTCAACACCCCCTCTCGCATCACCTATCCAAGAGTTGCATCAAGTAGTGCCCATTGGGGTTGACTTGACTGGGCTTAAGATTTTGCCATTATTATAATGGGTATTAAGCGAAAAATAAGCAGCTCAGATGCTTACAGACGACTTAATAGTATTTACCTTTGTTGACAGGAATGAATGAAAACTGGTTGGGAATTATGCGTGATAAGGTATGAAATTGAAAAAAGTTAAAGGAAAGCATTTACTTCCTTGGATACAGGCGATTTAAAACCAAATACTGATAGAGCTGTTGGGACTCCAGCTCTATAAATGTTTCTTTAAAGTAAGAAGCATGATATTCCTTCAGAAAGAAGCAGAGGATAAATATACATGGTGACTTATATGAGGAAAGGGGTACGTGCTCTTTACACTCCGGGGAAGAACTATAGGAAGCAGTAAAATTGTGACTCTGTGGATAGATTGTCTATGCCAAAACGTCCGTATATCTTTGAACCTTATACTGTCACACTTTTGCTGTATTTAGATATAAAATCTATCCCTTAACGTGCTTCCATTGTCAACCATAACAAAAAGTACTCCAACGTGATAGTCAAGATAACAACAGAATGAAGATTTAGGCATTATCGCCTTGACGACAAAGAGCCGAACTACAGCACAAAACGAAGTTTCGCCTATGCATCTCTCTCTTTGGACTGTCATCCCTATTTGAAACTTGCCCATCTCTGATCCGAAGAGCCGAACTACAGCACAAACCGAAGTTACGCCTATGCATCTGAGTAAGCGAGTGTTGACTGCACTCTTTTTGGACTGCCATCGCTGTTTGAAACTTGCCCATCTCTGATCCAAAGAGCCAAACAACAGCACAAAACGAAGTTACGCCTATGCATCTCACTTTTTGGATTGCCATCCCTATTTGTAACTTGCCCATCTCTGATCCAAAGAGCCGAACTACAGCACAAAACGAAGTTACGTTTATGCATCTCTCTTTCTGTACTTCCATCCCTATTTGAAACTTGCCCATCTCTGATGCAAAGAGCCGAACTACAGCACACAACGAAGTTACGCCTATGCATCTCTCTTTTTGAACTGCCATCCCTATTTGAAACTTGCCCATCTCTGATCCATCGCTACCTACAAATTATCTAACCAGGACTGCACCAGAACACATCCAGTCCACATGGTATCCTATTCAAGAATTGCTGTTCAGTATGAATGTCTTCTTTCGTTTCTCTCCCCGTTGCCCCTTCAAATTCGATAGAAATCGCTGGGCGTTTCTATTGCAACTAAAACATTTCGTATGCCTTTAGCCATTAATTATTAAATTTTTTTAAAAATGAACTATTTTTTGTTTGAGTTTTTAACAAAACATCTTAAACCAAACACATGCTTAAAATCTGTTAAAATCTGTTGTAATTTATTTTGTTGAGGCTGTGCCACATGCAAGGCCTTCAACATGCTTTGAGGAGGATTAGCCCAATCAAGGCACTTCCTTGCCGCTTGCCTGCATTCGTCTCGCTTTCAAAGATCTGTGTGTTTTTCTCACAGCCCGCGTTGACATTTTCCTCAATCTCCACTTCTTCTTCAATGTCTTCAGCATCAGCATCAGCCTCATTTCTCATTTCTCATCCTGGTACCTACTTAAATGCAATGTGCTACGCCCTAATTTCAAGCATTTGCTCCGATTTTTTTTGGATTTCTTTCAAGTGATTTAGTGCAATTAGTATAATTAACACACTGCCTTGCCTTGTAAGATGAGACTAAGGCGACAGTTGACAATTGGCAGAGGAAAATGAGTATGAAATGTGTTTCCCATGTTTTTTTTTTAACTGGCTCAGCTTAGCCTCCGCCTGGAGGCTGCTCCTTAAGCCCCGACATGTGTATGTGTGTGTGTGTGTGTGTGTGTGTGTGTGTGCCTTAAGTAGCAAATGATTCCCTGGAAAGTAACTGAGAAAAGAACTCCTCTACTTGGGCAGAGCTAAGAAAAACAAATTGAATCTTATTTGTCGTTTGTGAGTTCTCTTCTTGGCATTAAATGTGGATGAGTGTTCAGCAAGAGGCAGCTTAGGCCATACTAAAGGTTAAGTAAAAGCTTAAACACTTCTATTAATTAATGTGTGACGCATAGACGAGCCATTCGTGATGAAAGTAAGCGTTTATAAATTTAGCTTCTCGTATAAATTTTCTATATATTCATTGCTATTTCTGAAAACAATTTACAAATATTTACTTCGTTGTGCGTAAGTGTCCGCACTTTGACTAATTTTATGTCATCGTTATTGACATTTTATTTATGAAAGAATCAAGAAAAATATGTCATTAAATCAAGATAGTTAGGAAGGCGTTTGTTTATTCCAACATATATGACTTGACTTATTCCAATTGGTATTTGATTATGGGTCCCATTTGCCCTGGCGGTAGACACACTATGATTAACTTAATTTAACAGTTGCACGTATCATATTTATTGGTTTTATGTGTGTATCTAAAAAATAATGCTATAACTATATCAACAATGTACGTGTTCCTGAATATGCCAGTGTGTGTGCCAGTGTGTGTGTGTGTGTGTGTGTTTACCTTTGGCGCTACTTCAACTTGGACTATTAAACTAATTTCCAGTTGTCAGTGACGAGCACGCACACGACAATTTCAGCAGTAGCCTCTACTACCTCAGTCCCATGACAAATCCTTGGACATGGCACGCACACCAACTCACAATTGAGCGGCCTATTACAGGATAAGGCTGGCAAAATGATTGAACAGAAGCCTCAAGCTTAAAATACCCTTTTTTTAAATATATTTTTCACTTGCAAGATATTTCCTTTAATATGTTTTGGTTCATGGAAATTCTTTCTTTAAATCTTAACTAGACTTATATATATTTATATATATTTTCATCAACCCTCTTTGGTAGGGTATAACTGTAGCTATGATAGAAATTTGTAACTGTCGATAAACTTCCATTTGGCCGTCAGGCAAGGTAAGTTCGAACTAGGCAAAGTTGTACCTGCACTGGCTGTGTGTAACATCCTTTTTCCTGTTCAACTCTGACTGTAAATGCTGATGAATGCCGTTGATGTGTCGAGGTCTTTGTCGGTGGCTTCTTCTTCTCCTTCTGCATTCCCCACCCCCTTGCTCTAGGCCATGCAAATGAAGTTGACTTTTGACAGAGTAACTCACAGGTTGGCAAAGCCAGAGCCTCACAGTCCCTCGCACTCACAGTCCCTGCCTTGTAGGCATTTTTGCTTAGTGAGTTGTTGTTGTTGGTCTGTGCATTGTGCAAATTTCATATTTACTGTCAATGTTAATTGCTCCGAATTGCACTAAAGTGTTGACTTTTGTGACAGCACACACACACATGCACACAGGATGAGAATGGAATGGAATGGAATGGAATGGAAACTTTGCCAAGCATGCGAAAGCCAGAAAACCGAGAGAGCAGAGTCTAGAGGATGACAGAAATCAGCCAGCATTGACTGATGCAATTTCGGGCAACTATTTAATGGCTAGGAATGTATCAGACTACACTTTCAATTTTGCAGCTGTTTGATTGGATCGATTGTACGAGGGGGCCAAGCTAGGAAGGAAGTCCTTTGGGACCTGTTTAGACTATTTATTAGCATACTTGACTTGCCTTTGGGTTGAAGAACTGACCGAGGTTGGTATGAAAGGGCTTTCGGAATGTACGAATTTGCAGTCCAAAGTTGGTTATGTTTCAAAATTGGAAGATTGCAGTTTCCAAAAATTATTATTTAGATAGCTCGAGGTCAAGTGAGTGAGAAAGGCCGATAGTTTATACTTCGAAGGTCCAAATTTCAGTCTCACCATGTAACAGCAATTGTCATATGATAACACTGTTTCCTCAGACTTCAGGCTTAGCTGGTCAGACGGAGGACTTAGTTTCTGAGTTGCCACAAGCTTTGAAAATTTCAAAGTAGATAAAAATTGATAGAAATTTTGGCAAATCAACAACTCTCAAATGTTTATTTGCTTCAAAAATTTGTCTTTTTAAAACAGACCCAAATAGTATATACTTGTTTTGGACATGTTTCTGTCATCTCTGCAGGCATTTCCATATTTAATTAGATGACAAGAGCTTAGCAACCCATAAACCAAACGCTTAATCGAATCAAAGAAACGAAATTTAAAAGGCTGACAGGCTTAGACCGCGCACACCGCTCTGTTTCCGCGCCCACAAAATGCGCAATGCCACATTGTTTGACATCAAAGGAATCGGAATGCTGGGAAATGTAGTAACCGAAAAATGGGGCATTATTATTTATGGCATTAGACCAATACGAAGGACGCTAATTTAGTAAACGCGTGGCCCGAAAAATGCCATATATACATATATATATATACTCGTTGCGATGAGATATATACGATTGGGAAATGCGTTTCATTTTTAATCCAATTTGCATATAAAATTGACACAAAGCCCTGGCTAAATGCAACCCTTAATAAGTCACCAAGGGACGCGCTGGCGAACCACTTGAAAAAATATTGTGTAAATCCAACCACCATCACCACCACCACCACCACCATATCGCCACCCAAATAACCTAACCAGCGTCCCCCAGAGTCCAACTGCGAGCGGTTTCGGTTTTTTTCCACCACTTTACAATTGTCAAAAGGCTCGAGCTCGAGCAATCTTTCTCCTGTTGTCAACTATAAATATGTCGAAAGTTTCTGGTTACCATGGCCCATTGGTTCAGGTTCATTTCCAACCCTCTCTCCCCAAAGCCCTCGCCTACCGTAAAATTCTTAAGTATTGTCAATATTAGTAAATATTAAAAAAGAGTAATACATATGGGGTGGCACAGGAAATATCCTTCCAAGGCTGCGCTAATGAAATGCAAAAATTTTTTGCCTGTAAGCCGCAAGTATTACAAAGAGTTCTTACTCATATTTCCCAGCTCTAGGATAGATCGCTGGGTCGCCTGGGCCAATTTTTCATTCTCCTTTTATTCGACAATGGCAATGTGTGTAATTTTTTATTAAGCACATTAGTCAAATAAGTGCAGTTATATACGATACTTTGGTACTGATGCCGCCGCCAGGCATTAATCTAAAAAAACGGCAAACGCCCTCGGCCAGACTTGCCACCCCCTCAAAAAACCCCAGCCAAGGCAAAAGTGTGCATCATTTGTTACATTTATTATTACTTTTCAATGCCCTGGAAATGGAGAGTATATAGAATATGATAAGGAGCTTTTATTTTGAGAAAGGGTGTAGATATAGATAGATAGATAGATGCATAGATAGATGCATATATATATAGACTACACAGTTTACCTAGCGTTCCTCTGGCCATTTCAACTTACCAATTCAACTTCCATATATTTCTGATCAGCATCAACAGCTGCGTTGTCCGTCTGCCTGTCTTTTGTTCTGTATGTCTGTTTAAAAGTCCAAGATTCAAAGCAGACTAACAAATTTATATAAATATGACTTAAGGCTGCCATAGCGAAACGGACAAGCAAAAGCTCACCCACACGCATATATTTGCATGCTTGTGTACACACATACATACAAATACAGATCAGTTAACAGACGGCACTATGCATTTGTGTATGGTTTGACCTCTATTTTGACCCACTTGCAGTGGGACTTTGGCAAATGGCACGTTAGTGCTCTTCCATGAACTATACTTTTGTGTACAAATTTCAGCATCCTACCTTTTTCCGTTCGATCTGTGCGTTGATACTAATTCAGTAAGTTAGTGAGTCAGGACAAAGAATTTTATGTATAAACGGATATATAGATAGTAAGATAGATAGATCACCGATTTTCACATCTTCCAGTTATCGCAAAACCTCACTTTGCCTTCGCTTCATCTGACAAAGTCAATACGAAATTGCGTTGTTCATGGCTAACATGAAGATGTGAAGTAATGAAAACTTCATATTTGTAAGATTCTGACATGTGTTTTCATCTATGAAAACTGAAATTATGTGAAAACACTTGAATTTATAGCTTCATTTTGGACATCGTTTTAGAAATATACAGGATAAATGCCTATCCTACTAGAAGGGAGCTGTAGTAGATGCTGATATGTCGATAGTTTTAAACATCGCAGGAATCTGTAGGCGTTTCTGTTGAACCCTCAAAACACCCCAGAAACGCTTCAAAGAGCAAATCAATCTACTATCCTTTGAGTTTATCCAAACTTCGTACTTATGAACCTGTAGATTCAAGTGTTGTATATTCACTTCTCCAAATCTCTAGAGCTTTCCGTGACATACATTATATCTACAAAGCTGACATACTGCAGCATATGATCTGGCACTTTTTAATCTTACCTTTAACTAAACTTTAAAGAGTATCAAAGCTTCGCATAACCTAACTAAATAGTCGAACAACTTTTTTTCAGCTTATTGTGCTCATAATGTTTTCGATCTAAACGGATTTGGTTACCCGTTGCTGCCCACTCCAATGTCCCCGTGTAGCCTGCCCGAGAGAAAATTCAACTTTTCGCTTCGCTTTTGTGCCAAACGCAAAAACATTTTATGCACTTATGACACTCGCTGCCTGTCCGCCCTCCTCTACCCCCACGCAATGCCCTTTAAAAGAATCAACCCAACCACCCCCTAAAGAACTCACATTTCACATAGCCCTTTCTCGTATTCCGTATGCCCCACCCCCCCTAATGCTGCGTGCGTAGAGTGTGGACTGAGCCCAGTTTTTATTGCAACTCTGCTCTATATTGGCTTCATTTTTAGTTACTCAGCTGTTTCAGTTTTCGATTGTTGTCGTTGTTGTTTTTTTCGAGTTCGGATTCGGGGGAGGAAAATGCAGCAGCAGGAAATGTTTGGGTTGTGTTTTGTTTTGTATTATTGTTGTCACGATTTTCACATAATTCATAAATTCGGGCATATTGCTAATTTGTGCCCGAAATTTGCAGCAAATGCGGAAATATTTGGTTAGGGTTATAGTCGTTCTTTTTTTTTTGCTATTATTAAATTTATTGGTTTCTATTTATCAAATTGGATTTTCAAATAGGATTTCATTTCAGACGGGGCCATTTAAAGCTTATTTGTGGCTTTGAGATTGAAAGTTGGGTAAATATTGGAATCTGCTATATAAAACAAGCAGATGTGTTAAGTAAATTGAGCTAAGGTGGGATCTATTTGGTATATTGAATGTGTGAGAGTTTTGCTATAGATTCAAGCCAACTTTATATGGGGAATATATTTGATTAGATGGCTTAAAATGTCAAGCAGATATAGTTTAGGTGGAATGTGGAGTTAAACTCATTGAATTACATATAAAAACACAAGCAGAAGTGTAAGTACTTTCTATATATAAGCAACAGTTCGAAAAGTTGTGTTTCAGGTCATTTCATGTCACCTAATCATCCCAGGGATTCCGAATTTCCGAACCTTTGCAAATTCTTGCTCATCCTGAGATATTTTTCTAAAACCGTCGATGCTTTCGCGGCATCCAGATGCTATCTCTATCAGTAACTCCATCGATCTGGGGAATTCTATTGCCTCTTTCAAGCTAGCTTAGCTGGCTTAGTTTTAGGTCAGACAAAACTAAGAAAGAAGTTCAAATAGTAAACGAATTTGCTAAAACATGGTTTCCCCACAAAATTGTTCTACAACATGATATAATTTTTGAAATACAAACATAAAATTTTAAGTCCTTCTGGAAAGTGTGAAGAGTCTACATGTTTTTCCTTGAACGTTGCTCTCCAAGTCCAGACCACGTCCCCGTATAAACGTAGCTTAGCGATAAATTGCTATACCTTTTCAACCTACACTTAGCCGCCTAATGCCTGATAGTTTGTCTGATTAATGTTGCCTTTGGCCTAAAATATTTCATTTAAATGATACATAAGCAGCAACAGCAACAGCAATAACAACACCCTGGTCCAAAAAGGAAAACCACTCCAATAAAATATATGCTCAAATTGTGTGATTATCAGTGAGGCAACCGCAAAACAATTTAATACTAAAACCCTAACCACATGCCTTGGCACGCGTCCCCCACTTCTTAGTTGCCCAGTTTGCCAGCTTCCCAACTTCCCAAACTCTCTAACCCACGAAAACCAACCGCATGCATGATAAATGCACAAAATCTGCAATAGAGTGTTGGAAACACGCGCTCTAGGGTAGAGTAGGGGAAGGGTGAATGGTTGGAGTATAGAATTACAATCACAATCTGAAGCTGTACAAATGACAAATCGCCGCATCGAGTTACGAGTTACAAAAGTTCAAGATTGCAACTCCAGAGATTAGCATTGTTTTTGTCCTAGGGTTGCCGCCTACATTTCGGTGTGCGTTTGCCTTTCGACCGGCTAAAGCGGCCGCGGCCTGCGCCATATGTATTATATACATTATTATTTCCAAAACCTCAATGGCCATAATAATAAATGCATAAATTATCCATTCGCTGACAATGTGGAAAAGGATAATTTTTTTTTTGAAAAACCATTAATGGGCCCGGTTGTTCGCATTAACATTTTGTTGTGACAGCCACAGGACAAGAGGACACAGGACAGACAGACATATGCTGCTGGTACCACTAGTGGTGTACTGGTTAGGTGCTCCTGCTGGCATTAAGGGTGGGAACAAGGTAATTCATACAGGAAGTGCAAGCTGCAGTTGAAAGGATACCAACGTTGAAAAGGTCCGATTGCCAACGCTGATGCCTCTGTGTCAACTCCAACTGGCGGCTGTCATTTACATTGGATATGGCATTCCATCGATGTTTTTCCTAGAAATCGTTGACATTTTCAACGGCATAAATCAAGAGTTTTGTGTTGAGTGGGCAGGCAAAGGGCGAGCGGGCTTTTTTCATACGAAAAACTTCTGCACTTTGGGCTATAAATATATAAGAAAAGTTGTAGGAGACAGTAAAAGCTAGAATTTTCAATAAAAATATGTGTTACATGTAACATTAACTATAGAGTTGGCCGTTTTCACATCTTCACTGTGCTTCATTGATTATGTTTTGTTTTCACATCTTATTTTTAACAATCAGGCATGTTCGCAATGTCCGAATCCGATTGAAAAACCTTGCGGAATCAAAAGTAATTCACTATTTTCTCGTAACTGCGTGTCCTTAAGATCAGACATATATTTTTATGTCAATTTCTAGTTTATTGAAAAGAGTTTTGTGTTAATTGATAAACTTCACATGTAAATTTATATAAGAATATTTTTGGTATAAAAATGTAACCCAATTCTAGCGTGCATAAAAACATAATGCGCTTGGATTGAATCCACTTGGACTTGTTGATGTTTATCGTTCTGTCTCGTTCTGTCTATTGGCATCACAGCATGATTCGGACATAAGTTCTATAAACCGAAACTCATGTGGAATTTCGAACAGTTTTTTTGTTAAATGGAAGTAGAATTCCAATTCAATTTACTTTTAAAACCGCATTGGACACGTGAACAGGCCAGAAAGTTTATTTTGACACAAATTTAGTTGAAAATACGCAACTGCAAAGCGATACAAACTTTTACCACAAATGAACATACAGCTGATTTCTAATATAAAGCTGAGAATATTGGATTCACTGGACAATTATCCAGATTTTTAGGTTAAGTACAACTGATCTATTTCAGCCACATCAACAACTAAGAAATCTTGTTTGGTTTTTGTTTTGAAGTAGCCAACCATACAGTGAAGTTGTCGATTAAGAGAGACTCCTGTTGGTAGTTCTATTTTGGAACTTGAAACATTTGTAGGGTCAACCAGTAGACCCAATAACTGGTGCTCTATCAAGCCCCAATTTTTGCGGAGTTTTGCTATTTTTAGCTGGGTTCCTAATAAATTTTCGAAGGCAATGGGAAGCAATCACCATTTTCCGCTTGAGCCTGATAACCTTAAAAACAAAAAGACTGAGCTGATTGCAACACTATGTTTAGGGTTGTCAACCCTTCAATAATATATTCTTCTCCAAGGCTGGTTCCATTTGAAAACAAGACATACATCTGAACTCATGTGAAACCTTTCTGTCTAAGATTCTCATAACGATCGCCATCACCCTCATCACTCTCAAGCTGCACGCCCATCTCTAATCTGAACTTTGCTTTGTATCTACCTATTCAACATTCATTGAGGCCAATTTTGGTCAATGGCAATCTACTTGTGGGGGAGCTCACAACACTTTAAACCGTAAATGACTTAACATTTATTAACCCCCAGACTGGCTCTTTCCAGCTCAACCGTTATTGATCAAAATTTTCAGGAAAAAATTCCCCATTTTGGCCACTCATAAAATTGAGCTGCCCTTTTTTTTTTTGCCAAAGCTCTCCAATTTTTGGTAACGAAGACATCGTCAGGCAATTGAAGAGAGAGGTTTGCCGACTGCAAAAAAATATTGAGAAATAGCTGCAATGCATACGTCATTTAACCCCTTTGCGCCATATTTTTCATAAACTGCCCACAACCCCAACCTTTCCGGATATTTTTGGGCATTTTTTTCCAACTTGACAAGTGTGCTAAATTTGTACAGGAGGCGGCCAGGAGGATGTAAATGCGTCTGCTGCTGTCCTTCCGCTGATAATATATGTGTGTTTGTGGGTGGGGTTGGGGTTGGGGCTGGGGCTTTGGCACCCCCCTTTTATATAGAGACATTTATTGATAGATAGCAAACGCATCGCTTGAACCCTTTTACATTTGATGAACGTATCGAATTCCCTTCCTCACGCAAACACACACACATTGCCAAAAAAAAGTGGCCCAAAATTTATGGCTGTTTGATTTATTTTAACTTCTAGCACGCCCTTGAATAGCACAAAATGCCGATGCCAATGCCAATGCCCGGCCACTGTAGGCGTGCCGAATTGATATTGGTGAACTTTGAACTCAGTTCTACAAATCTCCTAATAACTGCTCTGGCAACTATAGAAGGAATTATAATTTATTTTTTTTATTATTTTGATTGCAAAATTTGTATGCTGAAAAGGGGAATTTAAGCAGAGAATTTGAAGTGAAAATTTGAATGAAAATAATATTAAGAAAAATCTGTTAAATTATATTAAAATTATATTAAAGTGGAAATATATATTTTATATATTTATTATAATCGCTCTAAATGAGAGTTTATATTTTAATTTAATATTTTCTG
The DNA here is from genome assembly GCA_037043425.1 of Hirtodrosophila duncani. Classification (NCBI taxonomy): domain Eukaryota; kingdom Metazoa; phylum Arthropoda; class Insecta; order Diptera; family Drosophilidae; genus Hirtodrosophila; species Hirtodrosophila duncani. The sequence continues at coordinate 398,888 of JBAMBM010000370.1, read as the reverse complement.
CTCGACCATTCTGTTCAATTTCTTTGACTTATTATTTCTTGAAAGCCTCTCGTCCAGCTTTTTCAAGTTTCCTGTGCTTTCTGGAACTCTTTGAAATCTCTGACGGGTTATTTGTTTTTTTCTCATGATAATAGCAATAGCATTGTCTCTATTCAAGTGCCCATCATAGTACATCATAGTACTCACTGTCCTTGTAAATTCTGTGATTCTCTTTGTATAACAGACTTTCTCCTTTGGAAACTTCTGTGAATATTTTAGCTTTACATTCAAAGTGTGATATCTCCTGCTTCAAAGATTACTTTTCCTGATTGCTGTCATTTAGCTGCCGTAGAAGCTATTGTTTCAAAAGAGAAAAGAAGCATATCATGAAAAGAGCAAGTTTTTTCAAGCAGGGTAATAATTTATCTAAAAATTTGAATTTGAAAGCCAAATTGTAAGAGTTTTGGACCATTTAACACTCCTTTACAACCATACTTACTATAGCGAACATGACACTCATAGCCGAAATGCAGTAAAGCACTGGAATAACAAACGAACAACGCGATCTTAATACAGGAAACTAACGTAAGCGTAGCCGGAGCTTACCTCGGAACGAGAGTGGAATACAGCACTGGAATAAGAAACGAACAACGCGATCTTAATGCAGAAAACTAACGTAAGCGTAGCCAGAGCTTACCGCGGAACGGGAACGGAATACAGTAGCTCGCTGGCCTTTCATATCGTGCTGTAGAACGGAATGCAATAGCGCACTCATTTGCACGAGAAGATCCGCTTATGTAAGAAGTAAAGAAGTAAATATCGAAATACTGCTGCACATTCTTCTCGCTGAATGAGCCTCACATATCATGGTTTCCCTCAGTTGCTAAGTGAAGCTATGAACGACACAAGTGCAAGATATGTTTGGTTTTATTATAACTTTGTTATAGATCTAGCTTGCCTTTCTTGTTTTTGTTTGCGTCGATGAATGAAATTTAACTTTTGGCGATGGTAAACAATCGAAAACCATTACATTTAGGAAATTCTTCAAATTGTTAATGGTCGGGTTAGTTGTCCAATATAAGTTGTTTGATCAGAAACTCATTTTAATGAACTTTTCGATCTAAATCTCAAATTGATAAGAAAAATGCTTTGTGTCTGAATTTAGGGCATGCAAGATTGAGAATTGGTTAGCAACTCCAGCATCAGCAAAGCTCAATGGATGTTATTAAGCGATAACCAGAGAATGTATGAGAAACTATATATTACTTCGATTTAACAGAAGATCAACCTACTGAGTAAAAGCTATGTGCAGTATCTCATTGAATAACTTAAGGAACTTGGCAAAAAAATATTGTGAAAAACAAAGCCACCAACAGATAATTTAAACGTTATCATTTTGTATTTCTCGTTGACTTAGATTTCAATAATTGTTTTCTTCAATAAATTTGAACTGTACTTTAAAATTTGTACGTAAAATAAGTTGCTTGCTTCTCCAACTAATCTTGGCATTTCATTGCCTTTTACCTCTACCCCGCCCTCCGTCGTGTTTAAGCCACCATAATTATGATGTTTGCTTGAAATCATTCAATTGTAAACCTGACAAGCATAAATCGCACTTCACGCCATTCCCATATCCATAACCTTAACTTGTATCGGTGTTTTTTTTTTATTTTTGTCCTCTTGCTATCCTACCTTATCCCTACCCTTCCCTTTTCCATCTCGAATCGAACGAACACGAGCCCAATCGCAACTCCACAGCATTTTGCGTATTACGCTTCATTATGCAGATTTCTTGCCTATACGGTTTGAGTTTTATACTTTTTCTTTTTTTTTTTGTACCCCCCCTGACATCACTCCCCTTCAGCTCCTGCCTTGCTGCTTATTTGTTATTGTTGCGCCACAGGCTTGCGGGCTTGAAAAAATATTTTTATTTAATTTATTTATGAATGAGCCAGGCAGAGGCAGAGGCAGAGGCTGGGTTTGGGATTGGGTTTGGGTCGGGATCTGGTTCTGGTTCTGAGTTGGGCTGATGCAGGGTAGGCTGGCAATAAAAAGCCAACTGCCACGCCCCCTTTTTACTTGCATTCCTGTTGCTGCTACCGCATTGTCACATAGATAAGCCGCGTCTGGCTTAACTCATATAAAAAAGTGCCAGGGCGAAAAAGGATAATAAAAACAGGAGCAGTAGCAGCAGCCAGCACCAGCCAAGCGCGTGCGGATTTAAATTTTTAACAAAAATAAACAGAGCAGCATCAACAGCAGCAGCAGCCCTGAGACTCGAATGTGGAAAATCTGGTACTGATTTCACGGCCTTGGTGGGAAATTCAAAGCACAAGAATTCCAACTGCCAAATGATCTAATGACAATAATCAAAAATTCTCAGGCTTTGAACATGTTTAACTTCTTTTTTGGTTTTGTTTTTTTTTTTGTAATTTGCCGCCAGACAGAAATGAATTTAAAAACAATTTGCGGTTCGGGGCAAACAAAGAAACAATTCAAAAAAAAAAAAAAAGAAAAGGTAAAAAGCAAACCGCAAAGACAACAATTAAGCGTAACAAATGATTATGAATAATCGTGTTTTCTATGTATTCGATATACTCGTAGTTATATATATATGTAGTTCTTCTTGAGAAACGAAATAAGTTTAAAGGTAATGAATTCTTTTCGACATGGACTTCAAACTCTTTGTGAATGTTAATGAATGAATTTCGATGCTGTTTTTTTGTGAATGAGTTGAAGGTCGGCAGATGAACTGAAAAGTATATTGAAAATATTTGTGAGCTGACAAATTTGTCATTAAATATATTTTGTTCAGCTCAAGATGATGTTTGTTACAAAGAAAGACAAACAATTTACTTGAAACTTTGTCACAACGTGGCATTAGAATATGATACAGTTTTTTATATACATTATGTCATTAGCTGTCATAAAATATGAAGAGAAGCTTCTCATTCTGTACTTTTTAGTACAAAGAATTCTTAGAAAAAGAATCAGAAGAAAGAATACTTTATCTATGAATTGTCTATGAAGCTGTACTTGATTTGGATGCACTGTGGAACATCTTCAAAAGCACAGAGAGAAATTGCTTAATGATGTTCACACCAATCATGCTTCTATTTCGAGCAGTGCATGCAAAACGAATCTTAACACTATCAGATCTTTAACAAAGCTGTAGGTAAATCTATAGTTTCAAATATCTTGCTAATTGTTAATGAATTTATTTATAAACTTTAGTTTCAGCCTATTGAAATCAAAAGATTTAGTTCGAAATCATAGCACGAAAATATGAATGCATAAAACCATGGATTGTAGAAAACGCATTGCCAGAAGTAAGGTTTCTTGGCTGAATTTTTGCTGATTCTGCCATGTGAAGAAACTTTCTTTAGTAAGAAGCCTATATAGCTGAGAATAGCTGAGAAGTTGAAACAGTCAGTTGGCTCTATAAACTCGCCTAATTATGCTATTATGCTTTAAAATATTGTTTTTAAGATCAGAGTTACTTCTTTTCATGCGCTACAAATATAGCTTCGCCTTAATAAAGTTATGTGAAAAAGTGTTTTTTTTATCAAAAATCCAACCGATATCATGCCGATGCAAAGTTAGAAATCATGAGGCTTGGGGGTATTTTACCTACTCACTTTCTTGTTCTGAGGCAGTGAATGCAAATGCGATAATGAGATGTGAAGCTAATAGAGTCTTGATCAACATGACAAGTCGTGCCAAAATAGCCATGTCGATATGTTTGTCTGTCCGTCTGTATGTTTCTATTCGAACTTTTGTGTAATGGGAGTGGTTGTTAGCCTCAGCCTGGCATATGCAAGTGCAGCATATGGCATTTATATCAGGCGAACCAGGACAATTTAGACGATCTCACGCGGAGCCATGCACGCGGATCATCTTCACTCTTGAATTTAGAGCGCACAAACGCTTGGCAGGCTTTGTTAGGCAAGACTGACATGACCAACGCCAAGGTAGTCCAGATATACGTGGACACGCCAGCAGGTTGTCTTCTTCAGCCTGGGACAGTTTTATGAGGCAAAAGCTTAAGCTTTAAGCAGGTTATATGTAAAACTCATAAGATTCGAACGACTATAACATATAGCTCTCATATAAAGACATATAAATAGAAAATTTGTACAATAGATGACACTAACAAAGTTTTATTTGCAAGCCAAAGCAGCCCTGTGCTCTGTTCCTCTCACTCACAAACAGATTCTTGAAATGCCCGTGTGTAGTATGTATGTACATGTATATGTATATGAAAGCTTGTGTGTTTGCACCCACAAAATATGTGAAGGTAATTACAAAGAAGATTGTTTCGCTGCCTATTGCTACAGTTGAAGAAAATACATTTTAGACTAAGTTTTCTTTGCTTTTTCTAGTTCTGCAAGGGTATATGAGGATAAGGTCCCTAAGATAGCCTTTCTCTCTTATATTTTATTAATTTAATATGATTTAAACTCATTGAAAAACTTTATTTCAGTTTTTCAGTTTACTCCATAAAATGAAAGACAACATTGCTGAGTCACATTACTTTCCCTTTTATCTAAATTTTCGGTTTGAATTTTCATAAAGGTTTATATTTATTTTTTGCCAAATTCAGCGAGTGAAAGTCATTTGTTACCGAAAAAGCAACCCCTATAAATATTTTGCATACTGCAAGGCATACGAGCATAATAGCATTCAAACATACTATACAAGTATACATATATACATATATGCATATATTCACAATGCACTAAAAGTCGGGTCCGTTTTGTTTTTTGTTACTGTCCTGCGGCTAAATTTATATTATAGAAAAAAACTGCCAGCCAAAACAGGAAAACACACAAAAGAAAGCGCCGAACATTCATTGCAAACCACCCGCCCTCTCACTCCCCACATACAAATACCCATGCCCATGCCCTCCCCCCAAAACAATGGAGCACCCCCTGTGAAATATTTGCAACATGCAGTAAAAATTAGAAAGGGATAAACAAATACATTTATTACAGCACAGAAGCACAACAACAAATTCACAGGATTTCTCTCTCACTCTCTCTCTCTCTCTCTCTTTTGGTCGCTCTATCCCCTTTGCCAACGCCTCTGGCGTGGCTCACACACGTGACTTTAAAGCTCATGGGATTAAATTCAGCGCAGTTTTTGTGTTTTTGTGTGTTTTTGGCGGGGATTTTCGGTATGCAGGAGAAAAGCTTAGGAAAATTAATGCGCCGAAGGAAAATGCATTTAAATTATGTGGGTGACTTGGTTTCCCTTGGTTTGAGGTAGTGTGACACCCCTCCCTGCCTTCGCCACATTAATTTATAATTTAGCCCCGCTGGCTTTTGCCGGCGTTTCAAGAAAAAATGTTATGGCCGCTGCCGTGGCGCTCGGCCTTTTCGAACAAATGAATACAAATTGCAATTTGAACTTTGAGTTTTTGTAATCAACATTAAGCATTTTGCAAAAACCATAATTCTTCTGCGGCCAAAAGTATTTTGAAATTTAATTAAGTTGCATTTACCACGCAGATTTGTCTCGTTGCCCAGCGGGGTGGCGTGGGTGCGGGTTACTTTCAAACTCTCAACCCCTTTGCTAGCGGCAAAATCACGGCTTGGGCGGAGAAACTTTTTTAATACCCTGTTCAGACTTGGGAGAAACACATAAATTTTCATTGCCTACGCAAATAAACATTATGATGCAGTTTTTTTTTAAACAACACTAAATAACATAATTTGGGGTTTGAACGTTGTTAATATTAAATTGTTTGAGAAATTTGTAGATAGAATTTCAGTTTGAAAATAAGCTTAAGTTCTTAGGAAAATATTTCAATATGAGAATGCTGAATCACATGGCAGAGTTCATGGAGTGTGGACTAGAGGATGGAAACTGATAAATTTTCCAAAAACATCGATGACCGCCAATAGTTTTTTCAAAGCCATGGATAGTGGACGATAGTGACATCGATAGTGTCCTGCCTTGCTAAAGACTCGCTCTGACTCCACAGATGATGCCGGAATGCACAAATATTTGAGCATTAGTGTTTTAATTGAAGGAAAATCCTTCTTGTTAAGTCAAGCGACGCCACAAATGAAGAAAAACGCGTAATTTATTTCAGTGATGTGTAAACAGAACCATCGATAACACTATCTTCAGTGCGCAATCATCGATACGAGGCCGAGTCGATAGTGTCGATAGTGCTCCACCCTTGATAGTAGGCCGAGTCGATAGTGACCACCATCGATAATATCGATAGTGCCATCGATTGTTTCCCACTTCTAGTGTGGACAATGAAAGAGGTGAGCGATTAGGGGTGATAGCGCTCAAATCACAACAAATAGTAAAAGACGCAGATTAACATGACAAGAAAAGGCGTAAACGATTATTATTGGTAATTTATGACTAGTTTAATTTTACATTCTATGTTTATTTTGCAGCTGAAACCTTCAGAAAAGCTTGCGTTAGCGTTCACTTAATTGTTCATAAACTATCGCCAGCGAGCTTGAGAGGGAAGATATGTTTTCATTCAATCTTAAAGATGCACAAGTTGCCACTGAGCAAACTCTCTCCTTACTTTTGAGTTCACAAAACGCCTACGAGTTGCAGTTGCTTTTGCCTCAGAGTAAAACATCAGTGACGATGTCAGCCAGCACTCGATCGGTAGAATAGTTTCAGTACAGAAATGGGGAACTTCGTTTTCTTCTAAGCTCATAGCATACGAAGGCAGCCATGATATCGTGCCATCAAAAGGCTCAATTTGTATGCGTTTTAGGGCAGCGACTACCTCGCAGCTACCTGCCTCTGTATATAACTTTGTATATAAGATAATTGCAAACTTAAAGGATCCCAGCAATGGGAGCCCAGATTGGGACCCTCGTGAAAGACTGTCGAAAGGCTAAATGGCTAAAACAACTGGAGGAGTCGGATTTGTGGTTCTCATTTGGACTTCAGCAAAAACTTTTCTCGAAAATGCAAACAGTACGAGGTCAGAACCCTAAAATTTCGAGACATACACTACGGATACGCAGACACAGACACACACCAATGGTTTAAATCGTACATTTTTCGTTAGGTGACCGCGTGTGGATGCGTTTTCAATAGGAAATTTATCTGATATATATTACATATATGTGAATATTCCATTTATAATGAAGGACCATATCTTTTTTGAAAAACTGAAATAATTTGTAGTCTAGTGTAAAGGTTGTGCTTATGCTTGACAAATCCCTGAAGCGCTGATTTTTGCTCACCTTCTGCTGACGTATGACATTGCAGCATCAATTGTTGAGCACACACTCACTCTCTCACACACACACACATAATAAAATCGTCATAACGTTGCGGACGAGCCGTGCCTGGGCCCGGGTCCAAAGATGAGTTTGAGTTTGCTTCTCGATTTTTGCCCTTGGTCATTAACGGTGTTAAGCCCTGACAGTGGCCCTGGCCCGGAAGGATGTCGTGGCGGCTGAGTGACGTGTGTGTTTTGCAACCAAACCCTCCACAACCCCGACCAGACCAGACCAGACCAGCCCAGCCCAGCCCAGGCCAAACCCCATCCCAACTCTCTATAGCGAACCCAAACCAATATGTATATATATGTACATTCTCGGGAACAACATTCATTGTCATTAGCGGCATTTGCTTGGTGCTCTCTCTCTCCCTCTCCCTCTGTGCGAGTACCGTTATCCCTTTTTAATAAGGTTTACTCAGCATTTTTTTGTTCTCCTCCAGTGATGACTCTTGTTGTTGTCCTTCGTGTTGTTTATTGCATACGCATACGTACTCGAATGTGTGCGTATGTATGTGTGTGTGTATGTGTGTGTGTGAATTGTGTTTATTATGCAAGATTTATTTTTCTCTTATGGGCGAAAAATACAAATAAATGAAAGACAATTGTTCGGAGAACAGGCCAAACGTTCAACACTAAGCCCCGATTAGGGTCGTGATTTGAGGCTTAAATCAAAATGAGCAAGAAATTATTAAAGTCAAATTATGAAAGAATTTTTTATTTTTGAATGTGTAAATATTTAAATATTTATTAATTATTTGTTGATCGTTGTTGAATTCTATTGAAAATATTTTAAGCATGATTTAATAATTCAATTTAATTGAGAATATATATATATATATATATATCTAGCTGATTCCTCTGTTTGAGTCTTGCCATTGCAATTGCTGAATAAAATAAATATCTTGCAGAGTTTACAATTCATTCGATATTGTAGTCTATTGATTATGTTTTCTAATTTATACGAGGACTAGAATTTCACCCTGAGTCTTCTTATCACAGAGGCTCAACGAATTTCCTTTTTCTATAATAGTTTAGGGAGGTAATTTTTACCAACTCTAAGCGCTGTATTTCAGATGGAAGTATTTCAGATGGAACAACTACTGCTGAATACTTTTAGATGCACTTAAAAGTCTTCTCCTCTTTGGGTCTGGTATTGTATTTGATTTATGTTTTGTTTAGAATGTATGTAGAAGAGTGAGAAGAGAATATATATTAAATTCCAGTCGCACTTTGGTCTCGTTTTTGACCTACTGGAAGTTCGAATTTACCAATCAGTTTCTTAGTCATCATCATATAGTTTGCTCTGCAATCATAAGTTATATACATATAGTAATATATTATCAGTTTCGCATCAGCTTGCACTCTTAATAGTCATATTTCACCCTACTTTTTGCCCTATAATACATTGACACATTTATTATTAGAATTTCTATTAGAATTTCAACCGAAAAGAGAACCCGCTGGACCAAATATGCTCCTCGAAATGGCTACATTTTGAATTTCAACTCTAAGAAATTCCTATTGAAACTGCAATCCCTGCATGGACGATAAATAAATGTGTGATGATGAAAGAACACTTTCTACTTCTACCAATTTTTGTTTCAGTCGATTCATAAATAGTGTAAAAACCTTCACAGTCTTTGCCCTCTTAAAAGAAATCCCCTGCCTTGACTGTATCTTTGACCCTCTGAAGTATACTCGGACATATGTCTAACAACGACATATGCGATGCGAAATCTCATCAGGCTTGAAAAATAAATGCTCTAAATTTAGACCATTGTCTAAGTACTCAGTGCTTATTATTTAAAATTCTTTGGATAATATTGCGGGATTATCGGGCTTTCACAGTACAAACTTCATTCTGTGGAGACACTCTAGGAGTTATGACTCAGATTTACTGTGACATTCAGACTCCCTGAAGACAACGCTGAAACTTGTTAGAAGACAATTTTTAATATAAAATCATCAATCCTCGCAGCTGCACGCAGCTTCACCCATCTACATTCTTTTCTTAGATAATTTGTGTAGGGAAATTTGTTCAATATTAAGATCATTTCTGCATTGCGAAACTCTAGCCTTAAGACTGTAATCGATTGTTAAAACGAATATCGATAAAAGCCAACCTTTTTTTAACGCACTAAACTAAGAAAAAAATCGTTCAAAATGTAAGAAAATCATTATAAAATCAATATTTTTGGTTCTCAATAGTACGGCTATCCCGATTTTTCCTATATCGTGAACGATGTTCTCTCCTTGATCATAGAACGAAAATTTTGTTCTCACTGCTGGAACACTTTGGCATCATAATGGGAACGTTCTGGGATACATCAAGAACTTTATTTACAAATATATTCAGTTTATTTAGTCTGAGCTGGCATTTGAACCCATGCACCCCGCTCGCCAGCTAGAAGTGCGCGGCTCATTAAGCGATACCGGCATTCCAAGCAATATGATGAGGAAGCTTAACTTTGTATACGTGAGAAAAATATGCAAAACAGAATCTAATACATATAGAACGTGTTTCAATAACAATGTGATAAAAATTGTGATAAAAATGTGATCCAAATTACAAGAACATAAAATAATAATTGATCAAAATTGTGATACAAATGTGATCAAAATTCAATAAAAATTGAACTAATTTTGGAACGTCGCTGGAAGTGTATGAATACTATGAAAAGTTTGTACTTCCGCACTTATGGTAAGAGCAATACATATTTCGATATAACAATTATAATATTATAGAATTTGTAAAACTTTTTTGGAATAACTTTTCTTTATGCTGCAGAACATTCTTAACTAAGTCAAGCTATCTTTTCAGCTGTTTAATTTAATCTAAAGGCTCTCACAATCAAAAAAAAAGAGCAATCACTTTATCTTAAATTTAAATTTTGAACACGAAACCATTAGTTCCAGATCAGCTCTCCCATATACGAGTATGTATTGCATCTTAAGCTGCAATCACTCTTTCTTTTTTCTTTATTTTGCAATGCTTTCCATACATTTTCTATCAGCAACTAATCTGCCTACGTGCTTGGCACACCACATCGTTATATCTTGTAATCCACAAAAAGTACAAAAACCAGCTAAAGTTGCCGACGAGAGGGGTAAAAGTAGTAGAAGCAGAAGAGGCACAACCTTGTGCGTGCACTCGAAATTAAATTGTTATCAAATCGATCAAAGCCGCAGCATCATTATCTCGGCATTAGTCGTGGCCACAGCATCAGCACCAGCAGGCAGAGTGAAGCGATGCAAAAACAAAAAACAAAAAAAAATAAAGGCTGACGAGAGTAAAAACTTGTTTCGTTTTTTTCTGCAATATTTAAAATGCAAAAGGGTAAGCGGGGTGGGTAGAGTGGAGCGGAGTGGAGTGGAGTGTTGGTGTAAGTGCTTTTCTTTGCCATCTTTCCTTTCGTTGCGTGCTGGCGCCTGGACACAGCAATAACTTCTAATTAATACACGAAAAGCATAACGAAAGCTAATTATGAAACTAATGAGCTTGTTGGCGATGCAACTACTACTACTTCTACCGACCAGCAAGAATCAGGAAGAATCAGCAGCGGCAGCAGAAGAGGGGGGGTAGAGGAAAGAAGGAAACAAGTAGGTACATAGTAAGCATTAAGAAGCAAAGGCAAAACGTTAAGTGTTAACGACGCCGTGCTTAACAAGCCGAGCGCCGCCGTCGGAGCAGCCGCCGCTCCAGGTGCGAAATACCACGAAAAAACGGGTAAATGTAGGTTGAAAGATGATAAGGTGTAACTAAGGCTGTCGAAGAGGAGGGTGAAGAAGGGTGAGTTGCTCTGTCCAGCACATAATACACTCATAGTTGCCTCATGCATACAATATTTCATAATGGACAACTTGTTGCAAATGGGGTCTTAAGACTTTTTGTTATAACTGAACGAAACAAGAAACGAAGACCACACTGCTGGCCCTGCCACTGCGATAATATAAATACTTACTAAAACCGATAATACTTAGTTCTGTTTAGTTGTTGTTTTTCAGAGATTTCTATTACTAAGCTGCTGTTAAGATTTGTCTTTCAATTATGCAATTTGGTGAGGCTTCAAAAAGTCTTTCTTCTTTCAGTTTGCTCTTTTTTTGTTTGCCTTTTCTCTAGGAAATTCTCGGCTATTTTAGGGTTAGGGTATTTGTAGTGTTGTTATAACATCGAGTGCAGCCTTGGCTTGTTTCAATTTCCTTTTTGGCTGGCGCGTCTTTTTAGCATACTTGATTATGGTCTTTGGCCAGCAACAGCAACAGCAACAGCAGCAGCAGCAGCAGCAGCAGCCCCATCTCCATCAGCCGAGGCATAAAGAAAGGGGGCTGGGCCCACTCTGGACGTCGCCGGCCATCAGTCACTTATGCGCACGGCACGTCACTCAAGCTCAAAGCAGGCAAACACACACACACACACAACTACACCTAACCAAGCCCGAATCCAACTAAATAACAGAGCGGGACGAAACCGCGATGAATGTGTTGAGGCAACAGCGATGGTGGCGGGGGCTTGGGCATGTCGAACGACTTTGTTGTGCGGCTCGCTTGACTGGAAATGGTAACTGGGATGTGTGTGTGTGTGTGTGTGTGTGGAGACTGGGAATGGGCAAATGGGTGGATGGGTTCTCTCGCTTGGCTACTGTCATTATCTTGTTAACTCGTTGTTACGTCAGGCGGTCAGTGAGTCTTTGCTCTTCAGCTGAGCTTTGTGTATGTGTGTGTGTGTGTGTGTGTACTTAGGAAGCATACACTGCTGGTCATTTGAATAGCAACAACAAGGCTAACAAATACATATGGAAATAGTTAACAATGTTGTTTTTAATTTCCCAATCAAGGTCAAGGCAGGATTTGAAATTTGAAAAAAGTTTTGGTAAAGTTTTCTAATATACTAAGTTGATATTATTTTAGTATTTTTTGTATAATTTATATGGTATTTTTCAATTAAGATCAATGATTTTTTGTTTCACAGAAAATTGCTCATCAAATCTGAAGTTTATGTCCTTGCAATCTAAGAAGATTCCTTCAATTGTTGCGGATAATTGATGTAGCATAAATTTGGTCTGGCAAATATATCAAACTTTCCTAAGGTATTTATATATTTATTATGTATTTTACTATTCATAAAAGATATCAGAATACTTCTCCCTTCACTTTCTCTATTCATTCATTAGTTTCATAAGTCTCCCTTCATCAGTTCCTAAACATCTGCCCTTGTTTGTGAAAACCATAACCGAGACCAAGACCCATTGCCCTCATATGTAGGTATTTTTCTTTTTTGGTAGGTAAGATTGTGCAGGGGAGGGGGGAGAAGCAGCTCTACATATTCCACATTAGTGGTCACTTACAGCCTTCAGCTCGCTTAAATTCGTCAGTCCATTCTGAAACCCGTACCCAATTCCCCATTACTCGTGTACCCTTGCCTTGCCGTGCCCATGCCCAATTCTTCATTCTCCTCATTCCGCATGCCCGATGTGTAATAATAATATACACACAGGTGTCCACATCCACACACAGGCTCCTTCTTACTTCATCAATAAAGCGTTGGTGCTGCAAATGGCAGTGGTGGGCAGAGCAGTGGATGTGGAAGGAAAGGGAACGCTGCACATGTAGCGGCGATTACGCGTAATAATCATCATAATCAAAAGTCGCAACACGAAATGAGTTTCAGACTCGCAGTATAGATACAGATACATATTACCCGCAGCATAACCAGTTAGGGGGCTGCTACAAGACCCAACGCCATCGCTCCATATAGAATTGATGAATATTGGCATTGGGCATGGCATCAAATTGGACATGGACATGGGCATGCACATGGGTATGAACTTGGGCTTAGGAAATGAGCTGGCTCAATGATTGCAATATTGAAGCAGGCCAAGGATCTGCTGTGCGAAAATTGAACTAAGCTTTGAATGGCAAAAACTTTGTTAATCTGTACACAGGTATTGGATTACTATTTAGTACTAGAAAGGTATTGTTTGAGCTGATAGATTGGCTTATATTGGGGTTATGGCTCAAAGGTTTTGTATTTGTTGGTGGTAATTGCAATGCGCGAGGGCTATTCCTAGCAATTGCTACTTTAAGCGCCAGCCACCAGGTCTGCTTTGTTTTCCTATAGCGAAAAGGCAAAGTACATGTAGTAGATCTATGTAATCTTCTATTTGCTTTCTTGGAAACCTGTTGAATGTAGATATTTCTGGAATATATCAATTTTATCAAGATGAACTGGAGGTGATATCACATATAATATTGCAAACAATCTCCTGCTAATCTGCTCAATAAGTAACTTTCTGATTTCTATTGAAAATAATTTGTTGCCGATTTCTTCCTTCGGCTTCTCTCTCAGTTTTGACGCTATGTTGAAACTTTCACCATATATTTACTTTTACTGTTAGTTGCTCATATGTAAAAATCGTCAAGATCGCACAACTATATCACATTGCTCCCATATAACCTAAAGTTTCAGAATGAAATCTTAGAACATCAAAATTGGAAAAACAACCAATTCGAATTGAATCAAATTTGGTAAATGTCAGTCTTAGATGCCTCCACAAGTGCTCACCAAATTTCAAGAGTGCAGAGAGATATATCAGTAATTTGTCTGACTGTCTCTCTCTCTCTCTGTCTCTCTCTCTTTCTCTCTCTCCTTACCTTGACTAAATTGTGAGGCTGGCCGCGAACACAAATCTTCTTTTAGTGACAAAATAGTATAACACTGCTCTCTGTGTGTGAGATAGAGAGAGCTACAGGTATAACAGAATGTTCTGTCTCTCTCACTCACAAAGCTTACATTGTATTTGTATATCAGAATGTGATGCATAACTGAATACAAGTAAACTTTCGCTGCCTATTGTTAGTGCAGAAGAGAATACTTTTAAAAGCCTTCACGTTGACGTTGACGAAATTTGATAAGGATCAGACTACTTAGTATTTCCTAATAATTATAGTTCTGCAAGGGTACATAAGCTTCAGGAACCCCAAGTTAGCCTTCCTCTCTTGGTTTATACCTAATTTCTTATCTATCTTTTAGATTACACTCACACAGGCTTCCACCATAAAATATTCTCACTTTCGTAAAGATTTATTTAAAAGTCTCTTCTGAATCGAAGACTGAAATCCATAAGTTATTTCTTTGTATAATTTAAAATATTTGAACAAGAAAACTCCTTTACATTTCTGTATTATATTTTCCCTTCAGGGTGATTGTATGCCATATATTTCTGCCCCACCATATCCACATCACGCACTTACATTTCAGCCTTCAATTAAACCTTGGCTCATCACTTCCTTGACTTTAACACAACTATCATATACTCGTAATAAGCAAATTGCTGGCTCCTAACACATTCTACTCATAAGAATTTACAGCATATAGTGTGCTAAGCTTTTATGAGACACTTGCATGGCCTCAGCGTTGCCCACAAGGCCATAATCTATGGCTGCTTATCCTAGACCAAGCATCAAAGTCCGCACACGGCTAAGTGGAAACTGCCCTCAAAAAAACACCTTCGCCCGTTGTACGAACGAAACCCATTTGGTGATGCATATCGCCTGGATGCGTGTACATATTACGATACATAACGTGGAGAGCGAATGTCGGACATGGATGTGTGGACATGGACACATGCTCATGGAGTCGACTCTATAAACACAAAAAATAATAATTAACTGACCATCAAATCAACAGCACGTACTCGCTACGTGAGCATAATTTTTTACTACTCTGTGTTGCACACCTTGATTACTCATTTCGATAGCTGTGTGTGTGTGTGTGTGTAAGTGTGAGTATGTGTATGTGTATTTGGAATACGTGCGAAAATGAAAACTAAAACTGAAATCCAAAGTCAAATCCGGTATGCGGGCGGACGACTGAGTGTGAGAGAGAGTCCAAGGGGCAATTGTGAGACATTTTGGTAAGTGCTTCCCTACGACTGACTGCTTTACCTGACCGCATAATTAATATGGCGAAATGCAAGCTGTGGCCAGGACAAACAGTAAACCAGATAGATGGAGAGAGAACGCGACAGGACAAACTGAACACACAGCCACGACAATGCTGTCAGTGCATTACAAGCCATACACATTGTGCATGTGATTTACTTAAGACATTCATTCCCTTTCCTTATAATTTGACACTGGAACACTAGAGCTATGAGCGTGTCACGTGAGTCACGATGGGAGAGGAGAAGTTCTACAATGAAATAAAAGTTCTAAAATTAGATATTTCCTGAATGTTTGTAATCAACTAAGGGTCTACTATGTAAGTGTTATGGTGGAAACAAAGAGATCAAAAGATTCTTGTCTTATAGAAAGTCTCTCGTTGAGTCCTAAGCAATAGCTAAAGTGTTCCCAAATGAAGTGTTTCCCAAATATTGCACTGTCTTATAGAGAGTCTCTCTTTGAGTCCTAAGCAATTGTTATGTAGTGTTTTCCCAATTCAAAAATATTGCACTTTACATATATAAATGAAGTTGTTATTTGTTCTTCTATTAAGTTTAACTAGGGTTCGATCCCTGAACCAAAGTTCAAGTATCTCGAATTTACAATTCAGTTCGAACTTGTGACTCTGATTCTCCCAACAAGTTTCGCAATTTTCAGCCCTGATAATAAATACACAAAGCTAATAATAGTGTCAAACTTCTATATAATGTCAGCCCAACTATCTGTTATCCTTTCACGCTTCATATACCATGATATATATTGACTCACACTTGCATCTCCAAATTCCCTGCGCTTGTGCAATTATCATCAACAGCCTTCAGCCTCAACATTCATTCAGCCTTCCGGCAAAGTCAAGCCATAAAACTTGGCTTAAGTGCAAATGCGCTCAAATCTGCACTTAGACAAGCCGCCACCGTCAACGCTGCTCAACACAGTGCAGCTATTCCTCCCTCTTTCCCTGATCTACCCGCACTGACTCGCCCACTATATATATGTATGTATATCCATCTCTATTTGAGTGTGTGTATTACTATAATTAAATTGAAAATTACTGCCAAGCAATTGCAATTGTCCACACGGCCGGACACACCAGCCAGCCACTAGTGCACGCTGAGCTTCTCAGCTCGGTTCAGCATTGTCCGGCTTACCATGTTAATAATACCTTTCTCCATAGGCATATGCATATGTGTGCATTTGTGTCTGTGTGTGTGCGTGTGTGCATGTGTGGCCTAATCATTGTCTGTACATCTGTCTATGTCCATGTCTCCTTGTTGTTTCGGGGGGGTTGGCCCAAAGCCACGCATAAGTTATAAATTATGCATAGATGCATAATTTACAGCTCGTAGGGTCAGACAGTTGCAGTTTTGCATTTTGGCCACCCAAAACGCACTTCAGTCGTAGACAATGCCACGCCCAACGCCCTAACAATAAGTCAAACTAAGCAGTAAAGTTCAGATAGCAAGTGGGATATTACGAGTTAACGATATATGCTATAAGTGGGAAAAATGTTTTAATTGTGATTGTTATGAACAGATATTGTTTGATCTGATTGGATATATAGAGCATATTGTTTATCAACATGCTTATGTTGACCTTGACTAATTTACAGTCAGATCATGTAACTATTTCAAGTGTGAATCGTTGCTTATCTCAGAAATCGATGAAGAAAAACAATTTGATTTCGTTATAGATATTTCTTTGACGATATTTCGACAACAACAGCAGGCTTAGATCTCAGATTTTAAATGGGAAATTTGATATTACCATTGAATGTGAGAGAAGCTTAAGGAAGAAGTTCCCATAAATCAAATTGACTTTACAAATTACATTTGACTAGGGATTCCTTTTCAACATTGGAAATAGATATTAATTTGAATAATTACAACATAGTTTCTTAACATTTCTGGTTCCCTTCGAGCTGGCTAAGGCACGTTTACTGGATATTTTCATCATTTGAATTACAAACTTACATATAAAACATTATAAAATGTAATAAAAAGTTATTTTTGATGCTGTAAAAATTCCCAAGAAATTTCCTAGATAAGTCGTTTCTCATAATATTGAAAACTATTGAAAATTAATTTCGTAAATCCATTTTAAAATTGGATATCTGCTTCAAAAATGCAAAACCAAATTTGCGGTATATTTTCCATCGATGTTTGGGGAACTAACACAAATATTTACAAAAATTGTATCTGGTTATAGATAATGATTTATGGTTTTATCACTTATTTATGATATTTTATTGTAGTAAAGTTCCGATGTGTGTATCATATTTAACCATATATAAGTATATCTAAAACGTGCCAAAACGTATTCACAAATCCAACAGAAATGGGTGCATTACATTCAAACTTCTCTCCCTTTCGAATGCATTCATTTATGCCTTTTCAATTAACAAAGATCCTTAGAAAACAATATGGATATCGGTTGGCGCAATAATCGATTCGTTTGTACAAATATCATTAGGAGGCTTCTTTCATATTCCACAATATTTCCTATTTCCACATGCATTCGGTTAAGAGCTACAAAGAGTTTGAAAATTCATCACGATGTTCAGACCGTAGATGAATTAGACAGCAGGGGAGCCAATCATTCCGTCAAGCACAAACAATATAAGAGTTCTTTATCCGGAATATTATTTTGGTCTTATTATTACTTAGGTTGAATAAGAATTTACAGATCATCCATAGCACAAAACCAAAACATATACGAACGTAGGCTTATTCTTCTTTTGTATTTGCATCTCGATGATTAAATCCAGGACATATAAAGAAACTTCTTTAATTATACCCCAAATGGAATCTACATTAATCTACATTAATTTAAGGGGCTGCCTACTGACCCTTAAAGAATATTAAGTACCAGCCAGCCGCATTTTATCTTCCGCTCAAAGTGAATTTAAATACATTTCATCTTCTCTGCAAAACCAAACCAAAAAAAAAGAAAACATAAATATTCAGCATCAGCTGTTGAAAAATGGGAACAACAACTCTTTTGAGATGCCTCTGGTCGAATAACTCACCAGCTGCATACAAACGTATATATCCTCAGACATATCAATGCATATATATATATATATTCATGTGGAGTCTGGGTCTCTAGAGCTGATTGCGATTGCGAATTGCAAATCGACAACGATGATGATCATCGGCCAGATATAAACGTAAACGTAAACGTAAACGTAAAAACCGCACGGTAGGAAATTTGAATAAAATGCAATAAGACAAACAACAACACACATGCATGATAATTTGTACCCCAACAACAGCAACAACAGCAACAATAACAACACCATCAACAACAATGCCTGCCTGGCTGTCGGCACCTTCCTTTCAATCTGCATGCCTGCCCCTGTCCAGCCCCCTCGCCATCATGCAGTCACAGCTCGTGCGTGTAAACTCGTGATGACGCTGATGATACACTAAAAATAAAAACTACACCGATAGCTAAAGCTAAACAACCCAAACCGCAAAATACATCAAAATGATGCGGTTGAAAGCTGAACTGAACTCGGCTGATGTGAACCAAAAAAAAAAGAACGTAGAAGGAAAAAGCGAAACAAGTTCCTCAAGTGGTAAAGGAGTTACTGGTCTGCCGGTGGGGTCTGGGGTGGGGTGGCGTGGCAGTCGCCGTCGTAGTACAATGAACTACTGTCGAAGTGGTTGGTGGTTGCTGCTGCTACAGTGGAGTCTCGTCTCTATTCAAGTGGTTAACCGAGAGAGCAGTTAGTTGTGTGTTGGAAAAGTTAGACAAATGTGTTTAACAAAAACAACATGAAAGGTAAACCATAGAACCTAAAGGTAAATAATATATGTATATATGTGTATATGACATCGCATGTGTGGTTCAACTTGAAATGCTTTGTTTTTTGGAAGAATTTTTGTTATCTTTTTGATAAACATTTTGAATAAATAGTTTGGATAGAAAGATGTGGTGGCTTTGATTCCTATGTTTATCTTTATTGCTAGATTTTTGTGATTGTATTTTAGCAAAATTTTAAATATTTGAGAAAATAGCTGAGAAAGTGTTGGTATTGATTCATATTAAGTTAAGCCAACTTACCAATAAGCGTTTACTTACTTTGTGTTCTATATGAACCCCGGCAGTAATAAATATAAATTTAAACTTGAACTCTCTTCAATGAAACCTATAGGCTATATGCCCAATATAAACCTAAGAAAACCTGTGCCGAATCAACCAAAAATAAAGTTTTATTCCCAGAATTTCGAACTTTCACCAGAGGTTCCCTTGTTTCTTATGAGCTAAATGTGTTGAAAGTTTTGATTAATAATTCGGTTTGAAAAATTAAGGTCTATATATAGAGGTATAACTCAGTTCTTTACTTGAACTTATCATTCCCTTATCTGGTCTAACCAATTTTACCTCGATAATTTTAAAAGTAAGAGAGCTTAGCTTAGCTTTATGTATATACTTAGCTGGAAGATCAGGGGTAAAATAACATTCATCTGTTCATAGTATTTTCACAATTTCATTGAAAATGAATTCAAGCGGTTGTCTTTTATAGATCAAAGTAAACTTTTTTTTGCAAATATTTCAACTGATTTGCTAAGATATTTTTAAAACGTTTGGAGACAAGAAAGGCGGCTTGCCGAAGCTTATATACCCTTCACATTGTAAATATATAACAATGGTGTAATTTAGCTTAACATTTCTTGCACTTATTTCGTTCATAGCTTCAACTAGCAAGGGAGAAATACTATATTTAGTGCTCCTTTGCCAAGAACAATGGGCAGCAGTATTTGGAAATTTAGTTCTTTACTTCTAGCACAAGCGGGCTTTGTCGAGCATGTATGAAGCATATATGAAGGACTCGTTCGCGCCACAAAGTGGTCAGCAGTATTTTGTTATTGCTTTACTTTTATTACAAGCGAGTTATTTCTTGCATTAAGATCGCGTTGTTCGCGTGTTGGCTATAAGAATCATCATAGAATCATGAATGGTTCCGTATGCTTAAAATTTGTTTTTGACATTTATATTTGAAATAAATTCTTATATTTTCATCGAGGACCTTTTTCTTCTTGTGAAAAATTTCATTCTATGCAAGCCAAAGAACATAGTTGTCCAAACCGAATCCAATCTCATTCAATCCAGATGATTTTTAAACTCAATCAGCGTGCAGATATAAGGAGCTCAGCTCTGCAGCTCCTAAGATTTCTGAGACAAACGGTCAGACGGACGGACATGGCCATACCGATCAAGAATATATATACCTTATACTTTCTTCTGTGCGTTGCAAACTTCATGACAAAATGAATATAAATTCACTTTCCTTGTGAATGGTATAAAAACTTTTAACAATGCTTGCATGGGCAACACTAGAACTCTTCTCCTGCGACCTCACGCAGGTAGTCAATGGAACTCGTTTACTTACATCTGACTGGCAAAACTCCACAGTTTTTGGCTACCGCAGTTAATGGGGAGATATTCGAAATTCATTCCATTTGGGTCACGTGTATTTTTCTCTCATTTCTAATGTAATTTTTGTGGCCAAGGCAACCTTTTGTTTTTTACTTTATGACCAGGGTCAGCCGTAAGGTTCTCGACAGCTGTGTTTTGTAACCAATTTGTGTGGCTGTTGGGCTACTGTGTATAAAAAAGGGTAACGAGAGTTCAACAGGGGCTTCCCCCCATACAAAAAATACACATATTTTAGGATCTCAAAGCATGTAAGTGAAACAAACTCCCGAACTACGTAAGAGGAGCATATTTTACAAGTTTTTCATTTGCATTTTGAGTTGGGGTTAAACGTTTTTCACAACATTTTTGCACCTGCCTTGGATGGCTGGAAAAACTGTAAGGCTGCTTTGCCTGCTGCCATACGAGGCAATTAGGTTGGAAAAGCAAACGTTCGACTGGGGCCCAAAGGCTGAAATCGAGCCAATGCATTCAGAATCAGCAGCTCCAGCTCTTGCCATGATTTCTTGCCTGCCGCCAGCCTCTGGCTCCGGCTCGGCTTTAATTTGATGACAATCTGGTAAGCCTGGTACTGGTGCTGGGCACATTTTGGGCATGAGAATCAGCATTGGAATCAGCATCTGAGCATCGTCATCTCGGCATCTCGGCATCTACGGCAGTTGCGTGTTGGTGACACACGCACAATTGTCTCAGGGGTTGCAAGGGAGCAGGAGAAGAAGCGGGTTTCAAAAATTGCTTATCAAAGTTGCACAATCGAAACGGGCAAGAATTTTTGCCTCTTTTTGCTGCAGCTGAGCATGGCGAACTAACAGATACTCTGTGATTATTGAGAATGACATGATGTCCCCTATGTTTTCAGTTACATATTACTGTAGATCAGGGAAAGCCAAGAAGCATAGAATTTTGGGTGTTGAGGTCACATTGTGCGGCTTCACATGCAAATCGAGACTTAAGATTGTGGAAAGAAAATTTTATATTATGAAAGTTCTCAATTCGTAGTGTTCCTGGCTTTTGATTATACAAAGGATATTCTTTAAAATATTTTCATAAATTTGTAATATTTTTGGCATTGTGAATTTCGCGATAGCATGACATTTTCTGGTTGCGTGAGTTCCTTTAAATTTTTGAGGATTCAAACTGCATAATTTATCGATCAGTCGCCTAAACGATTACCTCTTTGCCCTTCAGATCACGCAGGCTAACGATCACGCGATCTCCCTCACTCTGACTATCGCATATTTACCGCAGATTCCATATACTCTTTCACCCTGTTTTTGTCGAATGACGCATTCAGCATATGGATATGGAGTTTAGCAAGAAGGGAACAAACAGGCAAGGCACTGTTTTTACTGTGACTGGTGCTGAGTGTGAGGGAAGTGGAGCGAGCGGTTTAGGGGTGGAGTGAAGTTTCTTCCAGTGAGTACGTGGCGTAGACAATCAGACGGTAATGTGTGCAAAACAAATCAAGCAAAACATAAAGCAACAGGGCGAGATATAATCAGCATCAGCATGGGGCACACGCTGCCACTATGCACTATGCCAGGGTTGGTCCCGATATTTTGAGATTTTTTGTCAATTCAATGAAATTCGAAAAATTCTAGAATTTTACGCTCAAAAGTGATGAAATGGAAACAATGTTAATTAAATATTTTCCTTACGAATTTTAAGTCATTTGGAGTAGAATTTGGTGGAAAGTCGAGGCAAGTTTCATTTGGAGAAACGAATATACTTATATATCTTCTATGCGATGCTATTTTCTTCGAATTTGGACAATTAAAATGGCAATTGAGGATTTGTATTACTTGCTAGTAACCTAGAGAGCTCTCTTATGTGAATTCCTTATCTGATTTTTGACTGAAATTTGTACTTATTTGTTAAGATATCTTAAAAAAACTGAAAAAACCATGAAAAAATACAGCAACCCTGGTCTGCCTGCCCGCCTGTGCCCATTCCTGTTGGTCGGTCATGTCAACAGGCCATCGTCATTGTGTCTGTGTCCCGCGGTCTAACAGCTGCAGGCGTTGGCGACGACGACGACGACATCGCCTTCGGCGGCTGGGATGTTCCTGTTCCTCATCTGGCTTGGCCGTCTCACTATTTTTCATATCGTTGCGTCGCGTCGCCGCATTTGGCTGTCAACTGCCAAGCAGTCAACCAGCCACCCGCTCCTTGGTCGCAGTTTCAGCCTCAACTTCAGCTGCACTTTCCTTTAGATGTCTTTTGGGTTCTCATTCTCCTTCTACCTCATACTCAGACTCTTCCTGCTCAGCCTCAGCGTCAGCCTCATCAAACCGGAGACGACGCGCGCCCGCATATCGATTTCAGCGCATTGTGTGCCCCGTTTGCATACAAAAATCGTATACGTATTCGTATCCTAAGGACATGTTAACAGAGCCGGGTCTCGTTCCATATTGCCTGCCAGTTCTTCTAACCACTGTCCCTGCCCTGCTACCCTCCTCCTGCCTGTGCCATGCGCTTGCCTGTCACACGTACGCATGTAAATTGTATTTGTATGTCGCACAGAGAGTCCTCTCGACACATTCTTGTATTTAGTGGCTTGTTCCTCCATCCCCCCCGGTAATGCCACATGTCTGTCTCCCTTTTCTGGAGTGCTCCTTGTGCTTGATTTCATTTGCTCGGGCAATTGTCTTCGCCGGCGTCTGCTTCGACTTTATTCGTTTACCAAAAGAAAAAAAAAAGAAAATAAAATTGCCAAAATGTTGAGAAAATATTGATGAACTGAGGGATACCTTGTTATAGGTTAGTGTTACAGCTGGAAGCGGGCACAGGAGATTTGAGGGTTTGCTGGCTTATATAAGAATCGCCAGCTCCAATTCGAAAGAAATCAGTTTTTCTGTCAAAATTGTTTGGCTTTTAATCGTTTTGAATTCCAGAAAAATAATGTATGGACTCCTTCGCTCATTTATAATTACAGGTCACTGGAGAACTTGCACAAAATTCAAATTCTTTGCTCTTTTAGCAAGTTGTCAGGGCAGCGTTGAATTTTTCTTCTTCTGTTCTGCCGAAGGATGTATGCAGATAGAAGGACTCTGTCGCTTTTGTGCGTGCGGATTTTTGGATTTTTTTCGATTTTTGCCTGCTTGTGACATTTGATGTTTAATTTTCAATAACTCTGTGCCTGTTCAGTTTCTTGTACGCCTGTCATTGACTGCGCCTGCCAAATGCCCAAAATACCCAGTTTTCAATTACAACTGCCAGAGGAAAAATAGACAAAAAAAACAACGTAAATGTTTGAAAATTACGTAAATTACATTTTGGGAGTCGTTTTAAGAATTGAAAATATTTGAACTGTTCAATTCACATGGGAATTTATAGGACATTTTGAAGAATTCTCAATGGTTAATATTCATATTTTTAAATTATGGGAATTAACTTGTTAAATGCCTCAAAGAACAGGGCCATAATCATAAGAATTTTATAGTATTTTAACATTTAGATGGTGTAGTTCTAAATCGAGGTCAAGTTTATATGGAAATGCATTAGTTTGGTGCAAAGTTTTGTATACAAACAAACTGCAACAAGGTCACGGGTGGACAAGAATATTACACTTTGTTGGGTTCCTGGACACAGATGCATTGAAGGCAAGGGAATCGCAGATGAACTTGCCAGAAATGGCTCTTCTACGCCCCGAACCATTCTGTGGTATCAGCACTTACTCACAGAACACTTCCGAGCTCTGTAAGTAAAACACTGGGAAAACCTCTCTGGGCTTCGTCAAACCAAGCTTCTAGCAAAGCCGCCTAACTATGTAAACTAAACAGACCATGTCTACGCCTCGTGGCGGGGTACTTGACTGATCATAACTGGCTTAGGCTCCAAAAAATGAGCGTAGAGACTCTCTCAGCAAGACCATGAAACCTCTTGACTCATTTTGCTCGACTGCCCGGCTAGGCTACGCCGAAAGCACTTTCTAATGACTTTTAAGAACCCCAAAGTCAATAGAAAGCAATTGGACAAAGTGTATCGTATCCTACTTGAAAGGAAATCGAGGCACTCATTTCATAGAAGGGTATATGAGCCACTGGTCGCAGTGCCTCCCTCTCACCTTCTGAAGTGGACTCTTCGACTCAGAGACCAATCAGGCCTGGACCTCCCTCTCTCACCCTTTTAGGGTTTCCTTAAATATAATCTGCCAAGTTTATGTTAAACACAAATGCCATTTGTGCAGAGATCTGCTTGTGCATATATTTATATATGTGGCGTTTTGATTTGGGTCATGAATGGCATTCTCTACGCTTCAATGTTCGCCTTGATCTGCGTGTGGTGTTTCGGTTTGTAGCCTAAGTGGGATTTACTTTATTAAAAAGTAGATTTTGACAATTAATTTGTTAATAATTTGTGAAGGAGCAGCTGTTTTCGGCTACCAAATGAAAAATATATTTAGTTTTATATTTGGAGCAACAGTTTGGCGGTCTGACAGGAATCTCTTTGTTTATGTAAATACTGCAAGCGGTAATAAGAAATGAACCCAAGCAACTCCGGGTGGCATTGCTAGCTTAAATATATATTTTCTACTATGTAATTCTTTAGACCTCATCGTTTGCTTTTGCATCGTTCTCTCATAAACCATCTATCTCTGTCTATATACAAATTTCCTATAAAATTTCACTCAAAATCCAATTATTCTACCACAATGATCAAAAATATAATTTTGATTTTGTTCCCCCTTCCCTACCCTAACCTACCCCATACCAAATCTCACTTTTGTGGTCATTTCATAATCGCTGCAACATTCAAAAGAGGCCTCAAACCCAACCAAAACAAAAGAAAAAACCAAAACAAAATCCTAAATTATATCAAAAGGGAATTACAAGCTGCAGTCGGAGTCGCACAAAGAACTCATGTGGCTGGGCAATTGTAAAAGGTCAAATGTTGAGTCAAAATTTTAGTTCACCGTTTTGTAGGTAAGGCCCAGCGGGTGGGCAGTCCAGGGAAACACATTGCGGGAGGTGTGAAAATTTCCGAAAAAGGAAAACAATTTTCAACGTCTGACTGGTAAAAATTAATTATGCCAGCTGTTTGGATCGAGAAAAAATATATACGTAAATTCAGCTCCCATGTTTAAAGCCAATGCCAACTCTTGGTTTGGTCTATCAGAAGTTCCGACTGGGCTTAAATGCTGTATTAAAGTTTTGTTTGTTAGTTTGACAGGGGCGTAGTTGAAGGGCAAAACCAACAATGGGGCCTTAACATTATCAAAGCAGAGGATACAGAGAAGAAGAACAAAAAGAACAGAAAGAAGAGTGAGAGAAGAGACAGAAGTGAACATTAAATCAATGTGATCTTCTGAGTAAACACTTTAGTAAACACAAGAGAGAAGCCAGGATGTTGAAATAGATGAAAAGAGAGAATTATGAGTCCTAGGAAGAAGACATAGAGAGAAGGATAAGATGATGATAAGAAATAAAGTAAGGACTACTTTTACAGTGGACATTTTTCTACCTTCCAAAAGTTGCATAACCATGCTAGATTACTTATTCAGCGCCTTATTAACTCTTTGTTTGTAGTCCGCCCCTGGGGCCCCACTTCGCAGCATGAGTTGTCGCCTAACACAGTTGTCAGTTGTTGTTGATGCTCTCTGTGGATGCCTTCTCGTTGTTGTTGTTGTTGCTATTGCCAGCTGTTAATGAACATTCAACTGGCTAATTAATTTTATACATTTATTAAACTTTTGTCCTTCCATTCTCGTGTCCCTTCCCTTTCCGTCATGCCACAAACTATTTACCATAGAAATCTAATTTTATCAACTTTGTCTTTGGGGCTGCTTAACTAGCTAGGAGCTGGCTGGATGACGGTTGTTGTCATCCCGCTCCGCTCGTCCTGCATCCTGCGTTCTGATAAAGGCATTCTTGTGTCGCATGCCCCCCTCTTCCCTCTGACTTCCCTTAACGCACTCCTTCATCTAGCACTGTGTCAAAACATTGTGACACAGTTTCTGCTTTCTTACAATTTCCATTCTCCGAGTTCTTTCTCTGTCTCTGTGTTTCTGCGTCTTTGTCTCTGTGGGTTTGTGCCGGCTTTCATTCTTTTGGCTCATTAACGCTGGCCTTTGTTTTGTGCTGTCATCCTTGTCTGCTAGTTCCAAGCTGCTGGCCTTTGTAATTTATAAAAGTCCATACAGCAATACGGACTCTGACTTGGACTCGAGGACTGAGAAACTGACAGACGGAGCCAGCCAGACTCATGGTTTAACTGAGACTGGGACGATTTTAATACTGCTACTACTACTACTACAGCTTGGCATGTAAATCAGGTCAAAACAATGCAACTGACAGTGGAATTGTCTGCTTCTTGTTGGCCTTACTTCATTATTGGTTACTCAGCAATTCATTCACAGGACACACCTAGTTGGCCCCTGGGTCGCCTTGCCCTGCCTTGCCTCGGCTCGGCTCAGCTCAGCTGGCTCGCCTTGCCCTTTTTATGGCCATGTCCTTTAGTTTTGTACTTACTTATACTGTGTCCTGTATCCTGGGCCACTGGCTAATGACAAGCGTTGGCCATCATTCTGCCAATTCAAGCTCTTAGCCCTTCTTCTTCTGTCTCATGTTTTGTCAGCGAGACATCTCCCTTCGCATCCGACTCTGACTCTGTCGCTGGCTTGTATTGGCCGTACACCATCCGCACTCACCTCACCTACCTCCATTTCTGCATTCTACGTTCCAGTTTGTGGCTTTAATGGCGTTTCTCTTCTCACCCGTGCAGAGGGGGGCGTGGCCAGGGCAGGTGCGCATTTTATAACAAAGGCATAAATTATTTCTCTGGCTGTCAGCATTGCTTTCAGTCTTCTCATTTGGACTTCTCAGTCCTTCTCAGACCTACAATCAGTCCAGTCTGTATATGGCAGTTGTCCACCCCCCTCAACCCCTCAGCCCCTCCCTTACCACGCAAATGGCATGGAAATTGTAATCGAAAATGTGGAATAAGCATTTGACTTATTGTTTTGGTTTTGGCCATTGATTTCGAATTTGTTTGGAATGTTTTATGCAAGTTATTCCTATGTGGCGGTCTGAAGTTGCTCGGTTTTCTGTATGGGTTTAATTGTTTTAAAATATGTCATTCAGGTTTTGGTTGCCATAGAACATTGTTTGGGTTTTGGTTGAGAAAGCAAATAAATAATTTAATGGAAGTTGAACAAAAAAAATGTATTTATCTATATAAAGAATTTCTGTGATCATTTTTAAGCGAAATAAAATTAAGAGATTATTTAATAGCAAACAAAAAAATGGCTTTGTTAGATAGAAAATTCAATGTCATTAGAGTTTGGACGTAATTTTGGGTAGGTGACACTTTCCAGAAGGACAATATTCGACCAATTGTTCAAGCAGTGGGGTCAGTAGCCCCGACATAGGTGTACATATTCTCAGATTCTTCCAAGGGGTTTCTGTTCCTCAAATCCACGACTTCAAAAGACATTAAAAAGGTGACTAATTTTCTACACATTCCTATTATGGATAGAAGATGATAGTGGAAGATTACCTGCTTCTCTTCATTTATTGCATATCCTTTTTCTAAAGTTGATTGTTCGACACGGCGATGCACTTCCGTTGGAAAAATGTGTCATTCGTCAACATTTCATTTAGTTGGGACATAAGATATATGGCATTCTTGTCTCTATAGCGCTTGCAAGTGACGGATTGTAAAATGAGAGGATCGAGGAGTCCACTGGCCATGAAACACACTTAACAGTGAGTTTCTGGAATTGTACTGAGGGCGCGTTAATTTCTCTTATATATATTTAACTTCAAATTTGCCAAAGCAACGCACCATCAATGTTTTTCTTAAAGTTAACCACGACTTGTGAAATCTAATTTCCTAAAACTTCTACTGGATATCGTATAACGGCAACAATAAATCATTGCCAAACCTCAGATCAGACAACTCAACTCAACTCTTTATAATTCACAAACAGTTCTTGTTGTTGAAGTGGGCCACAAGCTGAAGTTGGTTGAACAAGAACCTTGAGATAGCGAGATCATGGATGAACTAGAAACAGTATGTTAAGCTTGCCAAGCTCTAATTTTCGAGATTTTTTCTTAGTTTTCTGTTGCTAGATATAGCAAGATGCCGCTCAGAAAATAATGTTAATAAATGTCTACAAGTCGTCTGTTCATGATAATAGAATTACCAGGTAAAAAGAATTTATTATGTTATACATTGCAGTCAGAAACCCTAAGTAACGCACGTTATATTAGTGACAACAATGCAATTTTATGTGAATAAGGTTATCATCCTCTCAGGCTTCTTGGTTCAGTTTTCATTTCTCAAGCATTTATTAAGCTGTAGGGCAACACTGGCCATGTATTACTTTTCGTTTTCACATCTTTGATTTAACATTATTATAGCAAGCCGTTGATATGTGGACACTCTGTGTGGCAGAGTTTTAAGAATGTTGGTAACGCTGACTGAATCTGGTCACACTAGCACCAAAAACCTATCAAATGTCAAGAAAAGCAAAGAAAAGGAACCTGACAAGGCCTGATAATATTCTAACATTTATGAAGCTAGCTGGCACACGTTCGAATCTGATCACACACCAGTGCCATAGAGGTGGGAAACTATCGATAGTCGGCAGCATCGATGGCCGCTGATAAATTTTCCAAAAAACATCGAAGACCGCCAATAGTTTTTTCAAAGCCATCGATAGTGGACGATAGTGACATCGATAGTGTCCTGCCTTGCTAAAGACTCGCTCTGACTCCACAGATGTTGCCGGAATGCACAAATATTTGAGCATTAGTGTTTTAATTGAAGGAAAATCCATCTTGTTAAGTCAAGCGACGCCACAAATGAAGAAAAACGCACAATTTATTTCAGTGATGTGTAAACAGAACCATCGATAACACTATCTTCAGTGCGGCATCATTGATAGGAGGCCGAGTTGATAGTGTCGATAGTGCTCCACCATTGATAGTAGGCCGAGTCGATAGTGCCCATCATCGATAATATCGATAGTGCCATCGATTGTTTCACACCTCTACAGTTCACTGGTATAACACCAAATGCTTTTCATATACTTGGCTGTTCTCATAGTGTTGTTCTGAGTAGCATTGAAAATCTTCAACAGAAGTGAAAGGCGCCTTGTCGAGTACGATTAGTTTGTCAGTTGAAATGAATAAGATTATTGTCAGATGAAGAGAAGATCTTCAATGGCATCGTAGCCCTACAAATATAGAAAGGCTACAAAGGCTGAGATATAAAGATAGACCCAGGAATAGTTCTGACGCTTTTGAAATGAAAATGAAAATGCTCTTGAATTAACAGATGAAGTGGCAGAGATGTGAAAGCGAGACTTCATATTTATTTAAATCTGCCAAATATAGTACTATATCCCCTCATATATAGCACATGTTTCCCTACCAAGTTATATGTTTCATATTCAAATATTTTCAACACAAAAAGTTGCATTATGACAATTTGATACACGTGTTGAATTATCACACTGGGACGCCAGATTTTTTGCTGCAAATTTTTGGCTTTACACTGCACAAAAAGGTGACCCTCAACCAGTTGTCACAATTGCCACGGCCCACCAACCACACAAAACCACACAGATCCACACATATGTCTATCTCCTGCTACATGAATATTTTAGGTAATTTTCAAATGGCTACAAATGTTCTATACAAATAAATAATTCAGACTAAAGAGGCTTAAACAAAAGCTAAACAACAACCGCTGGCCAACCGAAATACAATAAATAAATAATATAAATAATTGATTTGTTGTTCAAAGTCGCACAACTAATTGTGACTAACTATTTATGCGGAGTTTGTACACAAATTTGTGTCATCATCAAAATGGTTCAAAATATAATTACAAAATAAATAACAACAACAACAAAAACAGCAATAAAGTAGCGCAAATTGTGTTTATTGTGCGTAATCAAATTTTGTGCAAAAACTCAAATACAAAAGACGGAAAAAACTGTAATTGCTTTAATTGCATTTGAAATTTTCAAATAAAAGCCTCGACGGGCCAACGGAATGGCACATCAAACAGTTGGAGTTTGAAAGCTGCGCTGAAAGGAAATCTCTATACAAAATGAAAATCACATTGTTCTGTGCTGCCCTGGCTGTCCTTATGTCTGTGGCTCAGGTGTGTGGCCAAAAGGATAAAACATTTGAAATTGAGCTGTATAATATCTATGTTCCACTCGCAGTGCCAGCAAAACTTCCAACAAAGCATGCAGCAGTGCCTGCAGGAAAATCAGGTTGTCGAAGGTGATCTTAAGGACTTCATGGCCAAGGGCATGCAGGCTAATGCTCCGGAGAATCTCAAATGCTATGCCAAATGTCTGATGGAGAAGCAGGGTCACATGGCCAATGGACAGTTCAATGCTCAGGCTTTGCTCAACACCTTGCAGAATGTGCCCCAATTGAAGGATAGCATGACGGAGATTACCTCCGGAGTGAATGCCTGCAAGGATGTCAAGGGTGCAAATGATTGTGACACGGCCTTTAAGATAAGCATGTGCCTCAAGGAGCACAAGGCCATGCCAGGACATCAATAGAAGTTGGTGACCAGAAGATCTTTTTGTTGAATCTCCACTAATGAAGAACAAGGTTATAAAAAATTACAAAAAAAAAAGATTATGGAATGAAGTGAATGTTTATAATAAATCTGTGTCTCTGTGTCTGCTCTCATGTTGCAATATAAAGCAAAATATGTAAATTTAGAATTTAGACTTCTGGTCTCTGTGCTTGCATGTTGTAGAGCCTTGGGATATAACCTGGATGAGAAGAACTGAACTTGCAATGTGCTGCCGCTGGTTGGATTCGAGATCGGAACATTGGGCGTTAGATGGAAGAATGTTATCCCATTTGTCTAAAGTAATCTGTATAAGAAACAGTTTGAGTCTGATCTTGCTTAGATTTTTCTACTACGAGAGGAAGCTACCAAAATCCTGTCTTAGTAAGGGCTTATATATCCGAATGGAGCTGCATAGAAATGTTCAAGGCCAGAAACTTTTTTGACAGATTGCATCGAAACGGTCGTCCGGAACACCTATTTTGGAAGAAGCTTTATTGCGCGTAACTTTTCTACCTTAATCTTCGAACTATGTAAACTAGGGTTTGCTTGAACATAGGCGGAAACATCTTCTGATGTAGAATCTACGGCTAGTCTAGAACTAAAGACCATCTTCGGCTTTGGAATGCCGATGAGAGGTCTAGGCAGGACAGCCACATCAGTGGGTATGCTGCTGTCAGACAAAGTCAACCATGCCGAAGACGCGACACTGGAAAGTTCGACAGGGAGAGCAATTTCCGACCATTTTATCAGCTTAAACTTTTGGACTTTATGTTACTTGTCAGAGTGTCTAAGCCAAGCTAATACATGTAAGAGAGTTTGATAATGAATACAAACTGCATCCATGGCAGCTAAGGCGGTGGACTATAATGAAGATTGTACTTAGATTAAGGCGTCCTTTTCTTTACTTAATTTGGTCTTTCCATGAAAGACAAGATACTGAAAATCGAATAAAATATCCAGCCCTACCTCTAGTTTTATAAACCCTTTTTCTACTAGGCAGCTGGTAAATGTGGTAGAGAAATCCCACTGATGAAGGACTTGCCTTTTCCTTGAAATGCTTAAAGCATATTCATCATTTCGTATCAAGAATTTCCCCCTACAGTGTTCTGTGCAATTTAAGCCCACTAATATAGAATGATTTTTGCCACACTCCACCATCAGCTAAATTCAAATCCAATCCACATGCCACAAATTGTTGTCAATGCTCTTCTTGGCTATGCAGCTCGTAAAGAAAAAGCCTAAGCACAAATCAAGAGTTGGAACTTTTACAATATTCCATTGAAAAAAGCGCAGGCTGGCTCCATGCATCCATCCTCTTGGGCTTCTTTCTTGCCTTTCTAGTTTTTTGGTCTCCTGGTAACAAAGTACAAACAATGAACTCATAACTCAAGTGACACTTTTTAACTTGACTGCATTTCATCATGTGGCACATGAGCAGCATTGAGAGTTGCTGCTGCGCTAGGGCTTCCTTCTACTTGGTCTGTCCTTTGGTCTGGGTCTTGGTTTTGTCCAACAATATTCAAATTGAGTTTTCCAGTGCAGGCAGAGCTTCACATCGTCTGCTTCTTTAACTTCTACTGTCTGTAGTCATCCATCGTCGAAAGTTTTTTTCTTTCTTGTTCTTATACTTATACTTGTTGTTGTTATTGTTGTTTTGTTGATAAAAGGCCAAGCCATTATATGCATGGCCAGGCTGGGGCTGCACAATACGAGTATCAAGTGGGTAAAATTTGTATGCATACGACTCCTGGTTCAGTTGGGCTCGACGTCGGCCATGGGGCTGCCATGGCGACGCATCCAACTTCGACGCCAACTCCAATTCCCACTCAAACCTTGCTCAGCCTTTCAATTCAAAGTAGCCTGAACAACAGGCCAAAAGAGATTCTTCTTCTTCTTCTTTTTTTTAAATATTTTTTTTCTTCAAATTGTCATTGCCCAGTCGAAGAAGTCCTTTCAAAGAATTTCCTAGCTTTCTTTACACAATCCATGTACACTGAGGTAAATTTTTAAGTTAGATTTAAGATAGATTCATTGGAAGGCAGGGGACCTCTACGTCTCATGTGGCCGTTAAGTTTTAGTGAAAGTGGTTCAAGAAATTGATTTGGATACTTGATGTTCTTCGTCCTGATCTGCTGCTGTTGAAAAGTAATAGAAAAAAGTTAATAGTTGTTGGACAAAGACTTCTGAAAAAGAGATTGTGATAGATCTCGAAACATCACGAGGCCAGATGGCTGATATTTTCTGGTCAAATCCGCCTTCTTGAAAGTTTTTAAGCCAAATATCTGTAAATATTTACAGCTATTTTTAAAATTTTTCTTCTGACTTCTGGAATATCGATATTAAATCAATACTTTTCTCTACAATTTTTGATTTTTATAAATTTTCTATAATTTTTTTTTCTCACTGCACACAAATTTTGTTGTCTCATGTAGCCAGGGCTGGGCACACGCGCGCCAAGACAAGACAAGACAAGTGAAGGCAAGGCAAGGCAAGTTGGGACAAGTCCATGTCTAAGTCCAACTCCGAGTCGATGTCAAGTCAACCTGCTGAGAGGTTTTCGGTTTCTCACCCAGTTCCCCAACAGAATCTCTATATCTTGTCCATACACACTGCTCCCCGCCAGCCAACAAGTGCAATGAACTGCGTTTCGTCTTCGTCTTGCATTTGCAGGCTCTGAGTCTGAGGTTGATTTATGTTACATCTACTATGGTTACATTGCCCCCAACCCCGCTGTCCCTCAACCCTACACCCATACCTCGTCTGGCCATTAAGCGTAGCTCATATGTTACACAAACGCACACACACTCAGGCACAGAGAGACGCAGACTCAGGGACAGCCGCGTCTCACACGTGGAAAATGATTTATTAGCGGTAATTGGTGTCACAATGTTGGAAAAGGAAAAGAAAAGGCAAGGAAAAGGAAAGGATTGCCATTACCAGGCAGCACAAGCAGCACATCCCGCATTTCTCTTGCCGGGTTGCCATGCCTTGAGCTTGCTTGTGTCGCTCTTTTAATTATCTTGATTTTAAACTTATTAAAATTGACAAATGATTTTCGTAGACAACATTTTTGGTTGCTTCGTTGCTTCGTTGCTGCTGCTGCTGTTGTTGTCGTTGTTGTTGTTTTCAAGCGAAGGAAACAGGTTGTCAATGGCTGATTTCCTAGAACTCTAGAACACGACCTCCACGATACCACAGCGACAGTTTGAGGCTTGATAAATCATTGGAATGCAATGAGGCAGGTCCAAACCTCTCCACTTGTCACCTGAGGCTGTGCACCACACCTAAGTAGGTGAAAATTACAATCGAGATATTCTTTTGTGGATCTAGGGCTTGATAAAAAGATTTGAACATGGTCAGTTCCTGGGAAATGTGAACAAGCATGTTTGAAACAATTTCTAAATATTTTTTTTTATATGATTTAGAGATTTTAGAATTCTGAAAGGAAGAACACACCTTTACTTACATTTTTTGCTGGAAAAATATTTCAAATGAAATTTAAAAATGATATAAATGAAAATTGGCATCAGCTGACTATTAGTTGCTTATCATATTCATTGGCAGATTCGAATGAATACTAAACTAGGCCAGTTTAACCAACAGCAGACATTCTTATTGCTTTGATATTAAACTGCCTTATCTATATAGGATCTCATAGTTAGAATCGGAAGTGGAGTCTTCTGAGTCTGCGCTTGTGCTTAGTAGGTAGTTTCATAATGTTCCAGTTGATCTAGATCTGATCTTCCCTCAGTTATCATTTGAGTACCAGATAGTATGGCAGAGGGAGTAATTCTTCTAGCTGTATTCTGGGTTAATCCTAAAGAACATTAAAGACTGCATCTAAGCATTACAGCCTCTTTTCGAAAGCATGATCGACTTGCTCCCTTGGAACTTCAGAATCTTCTGTACCCAATCAGATGATCCAGCAGCTGCACAACTTATCGAAATCTTCAACTATAGGAAAATGTATATAAATCTATCTTAATAGTTTTTGGATTTCCAAAATGAATGTTACTTCATAAACTCATTTATTTTAAGCTCCCCTCATATATATAAAATCCCTAAAATCAAGTCCTTTTTCCCATCTAACTTAATCTGCACTCCGAAGTCTCATTAATTCGTATTTGAGACGGCACTGGAACTAATTTTTAAGATAAGTTCCATGCAGAGCACCCTGCCCCGCATGCCAAGCAACCAGCCGCAATTATTGTCACCAGTCCCGCCCCGCCTTCACTTCGTGGCAGTGTCAGCAGCAAATTTTCAACACTTGCTGGGCCTTCATTATCGGCTCTGAACGATCTTATTTGGCGATGTATTGCCATAGATACGATTCCGATCCGATTGCCAGATAGCCGAAAATAATAGAAGCGCAGACAGGCGTCGGGGCGGTTTGGTTGTCTGCTCATATGAAATGAATTTCAATTTTGAAAAATTGCTCTCCAGCAATTGTTTGTTGTGTGTGAAAAACGGAAATGCCATTTCCCCCAACTGCCCTCGAAAGTGCCGCTGCCGCTGCCCCTGCCCCTACACGCACTCGTCACTCGCAGTCGCACACTTGGCCCTTTCTCCTTTTCCCGTTTGCTTGCCACGGAGCGTGTGCCGAAATTAGAAAGAAAATGCAGGGGGCAGGAGTTGCAGGGAATGGGGTGCGGGGGGGCTGGTCTTCGTGCTATGGTTTACAACCCAAAAGTTGACACTTTAGTTTTTGTATTTTTGTTTTCCAGCATTATGTGCGGGTACACGAATTTCCCTAACGCCCAAAAGACAAAGCCCCGTACGGAAAGAGTAACGGACGGCCTAACGGCATAAATGCGGTGTTGGTTCGCATTCAAGATGCACGGGCACGGGCACGGCGATGACGATGACGATGTATCGGCACCGGGTGTTTGGAAAATTTACATACAATGTATGCCAAGTTTTTATTGCTAAATCCTTATTATGTGGGAACTGTCTTTAGGGAGAAATGCCCTCAACCTCACCCTCACACCGAGCGGCCGCCTGCCTCCGCCAGTCTCTGTTTAGAATTTAATTATCGGTTGCATGTCAACGCCTTTTACAATCGACCTTTGTTGCGTCTAGACTCTAGACTCTAGACTCCACAGAGCGTTAGAGTCGCGCCTATTCTCGTATTTGCCCTTGCCCTTTGCCATAATTAAGCGCGCCTAAACATACACTTTTCATTGCATTTCGAATTTAAATTCCCCCCCTCCCATCCATCTATATTTAGCTCGCACCTTTGGGTTCAAATGCAACAACAGTATTTTATTTAAATTACCCGGATGTTAACAATTTGCTGGGGCCTTTGCTGCCTGTTTCGATTCGATCATAGAGCACACTTTTGATTTATGAATGTAATTGTACGTTTTCAAATTTGAATTCTGTGTATGTGTGTGTGTGTGTGTTATGTGTGTGGGGGGACCTTGGGAAAAGTCAATTGCTTGCATATAGTGGTAGCTACAGCTCTGTGAGAATGAATAGAAAGGACATGCCAGCATTGCAATAGAGCATTGCCTTTTCTGCATTCGTGTAATCCTGAATATTCGATCACAAATCTTGGACTTAGCTCCTAAAACTTAGCTGGCGATAACATTCGCAGTTAATCGAGCTTATTTCTTATATATAATTCGTATATTATCGTGTCTTTTTCAAACTTTGAAATCAGTGTTATGCCTTAATGCTGTTTTCACATCTTCTAGCAAGAGCTAACTTTCACTTTATTTAGCAGTTAAATGTAATTTTTTTTTCACAAGTTCAATTTAAGCCTTGCCTTAAATGGAGTTTCATTCATCGTTCTAACATTTCGCATCC
This sequence comes from Hirtodrosophila duncani, assembly GCA_037043425.1. Lineage (NCBI taxonomy): Eukaryota > Metazoa > Arthropoda > Insecta > Diptera > Drosophilidae > Hirtodrosophila > Hirtodrosophila duncani. The sequence goes on along the minus strand of JBAMBM010000370.1, from coordinate 361,900 downwards.
CAATAAAGGTTTTTTCATATCTCTGCACATTTCATTGTTTTTTAAACTTTAGCTTACAAATTTAACAATCAATTTGCTATTTTTGGTGCCAGTGTGGCCAGATTCAGTTCACATTGCTGCCCATCAATACATTCAGAAAATGTTTAAATAAAGTTAAATGGATGATGTGAAACGAAAGGTAACTTAACCCTACTTTATTCAGAAGACGTTAAAACAGCTGTAAGACTTACTTCCATGGTTGATTTGATAGCAACAAATTGAGACTGTGAGTGAGCTGACTGCGGCAGTGTGACCAGATTCAGCTCACATTGCTGCACAGCAATACATTCACAAAATGTTTAAATAAAGTTAAATGGACGATGTGAAATCGAAACCTAACTTAACCCTACTTTATTCAGAAGACGTCAAAACAGCCGTAAGACTTACTTCCATGGTTGATTTGATAGCAACAAATTGAGACTGTGAGTGAGCTGACTGCGGCAGTGTGACCAGATTCAGCTCACATTGCTGCACAGCAAAAGATTCAGCAAATGTTTAAATAAAGTTGAATGGATGATGTAAAAACGAAACCTCACTTAACCCTACTTTATTCAGTAGACGTAGAAACAGCCGTGAGACTTACTTCTATGGTTGATTTTATAGCAACAAATTGAGACTGTGAGTGAGCTGATTGTGCGAAATTATCAATATACTTTGAAATTGCAGCATTTTTGAACACCCATTCAATATTACCTGGTCGTTTGGTCGTCAGGAAGGTCGTTTCTCGTTACTATGTCAGTACGTGTTGCTAAAGTACAGCCACGGCGACGTTAAACTCGTTTTTTTTCAAATTGTAACAGGCGATGAATCATGTCCACGAGTCTGAAGCAAAACAGCAAAAAGATTGAAATCTAACATAAGTTCGTCGAGAACGAAAGACTGTAAAGTAAAAAGTCTTCAATATCTTTCCAAAATCGTCACATGTTGCTACCAAATTTCATATATAAAGGGCGGGATTACATGGTCTGCTAAAGGTTTTGAAAAATTGGCGAGTTTTCAAGCATTCAAAACGTCGAATTAATTGATCAACTGTTTTACACTTCTAAGTTGTCATCTAAGGTCTCCTTCCCTTAGTTCCGATGTGAAGTATTAATTGAGATGTGAATAGTTTTCCATGCCTGAAGACGCTGTTAAAGCCTTTTAATACATGCAGAATTATATTCATATGCTTTTAGTTATTAGTTTCTGATCTCAAAAGTTCAGCGACTTCTTTGCAGACCTTTTTGAATGGGTCTTAGGGATACAAAACACTTGATAGTGGCGTCGATGTTGCTGTTCGATAAATGCAAAGTAATTTTCTAAAGCATCTCTGGAATGCTTAATCTCTAAAGATATTAAAATCTACTGAGTTGAGTTCGCTTTTACAAGGAGCTCTAATTCTCCAGGCTGCCTGATGGTGCTAGTTTTCGGCTAAAGTGGCGAAATAGAAAAGACTTATTGATAAAGGTATTGATTCTTATGAGACAATACTCTTATTAATTCTCCATAGAAATATTAAAATTGTTTTTATTGCTTTTTAGCTCTAGTGAGGTCAATGTTGTCTGTGGAAGTAACGAAAACCTCTACACTGACCTTCATGGTGCAAGAATCTGCTGAAACATATAGTTAGCCATAGCTGACTTTGACGATGCATGTTATAGATCCACCTTATTCCATTGTAAGCCTCTGATTACTATTAATATCAAAATTTTCTATACATTTCATCTCCAAATCTTGTATAAAATGTCGCACGTCTGACATGACCTTTACACCAGATAATGCCTCAAATCCCAAAACCGCAGTGAAAGGGTGAATTTATAACCTAATGCCCAAAAATACTGGCAGCTGAGTATCCCAAAACCCAAAACCCAGACAAGCAATTTCGGAATTATTTACAAAATATTTATGCCAAATGTCGGGCATATAGAACAGTAATTAGATAGTCAAATAGAACCGAATGGCAGCGTCCGAGCGGGACAGGGACAATAATCAATGGAAATGAAAATCCCTGAAAATCAATAAATGTATAAGCGGAGCACCCTTGGCTCAAGCCAGCTACCCCCAAGGATAGTAGGTTGAGTGACAGCAACAGAGGAGTGGCAAGGGGAGGGAATGAAACGAGCAAGACAAATGCAATGCGTGAGGCTGACAAAAGATGTTCGAGGCGAGGTGCCGATGCTGTACATTAAATTTGTCACCCGCGGCTAAGCTAAATGTCAAATAGTCCTCACACACACACACACACACGTATACAATACACTTTCTCACACACACACAGGCACAATAACAGCCTCAATTTGACACGTACAAACGCTAATGATGGGAATGACCAGCGATCCGATCGAACGAACAATCCAAACGCGCTCAACATGCCCACAATTGAGGGAAGAGCTATACATGCCAGGCCAATGCCAATGGCATAGCGCATCCCACCTCCAACCCTCTGCCTCTGCCTTTGCTGGCAGCAGCCAACTTTTTGACATCCTGCTGTACCGTCCAGTTGTGGGTTAAGGTCCAGTGTCGAGTCCAATCCAAAACCCAACGACTGCCAATTTAATTCCCATTGACAAAATGCACAATTGGACATCATGCTGTCCTCTCCTGCCCGTCCGCCCAGTTCCGTTTGCCTTTTGTTCCACTTCATGTAACTGTTTCTGTCATTGACAGGCACACACACACACACACACACACACACACACACACTGGCTATTAATTATTTTAGAAAATCGCTTGTAATAACAATAAATTGTGAGGCCATAGCAAAAACTCAGTTTCCGTTGATAGGTTTTTGCAGAGGTTGACTGGTTGGAGTTTACTTTACCACTAATTTTTTGATGGCGCCCCCCCCGCCACCAATAACAACTGTTAAATTTTACACGGCTTTAGTTTCTCGACAAATGCAATCAATGCAAATGTTTGCTTTGGACTTTCAACTGTCTGCTCCTTTTTCTTCTAACATTTGCCCTATCTCTCTGCTCTGTTACCCTAAGTCAAGGTCCCAAGTTCCAGACACAAACACAATCCACCCAAAAAGGCACAGCGAAGCACTTTCAATTTTGACGGGGCATATCGATTTAATAAATTTGCGTGCTCCGCACACCACGCGACAATTTGATTGACAGACAAGTCGGCCACTGCCCACCCCTACTCCGCCGTCTCTTCGAGCATTACGAAATTCATGTTCCATTCAGATCTACGGTTTGTCAAAACGCTATTCTTTGGGGTAGCAAAGGACATTTTATGAGGAAATTGGTTTAATTTGTAGACAGTTTTTTAGGAGTTTGAACTTGACGACTGCAATTTAATTAAAAGACAGTCAAGAAAATCCACGTTCAAGAGTTAAAATCTATTATTTCTTTTTTAACAACCAAAATTAGCCATTTAGTCAGTGGCGTAGTCGGGTCTTGCTGATGAAAGGGGTGTAAATTGATTCAATGATTTTGTAGTTTAAAGGAACAAAGTTTGAAATTCAAATTTGAAAATCGAATAGAAAACAGGAAAGGAAGGAAGGCTAACTTCGGGCAACCGAAGCTTAAATATCCTTGCAGAACTGTTGAAATTCGGTCAGCTTCTAAGACTGACAGCTTTCCAATTTGGTTTAAATTGGTTAAAAGAATATACGGTATACTAGGAGTTCATTCCCCATCGATTAATTATATGGGATCTATATAATATAGCGATCCGATAAGGAGCAATTGTGGTCAGCAGACGTAGAGGCTTCTAGAAATGGACATTTACCAAATTTGGTTAACTATGGATAAAAAACAACCAATTCTGCTGTACTAAGAGTTCAATTCCGCATCGGCCGGTTATATGGGAGCTATACGATATAGTGTTTTACATATGAACTTGGCACTTTACTTTATCCTCACTCATTTCCACTGAATGACATTTACCAAATTTTGTACAATTTGGATAAAAACATCAAATTTTGCTGTACTAAGAGTTCATTCCTAATCTGCTTGTTATATGGGAGCTATATGATATATCCGTCCGATCTGGATGATTATGACATAGATGCAGGTTTTGGTAGAAAGAAGTCTATGGTAAGATTTTCAACTCGATAGCTCTAAAACTGAGAGACTTGTTTGCATACAGACAGGCAGAAGGGGAGACAGACAGAAGGGTAGACAGATAGAAGGGTAGACAGACAGACGGACAGACGGACAGACGGACAGACAGACAGACGGACAGACAGACAGACGGACAGACAGACGGACAGACGGACAGACGGACAGACAGACAGACAGACAGACAGACAGACGGACAGACGGACAGACGGACAGACAGACAGACAGACAGACTGACAGACAGACAGACGGACAGCCAGACAGACGGACAGACAGACAGACGGACATGGCTCTGCAAGGTTATAATGATCAACAGCTTGTTGGTGAGGGGATGAGGGGAATTCAGCGTCCACGGTGAGGCAGATCCAGCGGGTGGTGCCTTTTGAGTCTCTGGATGGTGGTGCTGTTGTCCAAGGGAAAGACCTTTGGGCTTCGGAAACGAGGAGGATGTCGACATGGTTGGTCTTGATATAATGCTCGACCTCGGGTCTGCTCTTATACAGACCGTCCGCAGGAATTCATAGATGGTCTTACTTTTAAGGTAATTAGGTAGCTAGGCATAAGGTGGCGTTGTTGTGGGAGAAGACTTCTGATCAACAGATCATGACTGATTTCAAAATATTTTGTCAAGTCTTCCAAGTTCCAAATTTTATAGATTTTGTTATATTTTTGCTGTTCTTAAAAATAGAAAGATGTGGCTCAAATCTTGAATTTCGTAGGATAGAAGTTCGAAGAACAATCACTGTTTTTTCGCCAACTTTTTTCCTATTTGTACTCATGCCTTTTGCATGTTTTAGTGTGACCATATTTAAATAAGTATCAAATATGCCCAGACATAATTTATTTCGACTCACAATCAATATTCCTTTTCAACTCTAATTTCCTATATTTATACATCTTTAATAAGATATTCTTGTGTGGCCACCCAAGAGCTCTAAGTATTGCAGTTCTACTCCCAAAATAATTCCTATGCCTATGTCATGCCCTAAAATGCGTTGCCTCGCTTCTGCCTTCCATACACTCATTGCATCATTTTCATTTAACAATTCTTCTATGAAACATAAAAGTTAATCAACTACAATTTTAAGACCTACATGTTTAATGATCAAAACTCCAACTAAAATTCAGTTCATTCATAAGAAAACACATGCGAGAACATCGCCGCCTTCTAGGGAAAGGCCGGCCAGTCCATGGCAATAATTCTTAGAAAATTTCATAGCAATTACATATGGGCTGAGGGCAGACACTAAAACCCAAATAGAGCTGGCTTGAGTGTGCACTTGAAGGCCAATTTTATGGCACTTTAAAGAGCAGCGTCTGTCGCAGCACATATAAAAAATAAAACAAAATAACTGAACTGAACTGAACTGAAACTCGCAATCACAAATCGCCCAAATAAAAGTCGAGCGCACGCGTGTGGCTTCAATTTGGACACGTGCAACACTCGAGAGAGCATTTTCAGATAGCTACAATTTATAATTTAGTAGCTCGACTTGCCTGACCGATTTACGGAGAATTGTTACAAGGCATTGTAGAAAAATATATAAAACTAGTTTACGGTAAATGTTCCAGAAATTCAAATAGAGAATGAAAAAAAGAATTACGCAGAGCAAATTACCTGGAATTTTGTGCCACGAATATAATTGTTGAGGAATGAAAAAAATGATATTCTTGACACGTAACACAGTCTCGTTAATTCTTAGAATTTCAAAAAATATATAAATATATATGCAGTTGAGTCATAAGGCAATTATCTATATGTATATTTATATATTTTGGTATTCTTTGTTGTGGAACGCCACACGTAACTGTGGCTGCATTTTAATCATCAACTTCAACTTCAGCTTAGGCTTGGAGTTGTGTTTCAGTTTGTTCACTTTGATATTTTCTCGGAGGCATTTTGTCTCCTCTCCTTGCGGCTGCACGTGCTGACCTGGCCTAAAACTGGAGTCACATCAATCAAATAGAATTTATATGAGAGCAAAAGCTTGAACATTTCGGAATGGTTTAAACAGACACGTCCCAACGGAGAGACAGCCACATTGTGTATGCATGACAATTCCGAGTTTTATAATTAACGAGCACGATTTGCTTGGAAAAACTCAAGCTGTTCACAGCAAATTGATTTATGGGAAAACAAGTGAACTTCTGAAGAAATTATTTAGCTAAGTGTGAAGTCAATATTAGGAAAAACTGCGTAAATATTAGAGAACTTATTAGGACATTTGAAAGGACATGTAAAAGAGTTTGAGAGGTCTCCAAATCTTCAACTATGTCAAAATTATGAATAAGATAATGCTATAACTTTAAGACTTTAAAGCCATGACTTATTTCTTCATCTGTCTAGCAGTTATAATATGTTACTTTTGCTGTTCCCGGGGATTATGGATGTAGAAAGGCAACGGAGTGCAGATATCTAGAAGAAAATTCGAATCGCCATCAAGATGGATAAAAGGTTGAGCTGATTGAAACGCTCAAAACAATGCTAAATAGAGGAGAAGTTGTGGAAACGGAAATGGCAGTAGATGATGGCCGAGAAAGACATATGGGATTGTTGGTTAAATTACCTAACCAATGATGGAGTAACCATAAAATATGATTATTTGGAACAGCCCAGAAATCAGAACGCCATGAAAGTCAAAAAATTATTAAGAATTATTATGAAAATGTTTTGATTTTTTCAAGAAAAACTTAACCATTGACACATTCCGCTGTACTATAACATCAAGGTTGATCAAATCAGAACTCAACATAAAACTGTTTATAAAGAGGTTGCCATTGCATATGTATATGTATATTGCATATATAGCTAAAGTTATATCTAAATCAGCTGTAGGCATGAAGTTCTCAATTGGGAGCACAACAACAATATCTAGCACCATCAGAATTTGCTTGTGCATTTTATTAATGCTTAAGAAGTTATTATAATTTAGTCATATATGCAAGCATCTATATATCTATAAAGTATATATACTCGTGATCAGCAAACCGAATCGATATAGCCATGTGCATCTCTCTGTCTATCGACTTGATCAGTTTTTAAGCCACTGCAATGTAATTTTCACTGATCGTCCAGATCGGATCACTACATCATATAGCTGCCATATATATAAAGGATTTTGAATGAAAACTTTGTACAATAGATGGCGCTTACAAAATTCTATTTGCAAGCCAATCAGCGCTAGCCCTGTGTGTCAGAAAGGGAAAGAGGGAGAGAGAGTCAGGACAAGCTAGCATTGGCGATCAAACGGGAAGAATGTTCTGACTCTCTCACTCACAAACCGATTGCTTCGAATGCGAATGTGTTTGCACAGTTTAGGTGTTTATATATCGAAATGCACAAAATACTTAAAAGAAATTAGAAAGAAGATTGCTTCCCAGCCTATTGCTATTGCTGAAAGAAACACGTTTTAGAAGCCATTGCCGAAAATTCACTTAGTTTTCCTTCCTTTTTATAGATCTGCAAAAGTATGTAAGATTCGCGTGCCCGAAGTTAGCCCGCCTCTCCTGTTTTGTATTCTGTGTTACAAACTCGTTCGCCAGCTGCAGTTTTTTCACGTCGTAGCAAAAGACGAAGAAACTACTAGGCGCCCACGTTTAATCTATGGCGACAATTGTCATGGGAGACTTAGGATATTGACATTCTTTTTCATTATATGAATCCAAAATTTAGCATTCCAGCTTTGTGAATTTGGACATGGTAAGCTTTTTCAATTCTTTGTGGCTGGCAGTCAACCTTTTTTTATGTGATGAGTTCCGAACTGACATATAAACACACTTTGATAACTCTGATCTGACATCTTCGTAAGAACCTATAAACATTCAGATTCAGACTTCAGAACAAAGGTAATACATATTCTGTTATGTTCTACCATCACTTGCAGTCACTCTGCAGTTCTATAAAGATTGTCTACAATCATGAAAGCAATGACCTGCCTCAGCCTCCGTCTACGTCTACATCTACGTCTCAGTCGCAATCTCTATGAAGCCAGAGTCCGACTCTTTGCTTATCTCATCTGCTCGTTTCCCTCAGCCATAGCCATAGCCCACCATGAATGGATTATCTTTCCAAGTGTACTTCTTCTGTGCATATATGAAGCCATTATCTGTATGTTCTCATTACATATACGACTATATAATACATATAAGAGCAGCCAAAGGTTATCCGTTGCTCAACTCTTTCAACAGATATGAATATGAATATGATATGGCGTTTTATTGTATTTCAATTTATGTCTGTTTCAACATTTTAAAAATGCATTAAATTGCCAAATGATTGTTATGACTGTATGTCCCTCGCTCTCCCTCCTTCTCTCCCCATCCGCTGTTGATGTATATGCATAAATAATTAGAGAGTTGGCCCAAAACAATGGCAAACTTTAATTACGAAAAGTGCAACAATTTTTCGATTAGAGTTTCCAAAAGGCACAAAACACACACATATGCCCGTGGCATATAAATACATGGATGAAGCTAACATTTTTGGGCATTTGTTCAATAATTTTAAGCGTTGGCCTCAAAGGTGGGCAGCACGAAGTGAAATGGACAACTGGCCACACACAGTTGCATTAAAAGTATCTTTGCGGGATTTTTGGCAACTCGACAATTGCCAACAAAAATTGAACCAAAAACCAATTTTTGGGCATCCAACAGAAGCAGCAGCAACAGCAGCAGCAGCAACAGCAGCAGCAGCAGCTGATATTGACAGGCGGCTCTCTCAGAGGAGCACACAAATGAAAGCGAACTACGCTGCTGTTCAAAGTGTAAAAACCTATGTGGCACAGTGGATCAAAATATATATTTCTTATTTATATTTTAAAATAAAAAATGAACTGAAAATTTTTAGAGGTAAGGAGAAGCCAGTTGTTTGAGTCTGTTTTGCAAGGAGTCATGCTTCCTCATCAAGAATCGTTTTGAAATTAACTTACTTTGGTTTTTTTGTAGAGGAAATTTCAAAATGATGTTTCAGATAATAAGAGTTTCTTGAATCTTATTAGATGCTTATATGATGCTTATATGATGCTTATTAGTACTGTATTAAGAAAACTATCGATGCATTGCTGTTCTATAACAAACTTAAACTTAAATTAGTATTTGATCTCTGAATTTCAAAAACATATATATTAAACAATCTTCAGCAACTGAAATAGCTGGGATAGTAAAAGCCTTATGAATAACATGTCCACTTGTATTGAGCGAAATGTGTTAAAGAACCTGGAATCTAAGACTTTCTATAGACAGATAGAGACCTGGCCCTATTCTTTTTTTAGTTCAAAGATCTTCAATTTGAGAAAAGATTATGAAAAAACTTGAATCGTTCAGTATTCCCAAATGCTCCATAACATATGGTATTTTTTATGGTGATGACACTAGAGTTCACTGACAACCGATGCCAAATTATCGGAAAATGCATACTGAAAAGATCTTCCAATTACTTTGCTGATCTTGTCACTGTAAGGTCCGTTTTCACATCTTCCTATTGGAGCTAGCAGTCACTTTATCAAGCAGTTGAAGCAATTTCGTTTTTGTATAAGATCAATATAGACTTTGGAAGTTCATATATCATTTCGCATTCCAGTTGGAGTTATACACATCTGTCATTTTTGTAAAATTGCACTACCATTCCAGAATGTTAAAATAATGTTAAACGAAAACCCAGAACATAATCTATTTGCCAACTAAATAACATACGCTCAAGAGAATCTACATATTCCAACAACTACAAAAAACTCAAACTACAAAAACTCAGATGAAAAAGCAATCGAAATTGATATAAATATCGTTAGGAATCTATTCCTATATCTATATTGCACCCATTTTCTTTATAGAATCTTTGCTTATGCTATGCAATATATCCCATAAAAATTACTTATAAAAGCTTTCCGCCAATTTGACTTCCCTTTTAAGTGGCAAATAAAACTCATTTCTCAAGGTTTTGCCCACGATATGCCTTTTACTTTTTAGTCATAATTTGTGTGCAGCTTCGACAAGTGTGAAGATTGTTGGACCTGCTGCTCCTGGAACTGCTGCTCCAACTGATTCTTCTTAGTTGTTTGTTGTTCTCCTATTCCTGTTGTTGCTGTTGTTGTTGTTGTTGTTCGTTGGTGGGTTTCGCTTGGTGCCTTGGCCATGATATAAATTGCACAGCTGAGCAGGCGGCATAATCGCATGCAATTATGCTGCACACAATCACAACATCAACAGGAACAGCAACAACAACAGCAACAACAACAACAATAGCAACGACCATCAGGCTGAAAAGTTTTGCAAAACTCGCCAAGCAACTCAGCTGGAAGTGCACCAAGCATAAGCATGTCATGGTAAGGGGGAAAGGAGGGTTAGTAGACTGTTGCCAACAAGGCGGCACTAACAGGTGACTGTGACTGTGGTGATTGTGGGCAGGGCCATCTTCATCTCTCCCTGAATCGCAACACCCAAGCTGCTAACCAGTGGTAGACGCTTCAAACAAATGCAGTCAACGAAGCTGCAGTTTTTGCTGCCTCAGCATGGACGTAGACAGGGGGTAGACGAGTGTATGTCCTTAGCACTACTAGAAAGTAGTATTTAATGGAAAGAATGCAAAGATGGGATAGGAATAAATGACTCTGGGACCAGATATAATTCAAGTCCGGCAAGAATTCGCCAAATATTTCAGAGTCCCGACAGATCCCACTCGCACATTTGTTAAGTCTTCTGTCTCCCGGTCAAAACTTCCAGAACCATTGGGTTTCATCGAATATCCGAATCTCAATCCCATCTGTGTTCAAGCAAGATTGACGAAAGTCCAATAAAACTTACAATATTTCCCCTTCTGCCTGCTGCCTTCTTAGCTACGCCCATATCGATGCCTATGGTTTTGTGGCCCAATCTTGTCTAACTTTGTTTAGCCTGTTTTCTGTTTTCTGTTGCTGTTTCTATTTCTCTTGGCATGTTGATTTTTCGCCTGCTTTCCTGTTGTGTATCGTCCTTGCCTGATTTTTGCGGCCTATTGTAAGGCAGGCGCGAATACTCGATTGGGGCCGGCATTGAGCTCTAAAGTTTGCTCAACAATATTTTGTTGCTCGCTTCCTTAGCTGCTGGCTTCTGATTGCAATTGGTTGCCAGTCTACCAGATCCAGATTGTGTGCACTTTTGATCTATTGATTGTGATGGCTGGCTACTGTTGCTCAGTTCCTTGTTGCTGCTTGTTTCCTGTTATTTGTTCCTTGTTTTGGACTTGCGCATCCTTCAGTTGGTAAGCAAATATTGCGTTTTTAGCTCCGTTCCATTCAAGGTTTTTCAATTAAAATTCAACAAGAGTCGAGGATACAAGCTTTTGTATTCGGCGAGATGGATTCCCCCCGACACATATTCAAATGTGTTGAAGTGAAGCAGCACGGCTTAGAAGAGAGAGAGAGAGGAAGAGAATGAAGCAAGAAAAGTCATTTGCTATTGAATCAACTAAGAATGATTTGAGTTAGAAATGAAGATGCGAAACTCAATGAGGGAAAGCGATTGCGATTCTGTGAGTTCTGTTCAGCGTTCTGTTAGACCGGGTAAGTGTTTTCGAGGAGTGAAAGGGGTTTTATGATCTCGAGTTATACAAATATGAAGAAGGTTTTGTTATAATTTAAATAGGAATAGATATATTATGTTCTTATGTGGAAATTCATGTTAGATAAACAATTGGAATAAAAACGTGTCCGAAAAGGAATATTAGACATTTCTTTCATTGCCTGGAGTCTAAGATATACCAAGCCGACTTTTTTGTTTATAATTTTATATGACCACGTTTTCGTCCTTATATTAAGAGCAACATTTTTATCATATTTGAAAAGTGATTGGGGAAAACTTCGTAGACTTGTAGGATTTTTATTTTTTATTTATTAAAAACACTTTAAAAATGTTTGATAATTGTTTTTGCAACCCTTTAATAGCTACATGTTTTCTCTTTGGTGTGCTTGAGGTCAGTAGAGAGTGAAAACTCTGAAAGCTGTGCAGCCAAGCCAGTCATATCGTCGGAAACCAAAGGGGTAATTTTTGGTAATTTTGTCGCCGAATAACCAATTGAGAATTATAGTGCATCGGAGTAAGTAAGCTTAGTTTAAAACTTGGCAGTCAGAATTCTTAGTTGTTGTTGTTGAGCCTCTGTTTTGACTAGGTTTTAGTTGTTTGTGGCACTTGCATAAGATTTCACATGTTATAGGCGTTGCGGCGTTTTAATCTTAAATGTAAGCCGACTTTTCACTTGTGAAGTTTTTGTCAGGCGCTTGGCCAAAACATGTAAGAAGCGGCTTTACCTAAATTGTCCCTTGAAAACCTTAAAAATATGAGCTTATCTGAAGAACAATCAGCGTTTATCACTCACCTCAAGCCTGCTAAAAAATATTAAGAAATTCTTTCAACGATTCACAGAAACATTTTCTCAAGCTAAATTGGAAAAACACACACCTGACCTTCCAGTTTTTGGCACGCTCCAATTGTTGTTCGAGCACAAAGTAATTCCCTATATAAATACAAGCCGAAAACCTATTCTGATAACAAGAAAAGCAATAGGTGTCCTGCAACTAGAAAATACAGCCTAGTCTGGGCTACCAATACACAACCCACTTACACACACACACACACACACACACAGAAGTCCAAGCAGTGCCAACACAAACACATGTGGAAAAATAGTGAAATGAAAACAAGTTGAACAAGTTTCCGACACCTCCGTAGCAAAAACAATGAAGAAGCTCTGCAACGACTTGGAATCGAAGACACAGACCAAGTTCAACTTGCTGGCACTAACTTAGTTAGAGAGCGGTGAGGAGGTCAGCCGGAATTGGGCAGCCTAGCCTGTCCATATATTTTCGTATGCCTTTTGTTGATTTGTTTTAGCCAGGACTCGCTATGACTGCGCCGCACACATCCACATCCTTATCCACATCCAAAAATATCTTCCGTCAACGTTTGGACTTCATTTTAATGAAAAAGTTCTTTTGAATAATAAATGCATTATAGCAAAAGTTTGAACAACTTTTATGTGTAACTGTGTATATTTGTAGCTCTTTCTCCACATTTATAAATTATAAATGTAGACAGTCAACACTTGAAGCAGGAGTTCCCAAAAGATATACAAAACAGAGTAGGGAGCACTGGCAAGCCATTGGCCTTGGCCTTAAAACAACAAGATTTTCAAGAACTTCACTCAAGAGATCGATCGCTCAGTTATCACTTCCCAAATATAAACTATGTACCGCTTGCCGCTTATCTAAACAATGATTCAACTAAAAATAGCAGCCATGCATCCACATCCACATCCACATCCATGCATAGCCAGCCAGTGTCAAATGTATCTTTGTATCTTGGCGTAAAGTAAGGCGTATCTTATCCCAAAAATCATGCCATATATAGCGTAAGGCAATGCGTTAAACATCCTTTGGCATTGACAAAATCGCATGGCAGGCAAAGGCAGAGGCTTGAAGAGAAGGGAGCGGGAGCAGGGCAGGCGGCACAGCTGCATCAATTAGACACACAATAAGATATGCAGCGGCAGAAAGCAGAAAGTATCTGACGGTTGGGATATGCGGCGCGTGTGAGTTTTTAAACGTAATGGTAACAATAACAAACGGAGAGTGGAGAGAGAAGTAGTGAGAGAGAGAGAGGGAGAAAAATTGTATGTGAGTGCGGCAGCATGTGTGCCAAATTGAGTGAGAGAAATGAGTTAAGTAATTGAAATTATGTGAAAGATTTGCATTGCCTTTTTGTGTTTTTTTCTAATGTTCCTAAAGTTTTTTACCCTTTTACCTATTCTCTTTTTGTTTATAAGATTTGGAATATTTGGAAGATTTCATTCGTTGACTATCGAAATAGTTTATTTTCTATAATAACCAATAGAACACGAATGGATTTTTCATCATTTATCATAGAGGCAGGTCTTAAAATCGTAATCAAATTTGTATAAAATTAAGTTTCCCAATTTCATGGGTCCAAATTTTTAGCAATAAGTTTCATATGGCAGCTCTTTCTTCTACCCTAAAACTACAAATCTAAGAAACTTGTCTATATATTTGTGTAAAATGGATTACTTAGGATGATGGTTCTAATTGGTTTAAGTACATATTAATGTCCTTCTTCTATGTATCTTTCATGAATCGCGAGAGTCAGTGTAAATTCTATCTGATATTCAATGAAAAGGAGAATATAAATATTCTTTCTTGTCAATTTAAGAATACAATTTACTATATATATATTATATATATACTCTATTTACTATATCTATACCCATAATTTGTTTAAGCTTCTCATGATTTTTGGCCACAGTCAATCGCAGCTTCAAAGTTCCAATTCATGAATTTGTCTTATTTGTTTGAGTAAACATTTGATTCATAAAATTGTATCTCAATCTGCACTCAAAATTTAAAAACAAACTCAAAACTTGTTTATATTCTGCTCAGATTCTCTCAATCTATATGTCTCTCTCTTCGGCACACTAGCGCCATTTCGCCACATAGCGGCCACAAAACAAACTATATAGACGAGAGAGTAGTCCAACGTGAGAGCAAAAGCCGAAGCACAACGAAGCCAAGGTTCGCTCTAGAGATGAACGCGGGACACTTCTAAGATTTTCAAATTCATTATGATATTCATTATCAAGAAAGACTGTTAATAATTTGATAGGGATAAGACAAAGGACTCATATGAATAGTTCCCCCAAAGTCCTCTAGTTCTTTATAAAGTCTCTATCTGTCATAGAATATTAGTGTTCCTTTTCCATCTCTAACTCGTGAGCTCACACAACACGGCGTATCTTTGTATCTCTCAGCTGCTAGAGAGTCACAGCACGAGAGAGAGAGAGCCTTGCCGAAGCCCAACGAAACCCAGGTTCGTACGCTCACGAACCACCCCGTGTATATTGTATCTTTGTACCTTTATATCTCTTAGCTACATGCCACTCGGCCAATTGAGTTTTTCGGCCGCCTTAGTCGCTTAGCCGTCAGTCGCATGACGAACTCGCAAACACTCCGAGTGCGAGCGCCAAACGGTACGGATGGGCCGCGCACAAAATTATTTTCATAAACGGGAAAAATCGCAAACGCAAAAGAAAACTCACATCGAGCCAAAGAAACAGAGTGTCCGAAATATAAATCGCAGTGTGTGTTTTTTGTGAAAGATACAAAAATTAAATTTGCAAAATTCAAAATAAATGATATGTTGTGCTTAGTGCCAGAGTGAGGGAGCGGCTAGGGAAGCAGCGAAAAATGTCCATGCCAAAAACACAAGAGTGAGAAAATCCCTCCCAAAAAAAAATTATTAGAAATTAAATACAAAAATTATTACAACGCGAAATTGAGATTCAAGCAGAAATTTAAAAGAAACGGCTGAATAAAATGCCTAACCAGCTGTTATGGCTAGGCCTAGGCCTAATCCTAGTCAGCTGCGTCGGCGGCGAGGCAGCTTTAGTTAGCAAGTCAAGCGGTGGCAGCGATGCCAGTGCCATGTTAGGTGGCGGCACCGGCTCCGCCAACAGCGACTACTCCTCGCTGATGGCCGCCGCTGTGCCGGCTGCTGCGGCGGCATCCTCGCCAGCGCCAGCTCACAGTGGTCCAAATAACCAGTGTGCCTGGACGTATAATGGCACCAGTGCCGTCCACTGTGCCCTGAGCCTGATTGAGAAGCAGGCGGGACTGGACTTACAGGGAGCCGATGGCACCAGCCAGCTGACCATCAAATGCAGCGATCTCTATTTGTTTGAGTCCACATTGCCAGTGGCGGCATTTGCCAGGCTGCAGACGCTGGAGACGCTGCGCTTAGAGTCCTGCAAGCTGCTGCAGCTGCCCAACAATGCCTTCGAGGGTTTGTCGACTCTGAAGAATTTACGCCTGAGCACCAGAAACTCGGAATGGGCAGCATCGAAGGTCTTGGAGCTGTATCCGGATTCGCTCAACGGATTGAAGCAGCTGACAGACTTGGATTTGAGTGAGAATAATTTGAGGGCCCTGCCTGCGGGCTTCCTCTGTCCAGTGGGCAATCTGCAGTCGCTGAACTTGACCAGAAATCGCATCCGGACGGCAGAGCAGCTGGGCTTTGCGGACATGAACTGCAGCGGTGGCAGCGAGCTCCAGTTGCTCGATGCCAGTTATAATGAGCTGCGCTCCATCACCGAAAGTTGGGGCATCTCCAGGCTGAGAAGGCTGCAGCATTTGAATCTGCAGCATAATAATATATCGGAGCTATCAGGCGAGGCCTTGGCGGGCCTGAGCTCTTTGAGGATTGTGAACCTAAGCAATAATCATTTGGAAACGCTGCCCGAGGGTCTATTTGCGGGCTCCAAAGAGCTGCGCGAGATACATCTGCAACATAATGAGCTATATGAGCTACCCAAGGGTTTGTTTCATCGTCTAGAGCAACTGCTGGTAGTGGATCTGTCTGGCAATCAGTTGACATCAAATCATGTGGACAACACCACCTTTGCGGGTCTCATCCGGCTGATAGTGCTCAATCTGGCGCATAATGCTCTCACGCGCATAGACTATCGCACCTTTAAGGAGTTGTACTTTCTGCAGATCTTGAATCTACGCAACAACTCCATAGGCCACATAGAGGATAATGCCTTTCTGCCGCTGTACAATCTGCACACTCTGAATCTCGCCGAGAATCGTCTGCATACGCTGGATGACAAACTCTTCAACGGGCTGTATGTGCTGTCCAAGCTGACTTTGAACAACAATTTGATCAGTGTGGTGGAGCCGGCTGTGTTCAAGAACTGCTCCGATTTGAAGGAATTGGATCTGAGCTCCAACCAATTGAATGAGGTGCCCCGTGCCCTGCAGGATCTGGCCATGCTGCGCACTCTGGATTTGGGTGAAAATCAAATCCGCACCTTTGACAATCAGAGCTTCAAGAATTTGCACCAGCTGACGGGTCTGCGGCTCATAGATAATCAAATAGGCAACATTACGGTGGGCATGTTTGCCGATCTGCCCCGCCTGAGTGTACTCAATCTCGCCAAGAATCGCATTCAAAGCATTGAGCGCGGTGCCTTCGATAAGAACTTTGAACTGGAGGCCATACGCCTGGACAGGAATTTCCTCTCCGATATAAATGGTGTGTTTGCCACGCTGGTCTCTCTGCTTTGGCTGAATCTGTCGGAGAATCATTTGGTGTGGTTCGACTATGCCTTCATACCCTCCAACCTCAAGTGGCTGGACATACATGGCAACTACATAGAGGCTTTGGGCAACTACTATAAGCTACAGGAGGAGATACGCGTCAAAACGCTGGACGCCAGCCACAATCGCATCACCGAAATTGGACCCATGTCCATACCGAACACCATTGAGCTGCTGTTCATCAACAACAATCTCATAGGCAATGTGCAGCCCAATGCCTTTGTGGACAAAATCAATCTGGCACGCGTGGATCTCTATGCGAATCAGTTGAGCAAGTTGCAACTGCAGCAGCTGCGCGTGGCGCCTGTGGCGGCCCCAAAGCCGCTGCCCGAGTTCTATCTGGGCGGCAATCCCTTTGAGTGTGACTGCACCATGGACTGGCTGCAGCGCATCAACAACCTGACCACTCGCCAGCATCCGCGCGTCATGGACATGCCCAATATTGAGTGCGTCATGCCGCATGCCCGCGGTGCCCCTGTGCGTCCACTGATTGGCCTGAAGCCGCAGGACTTTCTGTGCCGCTACGAGTCGCATTGCTTTGCCCTGTGCCACTGCTGCGACTTCGATGCCTGCGACTGCGAGATGACCTGCCCACAGAACTGCACCTGCTACCACGACCAGATCTGGTCCACGAATGTCGTCGACTGTGGCGGACAGCAGACCATGGAGCTGCCCAGGCGTGTGCCCATGGACTCCAGCATTGTGTATCTGGATGGCAATAATTTCCCAGTGCTCAAGAATCACGCCTTCATTGGACGCAAGAATCTGAAGGCTTTGTATGTGAACGGCAGCCAGGTGGCGAGCATACAGAATCGCACCTTCGCCAGCCTGGCCTCGCTGCAGGTGCTCCACTTGGCTCACAATCACCTGCAGACGCTGCATGGCTATGAATTCGAGCAGCTCTCCGCCCTGCGCGAGCTCTACCTTCAGCATAATCAGCTCAGCACTATTGAGAATGCCACGCTGGCTCCTCTTGTGTCCTTGGAAGTTTTGCGTCTGGATGGCAATCGTCTGTTGAATCTGCCCATTTGGCAGCTCCATGCCACACACTTTGGGCAGCGTCTGCGCTCGCTTAGTCTAGGCCGCAATCCCTGGAGCTGTCGTTGTCAGTTCCTGCAGGCGCTTACCTCCTATGTGGCGGAGCACGCCCTGATTGTGCAGGATGCCCAAGATATATACTGCCTGGAGAGCCCGAACGCCGCTGGCTATGAGGCGGGCACCCTTGATCGCAACTCTGGAACTCTGCAGAAACGTGAACTGGACTTCAATGCAACTGGTGCTGCCTGCACGGATTACTATTCGGGCGGCTCCATGCTACAGCATGGTATTCCGCAGTCGTACATACCGCTGCTGGCCGCCGCCTTGGCCTTAGTGTTTCTGCTGGTGGTCATCATCATAGTCTTTGTGTTCCGCGAGTCGCTGCGCATCTGGCTGTTTGCCCACTATGGCGTCAGGGTGTTCGGGCCGCGCTGTGAGGAGTCCGAGAAGCTGTACGACGCCATGCTGCTGCACTCGCCCAAGGATTCGGAGTTCGTTTGCCAACATCTGGCGGCGGAACTGGAAACGGGGCGTCCACCACTGCGCGTCTGTCTGCAGCATCGCGATCTGGCCCACGATGCCACCCACTATCAGCTGTTGGAGGCCAGTCGAGTGTCACGCCGTGTGGTCATCCTGCTCACCCGTAATTTCCTGCAAACCGAGTGGGCCAGATGTGAGCTGCGTCGCTCCGTGCACGATGCCCTGCGCGGACGTCCACAGAAGCTGGTCATCATCGAGGAGCCCGAGGTGGCCTTCGAGGCGGAGAGCGACATTGAGCTGCTGCCCTACCTGAAGACCTCAGCGGTGCACCGCATACGCCGCACCGATCGCCACTTCTGGGAGAAGCTCAGGTATGCCCTGCCCGTGGACTATCCCACCTATAGGGGCAACAACTATACGCTGGACCACAACCATGAGCGCATCAAGCAGCCGGCCAGTCCGGGTCTGCTCTATCGACAGGCTCCGCCACCCGCCTACTGCGGTCCAGCGGAGGGCGGCGCAAGTGCCAGTGGCGCTGCACCGCCAGCTGCCTTAGCGCCCAGCGAGCAAAACTACTCCACGGCCACCACAGCCACGCCCAGTCCTAGGCCACAGCGTCGGGGCGAACATGGTGGACCAGGTGCTGTCCCCCATGGACATCACTTGCAGGCGGCCCAGTACTATCAGCATCATGGCATGCGTCCGCCTTCCGATCACATCTACTCCAGCATTGACTCGGACTACTCCACACTGGACAATGAGCAGCATATGCTGATGATGCCACCGGGCGCCCCAATGCAGGATGTGCAGCGAGCACAGACCTGGCGGCCCAAGCAACATCAGCAGCAGCAGCAGCCATCACCACAGACCGCTCACAACACCAGCACACTGGGACCACAGGTCAGTGTGACCAGCTCCGGCTCTGGTCAACAGCAGGGTCCACATGTCCAGGCCTATCTGGTATAGAAAGGATGGAGGATGGAGGAGCAGCAGTAAGTGCACCAGCAGCAGCAGTAAGTGGAGTGCAGCCGTGATTTCTTTAGGGACTGGTTCCTGTGCATAATTTTAATCACTAAAACTATATATATACATATATATATATCTGTATGTATATGTGTGTACTAGATGTGCGAGTTTAAGCAGGACAACCCTGCCCCCCCTGCAGTTGTAAAGTCATGTCCTTTCGTTGCAGTTGAATATATATATATATATATATATATATATTTGTGATGTTTATATAGCTAGCGCTTTACTGGAAGAAATGATATAAAATTATAGAGGCCGAATGTCAAGTTTCGTGTCATATGCATATGTGTGAGTGTCATGAGTGCGTGCGCGTGTCTGTGTATGTGTATATGTGTGAGCGTGCATTTCAAAAAGTTATCCAAAGTTTCATAGAACTAAGTTTTCCATATACATGCGACTGCATGCAACATTTTCTTAACTGCAAATTGTGTTTGGTGTGCATGTGTGCATGTATGTGTGTGTGTGGAGAATTTGAGGAGAAAATGATAGAGATAGAGACAGCGTGCGAGCGCAGAGTTAGAGCTAACTTTTTAATATGGTTTTAATCAGTTAGACCGAAAGTTGTACGAAACTCAAGTGAATTTTAAGTGACTTTGGTAGCTGACGAAAAAAAAACTGAGAAACAAAACAAAAATTTAAGTGAATATATTAAGAAAATAAACCAACAATTGGCAGAAGAACATGTTAAGTGAAATATATGTGAATCCATTGTAGGAATGATAAAGCTAAATGTGAAATAAATTTAAATCAAGTGAAGTCATTGGCAATGTTTCTATAACTCAACCTTAAGATCAGTTTATAGTTTCAGTGAACTAAAATTCTTTAATTTTTTGAGCAGAATTTTGTTTAGCTACTTTTTTCTCTTTAATTTAACAAAAGCTGGTGGAAATTCAATTTGGTTTATGAAGAAATTTGTATTTGCTTTTGCAAACCTAAAGAAAGATTTTCTTAGCAAATTCAATAGAAAATATTTGTATAAATATTTTGTTTATCTGTTTGTTTGCCTTCAGTCAAATTTTGCTAAAAAGTTCAACAGAGTTTTAGTTTCATTTCTACGAAAAGCATTTCAAAAGATTTATATATAATTTGAATGTTAGTCAAACAGAAATGCTTATCAGATGCTCAATTTTTATACATTTTTAAATACATTCTAGATGGATTTTTGATTCAGAATTTAGCTTACTTTTTCACTTATGTTTATATATATATATTTTTTTTTAAATTTGTGTTGATGACTTTTAGACTTTAGGAAACAAAATATTTATCAATTTCGGAATAGCTTTTTATGAGTTTTTGTTAACTTTATTTAACGCAAGTAAATTTTGGTGATTTTCTAACTAAAACTTTGGAGTTTTTCATTGAATTAAAACTGTTCAAGTTTCAAAGTGTTTAGAAATGTTCTTAATTAAAAATAGTCACTCATTTGTAGTAGTTTTTTCAAGCCTTTAAATATTTATAAATGATGCTTATGATTCTTTTTGAAGTTTTTATTTTTTAAACAAATTCGTTTAAATAAATTTCTATAAATTTGTAAACGATTTTTGCCAAGCCAAAATCTTTCTTATGGATTCGTTCTTCTTAATACTTTTAGTATTTCAATTCCAACTCCTACTTCAAGGCCTTAAATTTCTTTAACTATAAAACATCAGTTTGTTCATTCTTTAATAATATTTTCATTTCATAAATCTATTAGTCAATATGATATTAGTTATATGATATTAAGCTATATGCTGCCAGTCGTTTTGAAATTTTAAACCTGACTTGAGACAACTGAAGATGTAATCTATATGATAACTTTATGCTCCAACAAACGAACTGATAATTTACATTTTAAAGGACATTTAGATATCGATGATTAGAAGGCTCCTCAAATGATTAAAATAAAGTCTTAAAAACTATTAAAGATATAAATAATTTGATTCAAATTTAGTTTGCGCCTCTTGAGCTTACAATTCCTGTGCTGGCTATATAAATCAAACATCTAACTATATAAATATATATACATTTCTTGTAAATATTTCAACACTTTATGTGACACACACACACACACACATATATATATATATATACACACACAACTATGTCATTATATAAATATATGCAAAAAAAAAAGTAATAAGAAATATTTAATTGTAGAACCGCAAAGAGTTGAAGCGAAATACATAATTCAATAACCATAAAGCAAAATACACACAAATACAGACACATGTAAACTATATACGCAAGTTACGCATACACAGCCACATATTGAAATCAATAAATGCATAAATTAAAAATATATATATATATATATTTGTGTAAAGATCGTAAATAAATTAGCTAGCAAACAGCAAGAAAAAGACAAAAATTAAAAGAAAACAAAAGCAAAAGCAAATGCAAAGGCAAACAAATACAAATACCCTAAAATACGACTAAATATATAAAAATGCATTACAAATCTAAAGTAAAGTCAAAAGTAAAGCTCATTTTAAACACTTACGCTTATATAAAAAAGAGAAAAAAAAAAAACAAATAACTTTCAAACACATAAACTGATTAAACTACACAATATTAAAATATTTAAAAATTATATAAAAATATATATATATATATATGACTTCAACTAACATACCATATATAAGTTTGAGGCATTTATTCTCAATTTCGTATGACTTTTGTGGATTTTTGAAAGTCAAACTTAAGTTCAATATGTCAATATGTTCAATAAGTCCAAAAATTCCAAAAAATGTTAAACGAAATTGAAAATAAATGCCTATATAAATATATATATATGATTACCAACAACAAGAACAACAACAACAACTGCCTATAAAAACATAAGAGCATTTATTTCTGAGAAATTCTCAAGCAAAGAATATTATATTTGTATTATTTTTAAATATTTAATTCAAATGCAAAAAAGAAACAACTCGCCTACTCGTCATTAAATTTAGCACAGTTTAAAACTAAAATAAAAATCGTAGATGAAGCAGAGACACTTGTACCAGTATATACGATACGAAACGAAACGAAATGAAAAGAAAATCCCAAAACTCAGCAACTGTTATTTATTTTTTATTTTTGTAATATACAAAACATGCTAAGTTTTAAGTTGAAGAAAAAGGTAATAAAATTAACGCAAACACAAACTACTTTATATATATATACAATACGTATGTACTACCTAAAACTGTAAACTGTAAACTTTATAGTATACATATGTATAATGGATAATTCAATTTTTGTGAATAATAACTATTTATATATATATAATATATACATATATATATGTGTATTAATATTATAATTAAAGAATATTTTTCTGTTTCGCCAGCGAACAAAATGCAAAAACAAAAACAAAAGCAAAACAACAACTGAAATGAAACAACAACTTTTTTAAAAACCAAAATTAATATGATATTATGTGTTTTCATTATGCATAATGGGTTATGGTTTGATTTTCAGCTACCCCCCACCACCACCACACCGCTGCTAGCCCCTGGCCGGCCCTTTTGGTGCTAATTTAATACATCATGCACATGAGTTGCTGTTTTTTTTTTTTTATTGTAAACCTCACGCAGTTGAGGCGAGGACGAAAGAGGAAACGATGGCGGTCGGCGGCCCGTCAAAGTCATTTGAGCAAATGTAACTCCCAGATCTATACACACACACACACACACATACACATACATAGAGCAGAGCCGCACAGAAAGTGATAAATCATTTTCATTTCAAATTTTTTTCGGGCTCTATTGTTTTGGTTGCCCTTCCTTTACAGGCAAGGGGTATGACAAATTTGTTGTTTAATTCAGGCTTGCAACTACGCATGTAGTATGGATTGCCTTTACCTATGACGCCCGAACAGGGACCATCTTAATGTAATGCTTGTGTTGTTGGTAAGAATGCAGCTGGATGGCTGTGTATGAGGAGGCAGAGATTTGCAGTTTTGCTAGTTTTGCAGCTCTTTTTCATTCACACTCACACTCACATTATAAGTTAGCATGCTCAAGGTCGATGTGGTTGAATTTGCTCAGAATTTTATCACAATTCATCATTATGCTCTCTCTCTCTTTCCTTATTTCAGTCTTTCAGTAGCATCTTATGGTAAAGTATATATTCATATATCTCAAGGAGTAACTCAACTTTTGCTGGAGTCTCCTACAAATATGTTATGTTCACCTTATTTACTTAGAACTAGTCGAGTATGCCTAGCCGTAAGTGTATTAAAACTTCCCCATAATGACATTTCCCGCTTGGCTTTTGTATTTATATATGAAACCCCATTTAGACAAATGCGCAGCGCGTTCCATTGAGTTTGAGTTTTTTCAGCCTCCTGAGTCCATCATATATAGTGGTTGCTTTTGCTCGCTGTCTGACTGTCTGTCTGGTTTTGGTTTGTCTGCTCTGCTCTGCTGTGGCCTAAGTGACGGCACGTCTGTGTATCACATTGAAGGGTAGCAGCAGACACACAACACACCGCAATGCCACACAAAACATTTGCCATATAGTGGCATGTAGCATGTACATCCAGCTCATCTAGTGCTCAATTCATAGACACACTCAAAGGCCTAAGCATTTATACTTAGCAGTTTTTCGAGTATGTTTCCTATGATAGATGGAAAGAAGAGGGAATTGGGGGGGGGGGGATGGGGGGTCTGGCTTTTGGCATTTATGCCAAGCTCAGCTCTAGCTCAACTCCATGTGTCAAAGCTGAAAGTGCGATATGCCAAAGTTAAAGACTGCCGCCAGGCCTTTGAAGCTCAAAGGCGAATGTAAAAGAGCTGAGTAAGTGCGAGTATGTGTCTGGTTTATTGAAGCCTGACTTCACAGCTGCCTGGCTTACAAATAAATTAGGTTTTACTTATGAATGACTGATAGCCTTGGTAGGTGTAGAGATACATATGTTAATTTTAATGAACAAATTTTTAAAAACACATTTTTATAAAACATTCCTGAAGCAAAAGTCAGCAAACATATTTATCATTGCAAAACAGTTGCTAAAGAATCAAAGACACTCTCAAGCAATATGGTATGACAAAATTATACCTAGGAAATCATTTATGTTGAATTTGTGGCATGCAGCTATGACTGCATTTGAGGCATCTATGATTGTGTTTTTCTCTGATGCCAATCAGCTCGCTGATTTACTGGATTTTTTGGAAAGAAGAAAACCTGCTTCCTGCGCTCTTTTTCTACGAATATCTTCACTATTTTTACAGCATCCCGAACTTATTCTGTCCATGCTGGTGTTCCACAGGGAACTGCTTTGGATGCGGTTTTGTAGACTATTTCCACAAAATTGTATATCAATGAAGGGACGTATCCTAACGCTACTGCCATCGTAGTCATAAGCAGAAATCCTTTGGAAGCATCCGAACACCTCCAACTGCAACTTGATTTGAGAGAGAAATTCTGACTAAGGTAAATGGCCATATGACTTTAGCTCCTGAAAAAGTTCTTAATGCAGAAGTTCCTCTAAGTAAATATATGCTTCATGTAAGCCCTTCCGTGGACTTTTGTTTGGAAGTAAATCTTTATCTTAAGTGGAAAGTAATAAGAGGAATAGATTCAACCAAAAACTAGTTCTGTCTGCTTTGCAAATAAAATTTTTCTATATAAAATGAGGCTTCAGCCAGTTGGGATTTGCAATTTTGGGCAACTTGCGGCACAAACTCGCATGTTGAGGCACTTCAAAGGTATCAAAACTGATATGCCAATTATGTCATGTATCGCCAAGATCTTGAAATATCTTTTATTAAAGAAGATCAAAACTAAACTGAAATGTCATAAGAATGAAGCGGCCACAAATCTTCTTAAGAGTAAAAAATTATTGAGGAGGAACAAAAACCTTACATAACCTTGGCTACCCATCTAGATTTTAAGACGAATCAGGTTAAACGTCATTGTAGTTCTTCAATAAAATAAATTCTTCAATGAAATTTATTCAGTTTTTAACAGATTTTTCACTTCATATGAAATTGCTAAAAAATTTTGTAAATTAAAAAACAAATTGAATAGATATTCATCCGACCATATATACACCTGTACATATATATGTACAGCCTACTCACATTTAATGCATAATTTTCAAAATTTTCTTAATATTTTTAATTCAGCAAAACACACAATTTTTAGCATAATTATTTTCATGAAAATTTCATTTTATAATCCCTGAAAATTCCTGCAACTTGTAAGAAATTTAATTCATGTTTTTAACCAATTAAAAAAAATAAACAATTTACTGCAGTTCCTTCAACTCTACAGAGATTTCAGTCTGAGCTATTTTTTGCTTTGACAAACATTTGACAAATTTCTTAATGGCTTTTCTTCAGCTCACTAATCAGCCAGTTAAGATACGTTGCCTTGCCACTTAATGAACACAAGAAAGACATTTAAAACACTTTTGATCTAACGCACATGTAATTAAAGCTGACTTATTTACATAAAAAAGGCAAGGGAAACCCACGCGCAAAACATTTTCTTGGAAAATTAAGACAGATAGACAGAGCAGAGGCACGGGAGACGACACAGAGACATTGATTTGCAAGCTGTCACAATGAACTTTTCACCTTTTGTGATTTTGTGCAGTTGCCTGAAAACTCAATATCTATATATATATATATATATATAGAGCTCCATATAGTTACTAAAATATATATATACAAACTTGCATATACTTACATATATATATATATAAATACATAAAAGACCTGACCAAGCGTTTCATTTCAATTTTCTTTTCCGTCTGCCGCTGCTGCTGCTTTTCGGTTCAGATTTATTTGCCTATTTCTGTGCGCTCAGCTGTGCAAGAGAAACGTGACGAAAGGCGCTTTTCCTATTTTCCAATATATGACAAATACATAAATATATGTTTATATATATATATATATATAAGGAAGCCAGCACAATTTTTGATGCCCTCGAGCTGCTTTAAGAGAAAATCTTGTTTTGGCCCACATTTAGAGCAGACACTTTTCTTCAGTTTTTCGCACAAACATTTTGCGAACCATTTTTGATTACATTTAAATAATTTGATTGCCAAAGTCCGTCCGGTCGTCGCCCGGCATTTAAACTTGCCCAGTTTTACTTATTTTTCGCAGTTTTTGCAAAAAAAAAAGAAATACAAACTCAATTTAATTCACTTTTGGGTCGGCTACACTTTTCTGTGTGTATTTTTTTTTTTTTTATTTCTATTTGCTTTAATTTTGGTCTTGCACTCAGTTTTATTTCTTTGCAGCATAAAAATTTATGATCATAATAAGCGAACGCAAGGAAAACGCCCGACACTCTCATATGGGCCTCAGGATAAAAAACAGTCAAAAGAAAAGCAACCCTCCACAGCGAGCGGGCATGTTTTTTACGATTGTTTTTGTTTCTGTTTTGATGGAAATTCGATATTTGCAACATGTATTGAATTTTGAACAGTTTTTCTTCTTCTGTGTGTATTTCGGCAAAGTAATAAGCTATATATTTCTGGCCCCCACTTGATTTAAAAGGTAGCCCAAAGGAGGGAGAGAGAGAAAATTGTTGTTATGCGGGGAGCAATTAGGATATTGTTTAAGAAAATAGCATAAAAAATGGTCAGATAAAATTAAGGAATTAAGAGATATGGTTAATAAACGAGAGTTATCTTTGGAGAGTTATGATTCTGCGAATAGAATCTTCTTCAGCAATTAGAGTGAAGTGAGTCATGGTGAGTTTTTAGTGAATAATATTTGCAACCAAAACATTCCTCTGTTCCGCGCGGAAGTCTTTGGCTCTTGCGCTCAGAGGGAGAAAGTTCTAAAGTTTTGGTATCTGATTTAACTACGATTTGTATCTAAACAAATTCTGGAATTTTCATAATTGGAAATACTTAAAAACAAGTTCGATAGGAATAAATATCTTGAATGAAGTCAGCTTTCTTTCAGCTTCCTGTCACTAACAATTCTCAATTGGTTTGAGCTCGGGCTTTGGATTTTGCCACAAAAATTGTGAAGTTTCCAGTTGCTTTCAGAGCATCTCTCCGACATTGTGGCATTAGGATTCTTCTTCTTTGTGATATAATGAAAAAAAATCACTTGATTTTAAAAACTAGTGTAAATTTTAAATATGTAAATTCTAAATTTAAGAATTTGGAAACCTGAACTCAAATGTGGATTAACCTTTTCTTTAAATAAAAACATTTTGCTCGTTTTAAGAATTTCATAACCTGATATTAATTCTTATTTCGAGAACACAAATTAGCTGACTTTTGAGAGCCTTCTTCTTTAACATTTCTGAGTGTCCAGAGATTTGTTCATGCTATAAGAACTTGTCTATTTGCAAGTGAAGGAATAAGGTCCTGTGAGCTAATACTTTCGAATTGTTTGTAACATTCTGAGGCTACTTTGTGTAAACATTTCCCAGAAACAGTTTTCTTTGTACTCCAAGACTCATCTAAAGATCACATCATTACAGTACTCAACGAGGTTATCATAACTTTCATCCAAAAAACACGATCCCAACTTTTGAAGCCATCACAGCCTTCCTTGCCTTGCTTTTCACTACGATTTCTAGAAGGTAGCCAAAATCCAACCCCCCTTTTAACTAGTTATTCCATCAATGCTTTACTTTTCATTTTCAATTCTCTGTTTTCTGTTGAAACCTCTATCGCGGGTATCTAGTAGATACATATACATACATATATGTATGTACATACACACTCGCACTCTTATTAAAAGTGGCTCAATTTCTCACATCGCTTGCAGTCAATTTCGGTTAACATGCCAACGAAAAAAGGAACCAATTTTCAAAGAAGGGGAAAGTTCTACGTATTTGTTTATATACCCCCTCTACCTCCCCCCCCCACCCCAAAAAAAAACAAGTAAACTTTTTTAATTTGCTTTCATTGAGATTGTCGTGGCTTCTGTTTCCATTTGAACTTCTATCGTTGTACTTCTGGTGTTCGCGTCAAAAAGCTTTGCCGCAGCTACAAAACTTGTAACTAATAGAATTACAAAAGCCACAAATGGAAACAAAACAAATACATACACACACGCAACACACACACACACATGCACACACTATAGGGCCTTCCCTCAAATGAAGAATGAATGTAACTGGAAAATTCGTATCTAGATTGAAATAGCAAGCAGGGCTTGAAGTTAAAGTTTAAAGTCAAAGTTCGTGTTGAGTTTTGACATTTTGAACTACTTCTATTTTTTATTCATTAAGTAATTTCTTTAATGCTTTGGTGATTTTAAAAGAGGTTGAATGTGTGTGTTTATAAGGCCAGGTTGGCCTGAAGTCTGGTGGGGATCAACCTTAGGTACAAATCTGTGAGGGGGTTTACTGTGTATTATTATCACTTTTATCAACATCAGTCGATATCTATGCCAAGTTTCTTTTTGGTCTTGTTCGTTCGCTATTTAGAAGATGATTTGTATTGTTATATGATTCAAATACAAGAGGGAATACTGAATATTGATTGTGATTTTCTTAACCAAAAATGCGTTTCATCAATGCCGAAGAGCAGAAAAATATTATCAATTTTAATTTTTAATTCTTTTTAGTAATCAAATTATAACAAATGTTATTAAAATGTTGTTTATATAACTTTTCATTGGTTTTGTCTTAAAGGAAAGTTTATTTCTACTGATAAAGATGGATTTTTTGTTTATCCATGTATGAAAATTGGAAAAATTGAGAGATTTTCAATAGAGTTTTTGATTATGCATAGGCTGAAACTAGGAGAAAGATGCGGAATTGCAACTATAGGCATATATTGTTACGAATCTGGCGAATAGGCCATGAAATTGGAAGGCCATTTTAAGGATTTGAAGCGAGAATTTGTAGATGAAACTAATTCTTAATTGAAAGATGCGAACTGATAGTACTGAGTCATGTGACTTGTAAAAGTAACCATTTTCAGATTTCGATTTTTCTAAATGTTCCACAGCATTTTGTGTTTTAATAGAGTTTGAGCCATCGTTCGAAGTAACGAAGTAAAACATAAATAGCTTTGAAGGAAAGCAAATATTTTCAGCAGAATTGCCCAAATATGTAAGAAGAAAACTATATTTATAGAAGACAATTACTTGAGACATTTTGGCAGGGTTTGATATCATGATTACAGGCGAAATCACGTGTTGAAAAACACGACAAAGAAATGAGTTTAGCCGAAGAATAAACAACATTTAAATAACTTAGAACTAAACCAAAGAGAAGCCGAAACCAAATTAAAATTGTACACAAAAGTGTTTAAACAGAATAGAAATAGTCTTTCTTGGCTTTCTTTCTTATTAATTTTACCCATTTTTAAGATCCTTGACAGTATTCCATCATCTATTCCATCATCTTCTTTGGGGAGTTTTAGTTGCCA
The DNA here is from genome assembly GCA_037043425.1 of Hirtodrosophila duncani. Lineage (NCBI taxonomy): Eukaryota > Metazoa > Arthropoda > Insecta > Diptera > Drosophilidae > Hirtodrosophila > Hirtodrosophila duncani. The sequence continues at coordinate 331,811 of JBAMBM010000370.1, read as the reverse complement.
GAAAACTTACTCAATGACTCGAAACCAGTAACAAAATCTTCTCTATTTGCTTATAAGCTTATTGAAATTGTCATAAATTCGTATTATTAACGATGAGTGAATCCTTCTGCTAGCTACAAGTAGCCTTACGATGTATAAACAAATCTATAAAAGCAAACAATAATATATAATTACGCCCCTTAAATGAATCTAATTATAACTATTGCAAGACAACTACGTAAGTGGATCAATTCCTTAAACAACAGCAGCTATTTCACAGTTATAAGAAAATTTTAATCTATTAAAATTCCTCCTCCTTGGGTTTAAACCCTTTGACAAGGCAGCCAGCTCCTGGCCACAAAAGCTGTTGCCACTTTAATAAGCTTCTACGGTCGGCCATTACGCAAATGTCACAAGTGCAAACAGGCAATTGTGTGTGAGTGTGTGGATATACATACACACACACACACACACACACACACAGTGATACATATAGGTTATATTCACATTCATATCCGCATGCAACAACCCATATATATATATGTTTGTACACTCGTATATGTTTGTCATAATTTCACGTCCATTGTCAGCATTTATTCAACATGGCGAGAACTCTACACTCCGTGCTCCCCGAGAACTGTGGAACTCTGTGTGTGCCGTAGGGGCTTGGGTAGGGTAGGAGGAGCCGCTCTAAGGATAACGAGTGGCTTTGTCCTGGTACTGATGTTGCTCTTCCTGCTTCTAGTTGGTGTGTGCTCTCCCCTCACCCTCACCATCTCATATGTGCTGTGTCTCACATTTGCTTTGGGTTTGTTGTGCCATGTCTCTGCCCCCCGTCTCCCGCTACTCCTCGGCATAATTATTTGTTTTGGCTCGGCCTGGGTTCATTTACTCCACACAAAACATTAAAAAAGCAAAAAAAAAAACAACAAAATTTACCCTAAAGAAGCAACAAACACATACGTACACACAGACACACACATATGCATATCACATGAATTGCTTGGCAAGGGTTTTCCTTTATGTCCTATATGTCGGGTTGTGTTTGTGCTTGTGTTTTGGTTTGTTTTTGCTTTTTTCGGTGCACATGTGTTTTAATTTTTGTTTGTTGTATTTTAACAAACAACGACAACAACAACAGCAATAAAAAACTGTTACACTTCTGTCGCCATTACTGTCGCTTTGTTGCTTCTGTTGTTGTTGTTGTTGTTGTGGTCGTTGTTTGTATTGTTGCTGTTGTCTCTGGCGTGAGTTCAAAACAATTACAAAATTATGCCTCTCTACAGTTGTTATCCTTGTGTTTGGGCTTACCTTTTCATGTCCTTGCAGAGGGTATGGTAATCTGGTCAAGATATTTGTAACCCAAAGAAGGATTCCTTGAAGCATATGCATATGTATTCTGGATCAATTTGATAAGTCAAATTGAAAGTGTCAGTTTCAGGCTTAAAGCTCTTAGAGTTGAAATTTTTATCAGAGATTTTCTCTGGAATTTCATTTGAAGTTGTACCAAGCTTTAAGCTGTTAGTTTTTTGTCAAGGATATCCTTTATTGTTTTATGATTATGATTGTGAAATCTCTCTTTTATATTCATATTTTGCTCATGTACAACTGTAATTTCCCTCTCAGAAACACATAATTGCCATTTGCTTTGTCAAATTCCTTGAAGCTGGCTATGCTAAGCCGCTGCTCAGAACAATAAATCAATTGCTTATCTCATTTCAAATCATTCAAATATTTTCAAAAGTATCTGAACGTCTAACATAAATTGTTTATTTACACTTTTTTCTCCTATATCATATAGCTTTCCTCTTTACTCCTCTTTAATTTGAACAATTTTAGGGTATGTGAACTTCGGCTAGATGAAGTCAGTTTCCTTTTGTGTTTTTGTTTGTTATATTTCTATTCTTAATTGGTTTTCCAGTACTTGCGGTCTTGAAATTTACCTAATATGGAGTTTTTTTTTTTGTTTTGTTTTTTGTTTTGGAGAGAAAATGGGATTTTATGACAGTAAAATTTTGAAAAGTTGTTTTTGATAGGTGAAATCTAAGAATATAGTTGACCTATCTAAAGAATTTGTATGACACGAGGAGAACTTCGAGAATCTTTGTATATTTGCTTACCTTTTGCTTAACACAACTTCAAAGCAAGAGAAAATGTGATATCATTTGTAAGATTGATGAATAATTTCGATTCAGCCAAAGCAAGAAAAGCATGAACTGATGATATATTGAACATGTTTATATGATTATGAGAGTTATAATGTAATATATAATTTGAGGTTAGTTTGGACGACTACTAGAATAGGCATATGATTTTGGCCTGTACATAACTTTATAGCTACAATTTGTAGAAGAAAATTATAGCTTCGATCTAATAGTTTTAATATAAACTTGCCAGCAGATACAATTTCACAATGAAAACTGTAGAAGATAAGTTCTTTTGAGTCGTTTTCTAGTGATTTTGCTGTAGAAAATGAGTTCTTTTAAGGCGTCTTCTAGTGATTTTGCTGTCCAACAAAGAAAGATTGTTGGGATCATAAGGCTATGTAATATACCAATCTCTTCTCTGTTTATATATTCTACTCATATAGTTTTCTTTTAAAATTTGTGTATTGTTTGAATTCGTAAACAAATTCACCTACAAATTCAAGCTCAAGGCATATTTACTTTCAAAACTCTTACTAATTTATGTTTACCAGAATTATTGCTTAATTTAGAACGATCTTCCATTTGCCTAAAACTGATATGTCAGCATTTTGTCCTTATATTTCGCTTTCGCTTAAAACTCCATTTCACCTACGCTTCAGTAAAAATATGAAGAGAAATCCAAAAACCTAAAAACCATGGCGAAAAATCAATAAAAACTCAGTCAGGTCAGACCCAAACACAGGCAGAGCCACAGCCCCATTCGCTTGATTTTGGCTTTAAAGTCAAAGCCCAAAGTGTTTTCAGCTTGAAGTTGAAGTTTCAGCTTAATATGGGTTAGACTCACAACTATAGTTGGAGCTGGATATGGGGGAGGGGGGCTGGGGCTGAAGGGAGTTGAAGTAAAAGGCAAGTTTAATGAGCCGGCTGCTTCACTTGATGGACATCTTACACGCAATGGCCGAGTGCGAGGAGAGCTGAATGCGAGGACGACACCATCAGCCAAAGCCAAACATGTCCTTTTGCTTATTAAATTTCGTCGAAGCAAGTGTCGAAGGATAACCCAGAATGCAATACACAACAGCAGAGGCAAGAGCAGGAACAGCAGGAAAAACGCAAACAAAGCAAAGTCACAAGCGAAGGACAGGACGCACGCATGAATGAGATAGCTACATATAGTATATGGCGTATATGTAGGGAGCAGGGTACGGCAGGATATTAAGCACACTCACACACACTCACACGCACTCACACACATGCACATGCTGGCCAAGCATAGCGGCTAAGATTGAAGACAATTCAATTGAAAAAAAAGAAAAACAGCGATCGATAATCTTTACCACACTGACCAGAGCAGCAGTTGAACAAGGACTAAGGATTGCAATCGAAAGCTGTGGCTGGTGAAGTCTGCTTTCGTCAGCTGAGCCTTAAAGACTTGCAAGAGAGTTTTAAGCTGTTGCTATGGCTGCGTAATCTCCCCACCCCTCCTCCCTCGTTGCCTCTTTATCGTAGTCAAACGGCTGTAATACTTTTCACTTTTTTATTTTTCTTCTTAAACAAATGGCAAGCTAGGCCAAGTCTAAGCACTGCTTGCTTAATTTTATTTGAGTTTTTGCTAAAAGTTTAATGATTGACTTTCCGTCATGTTGATTCAGCCTCTAAGCAAATGTCTGACTCGCGCAGTGGTAAGGGCAAAAGAAGAGGAAGAGCGAGCGGCAAATGCTTAGTTAACATCAAGGGTGCTTGGTAATGGGCTTTGTAATCAACACCACCGAGCAGTTCGAGCAAGCGTTTCTTTAAGTTAAGCCTGCCCCACTGGATGTTTGTTGAAAAGCAAGTTAAAGTTGAGAGTGCAGGACAGCAGGATACTCTGTTTTTAGTATGGTAGTATGGTGCCCACTCAAATGTCTTTTACTTGCTTATGGAACTATCCCACACATCAGCTTCTTTTATGTAATATGAACTTCTTATGAGAGAATATTACTTTTGACTTTTAACTTTCCACATTCAAAAGCTGCCTAAATTGTTACTAAATTGTTTTCAAATCATTCATCTGGCATATATCAAAATGTGGTGTGCTTTTTATGTAGAGAAAAGAACCTCAAACCCTTTCAGTATTGGTTAACATAAGTCGAGTTTACATAACTGAGGGTGAGAATAACATCACGAAGCCAGGCTCAGCTTAACAGCGCGGATTAACATACTGTAATCTGACTCTTATGTGAGTGAAACTGTAATGTTAGTCGATAACTTTGCCTGATGTTATAGATACTGCTGCTAAAATAGAACTAAATTATTAAAATAGTTGCTATCATTAAAATCCTCAATATTTTATGAAATTTAGTCAACCAGTAGTAAATTTAACTGCTCAAATTCTAAAATACTAAATTCATCTTGATAAGTCTTAAATAACAGAACAACTTCATCATGCTACAGTGAGTCCATTCAGCCATTTTGGAACCACTAGTTGTCAGGGCTTACAAATATATCGTAATTTTTCGCTTTCCTGAACTTTTCTTACAACTTTTGATACGTTCTAGATGTACTTTCTAGACGAACTTTCACTGAATGCCTTTGAAAAATTCTATTCCAGTATTCCAGACAAAGTTTGCCTTAACTGAAAATACTCTTTAACCCATATTCAGGAATAGAGAGAATAAAAACAAAAACTGGCGCCCAACACACACACACAAAACTTAAAACAAAACAAGGAAGTAATTAACATTTTCTGTGCACTCCTTTTTTTTTGTGTTCCTTATGCCGCTTATTTTCACTTCATTTGCGCTTTGCTTACTCAAATTTCGGGTTAATTTTTTTCTTACATATTTTTTCCTTTCCTCACTTCATTAAGTGTTCGGGGGTTTAACCCTTTCTTTTCTCTCGCTTGCTAGCTCGCTCTTCACCCCAGCCCCAGTCATAAAAACTTTGATTTGATTTCCTTGCTGAGGCCAAAAATATATATTTTAATATGTACATTTTATTAAACAATAAAAACAGCAAGAACAAAACGTGTCTCAGCTAATCAAACATTTTATGAGCGCGGCATTAAAACTTTGTATTAAAAATGCATAAAACTATAACCACATAATTAGCTATTATAAGCAACTATGTTTTTTTTTTCGGTGTGTGTTTTTTGGAAGCCAATTTTGCATGTCATATGTATGCCCTAACAATATGAGGAACTGCTATAAATTGTAGAGAGCTGAAAATGACAAATTTGTATATGATTTTATGGGATAGATTTAGTGTATTTTTTGAGGTTTTAATAGAGCTCTTTTAATAAGGCAGACAAATTTATGATAAGGAAAAGTATTACAAGTATTTTGTATAAAATTCAAAAATATATTTTAAAAAATTTCATAATATTTATATGTATTTTTAGAACTGAACTAAACTAAATTAAATGGAACAAAAGTTGCATTGACTAAATTAAATGAAGTCTGAAATAGTGAATTTAGCGTAGATTTTGTAAAGAATTCCAAGAAAGATATAAATATTTTTAATTCGAAAAATTTCTAGTAAATAAATATTAAAAAAATAATTTAATTTTTCTAATTTTTTATATGTGAAAAGACGTTTTATTTAGATAATGAAAAAATTCGAAAAAGTAGAGATGACTTCAGAAAATGTACAGAATTATATTAAGAATTTTGGATGATGACAAATCTTAATATTTTAATTCATATAATTTAGATATAATTTAATATAATTTTATATAATTTATATATAATTTTTATAATTCCTGCTTGGTGTTTTATTTAAGGAATTTACAGGAATATTCACAAAATTTATTAAAAATATTTCAACAAAAATATATTAGTATTTTGTCTGTTGTTTTTAGAACAAAAACTTAACCAAAATTTAGATGATCTAAATGAAAATCAAGAATTATTTTATGTGTTTTGATTATTATTTATAATTTGGAAAAATTTTATTCTCGTCTTTTTCTCAAGAGCAGAAAATAATGATTTAAATGGAAAATGTTATTTTATAAAAATATATTTTTCCATTTTAATATTAAATTTTCAATAACATTCAATTTTCTATATAATTTTTTTGGTGTTAAACTATGAAAGTTAAACTCAGACTTCGCTGTGTTATTATATATGAGTAAATTGTAAATTATTTAATAATTAAGTTGCTAAATTTTAGAGCGATTTTTGTACATCCTTGCTCAGGCTTCTTATTTTGAAAGGTTAAAAAATTCGATAAAATTGTAAAACTAAATTAAATATATGAGAATATTTTAAGGGAATTTTTATTTACTCATTTCTATATCTAGTAGTCCCAGATTTGTTGTCATCTTATATATATCTTATTTTTTTTTTTTATTCTTCAAAAATCTAAAGTGCAAATTTCATATTAATTGAATTCTTATATATTTTTCTTCTATATTTCCATAAATTCAACTAAAATCTCTTAGCTATATATTTCAAGAGTATCCGAACTGTCACTAAACATGGCTTTCTTTCTATTGCCTGCTTTCCCGCTTTGTATTTAAATAAAGGCCATAAATGTTATTATATAGCCTGCCGCCCATTATGTTTGTATGCATCCGAACCAACTTTATGAGGCTCATAAAAAGTAGAGCATGGATTGTTTATGCCATAATCAGTGTCTGGGACCGACCATAAAGTAGCTCTAGTCCCCCTGACTGGTCCAAGCCATTGAGGTGTAGAACTAGTTGTTAAAATGAGCTAGCTGCCTTCCTTCTTTGTATATCAGCAGAAACTATCAGCCCCATCAAATCCATTGAGTAATTTGACAAATCCGCAAATCAAACAAGTTTCCACTTCATTCAAGCAGATCTTATCAGCAGCCTCAGCTCGAATTACAAATTAGCTTTTGACCAAAAAATATATAAACCTTATAGCTGTTTTGGTTTTTGATTTCATAAAGAATTAAAAAAATAGACAAAAAATGGTTAAGGCACACTCCCACAGCGAAATTTATGAACAAAACCGATAAGCATCTCTAGAGATAGAGATGAAGCGGGAGAGAGAGAGGGAGCGAGAGGGGTAGACTTTGATGGATAAGTCTGTGGACCAGCAAAAGTTTTTGATTATCGAATTTGTTATGGCTTTTTAATGGTCAACTTTTTACATAGTTTTAGTTAGGTTTCAAGGCTTCGAGTTTGGCTTTTGGGGAACAACAGCTAATAATAGCGCTTAACTAAGCTAATGAAACTTGGTAAAAGAACAAACAACAAACTTTTGTTTTGTGGATAGAATTTGGGGTTTGATTTTTCAGTGGATGGTAAATGCGTGGAATGTTTAATCTTTATAGGTTATAATTCAAAGGAATTTAATAGCTATTGATGTGTGCAATGGGGGTCCCATTGAAGAACAGTAAAAGTTAGAGTTAAGAACAATCAAGATGAAGCTAATCGCTGGTGCTTTATATCTAGTTAATCGACTGAACTGTAGGAGTAGATATGTAGATCTCAGAATAATACTTGAGGTGAAACCATCCAGATTGAAATGAAATCATTCACAACCAAAGAGCTGACAAAGGAAATACATTTTTATACTTCATTTGAGTTTGAAGTGAAGTGTGAAGTCTTTGCTCCACTTTGAAAACTTTGCAACGAATTTCTATGGGAGCTATGCGATATAGTTATTCAATTCTAATGCAGATTGGCTTACTGATATTGATTCCAATCAGATGCTGCGATAATCGCAAAGTTTAATGGATTCCTAATACATTCTGGGCAGCCGAAAAGAAGCCCTGCTTTTACCAAGTTCAACTTTGACTCTGCCAACTAAAAAATTGTAGATCTCCACCCTATCAAAGGATATCAATATAGAAAATAGTGGAGAAGAGTATAATTCCTTCTTTCAAGAGTATTTCAATCCTCATGTTCCTAATGCTTTCATCAATACCTAAAACCCGGTCCTTAACTTACTTAAAAGTAATTTTTTTTACTGATATTTTTAAACAAACTCCTTCGTCCTTTTTATAAGAAACACCATTGTCGAGCATTTTATTAAAGTCCTCATGCCACAATTTCACCCAAGTCTCCTCCGCATTTAAAATGGAATGCGGTGCAAAGCCTGGCAGACTTAACTCTTAAATCTGCATCAGAGGCAAACGCCAAGGCAAGGCAAAGACAGATGGCAAAGACGTAGGGCTCCATAAAAAAGCACCTATTGTAGGCTTTTGCCAAACAAACAAACAAATAAACAAAGAATGAACCAAACACATAAACACACACACACATATATATATATATATATATATAACGGTAAAAAAACAGTACCAAAGGGCGTACCGTAAGAAATTTACAACAGTTCAAAAGGCCGAAGATTTTCTGGGGCGTTCGTTTTTTTTATGACAAGGCGGCCGTGCAACAAAAGCGACAGAACGCTACAAAAATAACCGAGAAAACTCAACTGGCAACAAAACAATGAAGGATGCTACCCGAAAACAAAATAAGAATAACAAAAAGCAGAAACAGAAAGCTCGCCAGAGAGAGAGAAATGGAAATTCAAATCACAAACTCGGTATTTATTTGCGAAGCGTAAATGATTACCACTTAAAATGTGCTCGACTGCCACCTAAAAACCAATTGTTGGAAAAAGCACAACCGAGAAAGGAGTACGAGAGCAGCAGCAGCAGCGGCAGGAGCAGGAAAGAGTCGAAAGGACCAAAGGCAACATATGTTTTTTATGCCTGAGCTGTCTAAGTGGATGAGAAAAGTGTGGAATGGCAAGAGGCAGCGAAAGCATGGCAACAGTAAAGCAGGAAAAAGCTGTGGGACAGCTGCCAGAGCTTGTTACAGTCGCCCGCCCAAGGGGTTGTCACCCCATTCCCAGTGGGTGTATATATATATTGGTGGTACTATATTGGGGCTATATCTTGTTGAAATGGTAATGTCATGCATATATGAAGAGTTGTTTTTTATGTTGGAGCTAATCAGGAGTGTCTTAATAAGGGTTATAATTGCATTGATCACAAAGAAGTGGTTAATTTTATACAAATATAATGTGAATAATGTTTCCATAGAAGACGTGGAAGAATACAAAATCGCGGTGAATAAAACGAACTAGCCCGAATGAGTTCTAAATAGCAAGTGCTTAATGGTTTGATGTACATATAAGCCCTAAGCCCTAAGCCCTTCCATGTGGGCATTAACATGGTGAGAATTCAAGTTTACATTAGTGAGAGTGAGATTGGCAATTATGCTAATGCATAGCAATATCAATGTACATACTTAACATACTGTTATTAGTTAACATACTGCAATTATGTATAACACATTATTAGTGTTATATTCTGCTTGCGTTTCGGCTTGCTTGCATTTGCTTGTCAATTTCTATGCAAACGGACTTCGAAAACTTGCGCTGCTTCTGTAAAGCTACCACGCTGTGGAACCTTTCTCTCTTTCTAGTTTCTTTATGATCTTTCTTCGAACTATGTAATCAAATTAACAGCATTTTTAACTTGCATATAAATTTAGTATGTATTCTAACTTATTATTTTCTATAACAATTTCATATAATATGCCAAGCCCTAACTACTAATGACATTATCGTTTATTTGCCTTTACCCTTTGGATGCTGTCTGTTCAACCCTTGCGCCTAACCCCTTTTATCATTGTCAGACCATAATTTCTTACACTCACTTTAAGATTCTGCAAAAAAAAAAGAACAGCAGATTCAGGAACAGACACACAGATTGTCTCAGAGAGTGAGACAGACATGCCTTGCACGCACCTCCCCCCGCTTAACAGGCAAAGCAGACAAAACAAATATGTTAATGTACGGAGTATCATCGTCTTGCCATACAAACGACACGTAGTATTGGTTACCAAAGCCCCGGCAATCGTTATATCGCATATATGAGTGAGTTATTTAGAAGGGTGTGGGGGGGGCTAAAGAAAGTATGTACACAGTGGGTCTTGGGCCAGTGTACAACAAATGCCTGGCATGCGCGTCCGCCTTTTGCCTGCCTCCCCATTTTTATGGCCCCGTCACGGGGAACGCCTGCTGCGAGAAGACACGACAAGCCGAAAGCTAAGGCAAAACCCCCCCACGCAGCAGCCGTCAGCCAGTCAGTCGGAGTCAGAATCAGACCCTGGTGCTGGGCTACACCCACATGATGCTGATGCACGCCCTGGTGCTAGGACATTATTTTGCCACTTCTTCAACTGAATTTGAATTAGATTTGTGCAGCAGCAGCAGCAGAAGCAGCGGCGGCTGCGTCTGTGTCTGGGCCGCGTCTTTTTGGCAAAAGCGTGTAAAATAATATATTTATTTTTATTTGCCACCCACAAAAGCGAGAAAACAACACGCCTCCCCTGGAATAGAAAGGAGTAGAACCTTTGTAGCAGACTGTGACATACTGTGTAAGCAATGCAATTGAGTAATCTATGCAAAAGTATATATGATTTTGGGCAATGATTAGGTTTTTTTGTGAGAGATTGGATTTTAAATAGGATTTTTTCTTTAAGTTTTATATCCATTTCCAATAAAAATCCTTACGAAATGAAAATCTTAAATTGAAATTTGAAGTTTATTAGTTGAAGCGGATGATATGGTCAAAGAAAACGTAAGTTTCCCAAGAAAGTTTTTTTCGAAATTCTGAAAATTTCTCATATCGATAGACCACATGAAGAACTCTGCTTGGGATAGTGATATATGAGACTCCTGCTTCTTTTCCCCTTTTGCTCAACATCTTATACAAAATGTTCTTTAAATGTCCTGCCTATGTACCATATATACCCCCTCTAGACCAGCTCCACAAAGTATCAACCTCACCCACAAAAAACAGGACACCCAAAAGTAGTAGAAAAAAAGTGTTGTGTTGTGTTTTGTTTTGTGTTTGCCTTTCAATTTGTATTTTTATTATTTTCATTTGTATTATTTTTGTGTGCTCATGAATAAAAGAGAGAGAGAGAGAGAGAGAGAGAGAGAGAGAGAGAGAGGGAGAGAGTGTGTAAGGAGTCGAGGATAGATGGACCCAAAATTGTATAGCTTAGCCCTTTTGTTTGGCCTTTTTGGTCTTGGACCGTACATAGCCGGCAATACAGACGGCACCCCGAACCCTGAACCCTTGGAAAAGTTAACAAATTTTCGCATGAATATTTCGTTGATGTTTTCTTCAACAAAAAGTTGTGTTTTTTTTTTGGGGTCTGAGGGGGGTGAATGTTGACATTGTTTGCTGCTGACAGGCAGAAGTTTTGAGGAATTTGCTTTTAATGGACAGCCGAGACGGAGACCCGCAACCGAGACCAAGACCAAGACCAAGACCAAGCCCAAGACCGGGACTGGGACTGGGACTGTGAGCTAGACCGGGCGTGAACTTGCCGTTGCCATTTAAATAAAGCGGAAGTCTATTGATTTTTTTTCTCTGCCGTCTTAAAGCTGGCTGCAGCTTTAATCAAAATATTTGGTGAGAGAGAAAATTAGAAAATTACTTCATCAATGCCTAACAACGGCGGCTTAAATCAAAGCGAGTATCTTGTGCTAGAAAACATTGGGTCGGCATGTTCAAAAACAACAGAAAGAAACTGGAAAAAAAGTTCTGCAGAGAGGCGGCAACTTTCCAATTTTCTGTTTGTTACCTAATTTTAATTGTCATGCCACCTGATGATGACCAACAGATGATGAGCCGCAGTGCGAGATCAAAAAAAAAAAAAAACTGAACCAGATTCAACTGTGTCTGCATTCCTACCTGAGCCTCCAGCCAAGCCAAGCAGAGAGACCTTGTTGCTGTGTTTGTTTTTACTTTTTTTGTGACGTCAGACAATTGGCTGGGCATTGTATTAGTTTGTGGGCTCAGTCAGGCCTCAGATTAAAACTACTTACAATTTTACTACCGATTTCCTCTTTATTTCTATTCATTTTCTTAAGGTTTGCCGCTGCGCTTTTGTGGTTTGGTTTGCCTTTGAAATTTTTAAACATTTTCTGGGAATTAAATTGATCTTTTTTACTTGTTTTTGCTACCAAAAATTGCACAATATACAAATGACCAGCTGCGTTTTTGTTGACATTTTTCTATAGAGGTTTTACGCCTGTTGATCTAACAATGCCTGGGAGAATTGCATGCTTAGGTGAAATATTTAAGACGAGGCTTTGCTCTGAAAATTTGAACATTTTGATTACAGAAAAAATCTATTAAATTCTGGTGATCCATCAAATACTTATAGATGTAGAAATTGAAAACTTTTTCGGAACAGTTTTTTAATGAGTTAAGTCTAGTTGGAGTTAAGGATTAATAGAATGACACTCGTCTTAGTTTTATGGGTTTTAAAGGAAGGAAAGTACGTACATTCAGAGAGATAATTTGGAATTTAGATATAGTAGTCCGATCCAGATAGATCGTGGAGGCATAAATAGCAAATTTGATACAATTTCGTTAAAGAATGCAAAAGATTTCCTTACTAGAACTTCCTTCTGGATATGTCAGCTATAAGATATAGTCATTCGAGATGGTTCAAATTTGGTCAGTAGACATTAACAAACCGAATTTGGATTGATTTGAATAACAGAAAGTTTTCCTTATTAAGCAATACTGTTTGTACTTGAAACACGAAAGCCCGGAAAGTGCTTAGCTTGTTCATCTCATCTCACTAAAATTAAACCTTTGTAGAAGCATAGAAAACAAAAAATGTTTAAAAAATTTGTATACACAAATAAAGTTCATCTATTTTACTTCACTTTAACATATTTATTATTTTAGTTCAATGAAATATTAATAATTTGTTAATATATTTACTTTTTCATATTTTCAATTCTTTTCATTTTTTGCCCAACCAAAAGCATTATCAATTTTCAAAGAGGCGTTTCTCATCACAAGAGATATAAGTTCTAGAACTGGCTCATTCACATATGATGATAATTTTAAATAAAAAAAGCAATTTAAATTTATTGCCATCACCCCTAAGAATTATTTATTGGAAGCTGCCAAACACCCACCCAACCGGCCAACGAGCGCTGCTTCATAATGTGCGACACGATTCGCGAAGGCGGAAAAAACGCGGGCCTGCTGGCTCACTTTCAATGGAAGGATTAACTACAAGCCTTAAACGATTTAAACTATATACTAATTCCGATATTATAAGATGGGATTCTTTTTTCTTTCAATCAATCAATCAATCAATCAATCAATCTAACCAAAGCTCTCTTAGGAACAGTCATTCCTTGTCATAATTCTCCATTGGATTTCATCTTTTGGTCATCTACTCCTCTTTTAAACCACTTAAGGCTTACATTTTCCAAGCCTAAACTTTTATCTCCTTAAGGATGGTCAATGGACTCTCTCACACACACATACACATACATATTTCATAAATTTTAACATTTACCATATAAACTTTTGCATTTTTTTTTAAAACTTTTAAAAGTGCTCAGAATGATGCACTCTTAACCCACAGTTAAGCTTTTGCCTGATTCTAAATCATAATTGTGTGAAAGCTCTTTGCCTACAAAGTGTAAATGAAATCGCATCTTAACCTTTCCAAGGTCATAAAACTACAAGCAAACTAAAACTTTAACCCCAGTCGGCCCAATTTAAGCACCTTTTAGTGGTGTGCCGTGTGAGTTTAGATCTTTGGGGAGACCAAGAGCAAGGCAGGGCATAGCTATAGCTCACTATATAGTTTGTACGGCAAACACACATTAACCCTAAACATCATACTCCTCCCTCACACACACACAGCCTTAACACCCTATGCTGCAGTGTGCCTTATAACAAAGTCGTAAAATTTGTGCCCTGTTTCCTTTTTTTTAGGTATTTGCACCTACATTTCAACACTTGGCGTTCGGGGACTTTGCCATTTAGCAGCACATTTCTGGTTCGTACATTTGTAGTGCACCTAGAGCACATAAAAAGCCAAACCGCCTGCGTTTGTGTAAACTGTTGACAGGCAACCGCAGTTGGCGCAGTTGCCGCTGCCCCGCACTCCACCGTTCCCACCTATGCCTAGGCAAATGAGCTGAAGTCGTAAAAAAGACAATTGAGCTCATATATCCTACACGTTGGCCTGCGTTGACAGATCGTAAAAAGCCGTCAAGCTCAACTCCCACATAAATATTGAGGCCTCCCTCCACATCCACAAGACATCGTAATAAAAACTCGCCACCAACAGAAACAGAAACCACAAGAACAAAGAGGAAAAAAAAAAACAAAAACGAAAAACAAAAAACAAAAAAGAACTGGAATATATACGATATAAAGAATTGATTAATCTCATTAATAAAATGCCAACCTGCATAGAGGAATTGGAGTTGCAATCAAAAATTATCTCTCGAGGGTCAAGACCATAAAAAATGCAATCGTAAAATATTAAAAACGCATAGTATCATATTAGCAAAGCAGGCTGTGGTCCCTCGTTTTTTTCTTCATTCTTGGATTTTTATGTGCTTAAATTTTCTTCAGGCCACAAAAAAATGGGGTTCGCACTGTCATCGGGCATAAATTTCAATAAAAAAAAAAACGAAAAAAGTAGGAAATGAAGGAGAAACACTGTGGCATAATTTCGTTTGTTTTCGTTTTGTTATTTTTTATTGTGCAATGCTTAATTAAAATTTCAATAGTTAAATTTTTACTCATTACGTTAATGTCTTATCAGTGCGCCATCATCATCATCATCAGCGTCAGCGTCATCAGAGGGCTGTGCGTGTTCACCCAAAAGTAGTTTGGGTTTCGGTTTGACTCACAAATGAGCTGAGCCGAGCCAAGCCGAGCCGAGCCTCAGGGTCTGTTTCAGGTGGCTTTTGCCCAACAAAACCAACTGTTTGTTTCACATGTTTCGCGTTTTGTTTTCATTTAGGCAAATGTTTATGTTGTCTGTTTTTAGTGCTGTTGCTGGTTGAAATGCAAAATTTAAATAAATAAACAAATGAAACTATTTTTATTTTATTATTATTATTAGATATGTGCATTGAGATAAACTAAACTAAGCTGAAATAATCATTGCTTAATTTGCAGTTGAAGGCCCAGAGGCAAAAATGTTGAAGGAAAACCAAAAACCAAAAACCAAAAAAAAAGGTTGATAAATATTTGTTGCATAATTCGTTAGAGATTATGCGTTTCATAGATTCAGTTCATGATAGGAAAATAAATATAAAAGGTATATTAAACAGTTTGTTATTCATTAGCTGGGTCTTATCAGAAATGTTAACTAGATTGAATAGCAAATAAAATTATATAAAAAATGTTATTAAATTTATGTAAATATTTATGCAGAAGAAAGCTATGAATGTGATTGGTTATTTGCAAAAACAAGACAATTATGAAGATTTGAAATATCAGAAAAATATTTCAAAGTATTTGCTTGATATGTTTTAGATTATTCAGCGATCAATATAGAGTTAACTTAGCTCCAGAAGCAGAGTGAATATGGTATGAGGTTGCTGTCTGTTTTCATCGGAATAGATGGAAGGCTATCCTGAGATATTGACAGTCATTTAGTTGCACTGACTGTACATCTATTCCTGCAGAAGATCAAGAAGTAAATTGGAAACCTTTTAGATAGGTAAACTCAGTAAACCACATCAAAACTCGCTTTTGGAATGCAAACATACCATGTCAATGCATCTATAATACTTTTCCATAATTATCCTTACATCTTAGCATCACTTCACAATATATTCCCCTACCTAAGCCACTCACTTATACTTGAAATTCCTCAATAAGGTAGAAAAACTTCAAAAAACTTTTAGTTAACCATTAAAAGTCTATAAACCATTATCTCAAAAGTTGAACTCATTTTGTGTTACTTTCATTGCGCTAGGCCTAAAAGTAAAAACCTAAGAAAGTACAAAATAAATGAAAGTCGTTTCACAAAAAAAACATGAGAAATGAGTTGAAAGAACTTGAAGGCACACACAATGCCAAACATCGTACTCTAAAAAGACCAATTCCGATTCCAATGCCCCCCAAATGCCCTAAACCATTCAGAGATCTGGCCTGGCAGTCAGCCGCCTAATGAATTAGCCGCGTGTGCGCAACCGCAGTTAATGAGGCGGCCTCAGTTGTAGCTGAAGAAAACAAGAAAACCCGAAAAAGAAGTAAACTCGAGTAACACGATCAGGTGCGAACAAAATTATCAGCCGCAAGATTTTTCAGAAACAGCCTGAGTTAGCCTCTGCTCAGACATAGCCTAAAAACTCTGACTGAAATCCAAACATAAAAAAAAGAGGCATACAAAAAATCAAAACTTGCCGCGAAGTTAATTATAATTGCCCGGGCAAAAAACTATATAAAGAAGTACCTCGCAGTCAGCAGGCTGATGGACTACGAAAATGCCCTGTGGCAAGCTGCAAGAAGTGGCAAATGCGGTGCCAAGAGGTGGTCTATAACCATCTGCTCGTAGAAATCTACTGCAACAGGCGATGCAGAGCCCCAAGCATATTGGGCATCGTAGTCACACTCAAGGACTCGCTCATGGCTACCATGGAATGGACCTTGACAAGAAGCTCACTTATAGGCAGCATTTGACAGCGAATAGCTTCCAGATAAAGGGCAACCTATATAAGCTTGGCTGGCTTCTAAGCAAGCGGAGCAAATTGTTGATGAAATACAAGCGGGTGGTTGCACCTGTCTTTAGATGCGCCCTATCAATCTGGGGATACTGTTTCAAAAGCCAACTAGAAGAATGCAGGAAAATAAGACTTTCTATCAAGTTTGTTGCGCCTCTTGGTATTTGCACAATAGCTCTCTTCATAAGGATACTCTTCTGTAAGATAAGTAAGAGTTGAACTAAACTCAACAGCTACGAAACTTTTGGCAGGCTTTAGGAGCACTCTAACTCTTTTGTAAGGGTTTTTGAGAAAGGAAGAGGCTAAAGATGTGGCAATATTGATAATATTGATGTGAAGTTTAATTGACCTCATCAATCTTTCTTCTTGAATACTCATTTTCATCCATAAAGAGAACTCACATAGCAGGCAAGTGGTATCATATGGGAACCTTTTGTATACTGTTTCAAATGAGAAAATCTATTTTGTGCACGTTTCTCAGCTCGTTTTCATAGTAAAAATTCCAATATTAAACATTTACGTATGTCGCAAAACTTCCGTATATCAGTTCGTATGCGAAAGAAGAAGAAGTTCCCATATGCAAACGCAACTCTGGCTTCGTTATCTGATGGATATGTGCATACATCTAGTATTTCCCTCAGATTTCCTATTTTACTAATTAAGAAATTCTAAAATGTTATCTCAAGACTACTGAAGTCTACATTTATGGACACAGAGATAATTGAAAGTGTGCCATATTCCCATATACTTTTCCAGCTAATTGTAAGCAGGGCATAAAAAGGTTGCTTGGGCTCGCGCAATATAAACGGCCTGGAGGCAGGGAGACGGAGACAGGGGCAGATTCGAGGCGAGGCGCAGTTAAGTCAGGTCGTTGATTTTATTGATTCGGAGCTCGGGTTTATATTTTTATTTTTTTTCATTTTCATTTTGAGTTTTGAGTTTTTTTTCTGTTCCTGTTGTGCGTGCGGCGGCATCTTAAATAATATTTAATTTGAGGCACGTCTCGCTATATGAAATATCATTCAATGTGAATGTGACTGGCACTGCGATTTTTGTTGTATTTTTTATAATTATATTTAATTTCAAGGTTGCGCCGCGACGGAAAACAACAAAAAAAAACCCCACATAATATGGAAAAGATAATGGCTGATGTGGTGGCGGCTGCTTAGCGCCTCAGAACAAAGCCTTAAAGTTTCCGATTAGCCCAGAGATATGTCCGATTGAGAGCTGTGGAGCTCGCGAGGCTTATCAAGTGGGCGTAATTATGACAATTGAGGCAGCTGCTGCCGCTGCTGGCTGCCGGCTGCTGACTGCTGGGAATTAGCTCAAGTGCAGTTCTCAGATGTGTGAAGTTTGATTGAAGATTGATTTGAGCATTGTAAATGGATTTGTTATTGAGCCGCAGTTATGCCAATTGAGGTAAGGCAAATTGATTGAAAGCCATACTACATTGTTAGAAGGCAATCAAAGCATTAGTTGGGCGATGAATTTAATAGGCCAACGATTGGCAGTTTCTAAGAATTTAGCTTATGTTCAAGAAAATGATGGTGAAGATATTTAAATTTGTAAGAAATAAGAAAACGTAAAGGAAAACAATCAATGAAATGTTACTAAAGCAGAGCTAGGTAATCAAATCTCTTAGCGAAAGTTTTGGATTACATTTTTATACTTGTAGGCTAAGGTCCACTTTGGCTCTACTTAAGGAGGGGTAGAAGACGATAACATTGTAATTATTTGTATAATTTATATCACAAATTTATAGTTAATTTAATATCGCTGAAGATGACAGGATAAAATGTTGACTGGATCAAAGTGAGATGCAGTTGAAATCATGTAAATCGACTTAATTCTAAAATATTTCATTGGCAGCTGTAAAACAGTTCTAAGAATGAATAATTTTATAAAAATTTATATAAATATAAATATTTAAGCATCACAAAAGTATATATTTTGAAACTCAACTCAAATATCTAACCATAAACCTTTTATAAATTTCTAAAATGAAATTAACATCGACATAAAAGCACTTTTCCCCGATCTGCATGCTGCGGTTTATTGAGTTTGTTTTTTATGTTTAAATTGATAAAGTTGTCTTTTCCCACTGCACTTAATGTACAAGTTGCTCAACACAATCGTTACATTTTGGCTCTTTCATATTTGACATATCAATTTAGCAGTTTTTCTAGACCACGCATGTAAACACATATCGAATCTGTTGATCGTGCCAGTTGTCATGCCCAAAGTGAGATAGAGATGGCCATATAGATCGAAAAGCCATAACATAAAGAAACATTGTCAGACAAACACTAAATGAAATTGTAAACATTGGAAAAACAACATAACTGTGACTGTGACGCATTTGTGTAGCAAAGAAATTAACACAATATCGAAATGTAATTCAAACGAAACACAGACAAAAATATTGTTAGCCAGCGAAGCAATTCAATTCAATTCTGATTTCCAGTTCATGTCATGCTGTTGTTGTTGCTGTTGCTGTTGTTTTGGTCTTTCAACGCCTGCGCAAAACGTCAAAGCCTCATAAATTGAACTACAACATGGCAAACAATAGCAACAGCAACAGCAACAGCAACAACAATCAACAAACAACACTAACAAAAAGTTTGTCGTGCATTTTACGCCACACCCAGCAAACAATTTAGTCACCACACATGCATTAATACATATAAGGTAAATATATGTGTATATATATAAGATATATCGATATCTTGACTTCAAGAGCTCCAGTCTGTCTTTCTATGCTAAACACTTTTTGCAGTCCGGCTTATTGAATTTCACACGCAAAGTGGAGTAAAGCAAGAAAAGCCAAGATCAACAAGTTGGCATTTGGGGAGTCAATGAGTCTGATCGACTAGCAGATACCTAAGTGATTTGATTCGAATAATTAGTTGATTGACATGAAAACATTCCACTTCAACTGCTCGAAGCGTTATGACAATGTAAAAGTAAAGGGAGAGTATAAGAGTTGTAATAATCCCTGTTATAAGCGTACTATATAAGTCCTTTTTGGGTTCGAAGTGAAGTCTGCACTTCTAATAACCATTGTTAGATTTGATTCACTTTCCCAGTCTAACTTTTATTCTCTGAATTCAGAATGCTTCGGACCCATCGGTGTTCGGCTCCCAGGGGTTACGGTGAACGAACAGTTGTAGTTTCAATGAAATCAATACCAACCTATATATACAGAAATTTGTTTGAAATTAATAATTGAGTGTATCAATCAATGTATCATTGTAATCCTGATCGTAATGATATCACATCTTTAATAAATCAGTCTCATCTCAATACAAGATCTTCAAATATTACCGTGTTCTTAATTCTTACTGGCGATTCCAGCGATTCCTCTAATATTTGTAGCTGAGGTGGCATAGAATTCACTCCACTTTATACATAATAATATGGTCAGACTTCATGACAAAGTTGGAATCATCAAAAGAAGTGAATATAACAGAGAAATATAGAGCCAGCCCTTTCAGATCAACCTTAGTCCTAACGGTAACAACTCTCCCAACTTCTCCATCCATACAGTATTATCTAAGCAAAGACGAAAAAGCAAAAGCAAGGTGATCTAGAGTACACAGAGAGCTCCACCTCAGACACAGTTTTGATCTTTGTATCTGTTTCTGGCACGATCGCTTAGTCATGTGTGTGAACTTTACATACGACTATGTATGTGTATGTACAGATTTATGTTTGCATGTATGTATTTGTGTGCAGCTCGCCTATAGAGTTCGGTTTAAAAAGAATCTGGAGACTCTGGAAACTGTCGACTGGCGGCGACTCCAAAATAAAACACAAGTTTCAACGCCAGCTCCAGCTGAGTTTTTATGTTCTGGGTGTTGATGGCTATCCAAAGAGCGTTGAGCTGATTATATTTGTACACACATATGCTTATACTCATATCACAAGACACACACACACACAGACACACGCACTTGTTCAACTGAAATTTCTAGAGATTTTTGAGAAATTGTTTGGCGACACGGAAAGTAAAGATGGGAAGAAATAGAGGGAGGGAAACAGTGAGAGATGCAGGAGTTGTATGAAATATTTTGGTTTGTGTTATAAGAAATACCTTAAAACAACGGAGAGAGAACAAAATATTCTTTGGAAACTTACAAATTTCGATCAGCTCAGCTCAGCTTGCATCTATATTTGATCTTCTCCTTAATCCTTTCCTAAGCTTGCTCTAAGGGATTGTACTTCCCCTCTCATTACACAGCAGTGATTGCATGATCTGGTCAAAAGGCAAGGATAAACTTTCTCATCCACATTCCCTCAGAATCATATCAAAAACTCCAACATTCATCCAGTTTATTAACCTTCCACAGATCTTCGAAAAATAAGGATTAGAAAAATTCCATCAAAATTCTTTTGCAACAAAATCAAAATGGGTTAATTTATAGATCACTTTCTAAACATTGTTGTAATTCATTTCAATTGGATTTTGCCATTTGAATTTGCACTTTTATTTGCTTTCTCTTGGCCTACAATTGAAATTAATTTACACTTTGGCTGGCTTTCAGATCGTATGAGACCTCTTAATGATTTCATTCCCACACTCTTCCACAAAACGAAAGTAATGAAGAGTGACTGAACTGGCCCATATATATGTATGTGCTATTGCAATTAATGAACTGAATTCCGAGTGTGTGCGTACTTTTATTCTATAATCAAATGCAAAATGTGTCAATTAAATTGGGTTTTATTTTGACAGGGAATATCTGAACATATTGGCTATATAGACAGACAGTTCAGTCAGTCAACTCTGGTTATTGAACTCGCCACAAATAAACCAACCCAGAGGGGGGGTCAGTGAGTCAGGCAGGGGAGGAGAGCCTACGCTTCGTATCATAAAGTGAGGCCAAACACACACAAAACACAAAAGCCAAGCGCAGTTTCACTTACAATTAAACCGACGACAACAATTTTTGCTACAATTGTCCAACGTCACAAAAGCAACGGGACATCAATAAAAACTCAACTGTAAAAAACCCTACTGAGTGTGTACATTTGTCTGTTTCTGTCAATTTGTGTGTGTGTGTGTGTGTTGTGGCTAACCATATTGAAAAGGCCATCCATCGGTTGTACGGTCAATGTTCCAATTGCCCGCATTGAGGCAATCAAAATGTGAAAGAAAAACCCTCAACATCAGACTCACACTTCAGACTTATGCAATGGCAAAAAGTGCACTCAGAAAAAAAAAACTAACGAATTTAAACAGAAACACTTTCAGAGTAAGATGAATTAGGAAATAATTGCAAAAGTTATACAAGAGTTTGGTTCTAACAATGAGAAAGAACACTAACAAATGAAGGGTTTTTGGCGAAAAACTGGGAATAAATGGCGAATGATCTGATTGAACTCCTTTATACTTTGCAGTAAATATTTGGCTAATCTTGAAAAATGTAAAGGAAATGTTTGATTTTGACAAAAAAACAGCAGTTTGGAAAACAGATTAATGGAGGAAGTCATGAAAATCTCTAGAGATATGTGAGAAATGAACAATTACACATTTTGTCACTCGGTTGGTCATAGAAAGAGATCGGCATCTGCCATAAACTATAAACGTTTCTTTACTTATATTAATTTAATAACAGTATTATTACCTCTCTTTTGTTTTTTCAGCTGATCGCATAAAGATCATGCACAAGTGATCGGAGCAACTTTCCGATGCAGTCTCATGCATCCTGCTCTTTAGATTAACCAGAATCTGTAAGTGTTGCCTGATTAAAATCTACGCTACAATGAATAAGCTCAATTCTAATAATTTCGCAGATCAGCGTATATATTATACATAAGATCTTTTAGTTTCTTCAATTTAGCACATCGTTCCACATGTAAATAATTTTCATCTGGGTAGCAATCGTCTGGGTATCGCAAGCTATATACAAATTTTGTGTTGAATTTTCAGAGCAAAACATATTTGGATATGGAATGCTTACAGTTGAGTAAATATTTATAGATACACAATGAACATCTGAAAGAGAAATTTCTTGGGATTTATAGAAGGAAATGTATTGATTCATTACGAAGATATACGAAGATAAAGAAACTTAACTAAATTTCTTTTTTAAGTGCTTTTTTTGGTGCTTTGATTCAACTTTTGGTATTTAATGATTGCTGCGACATTTCAACATTTTCTCCATCTAAAATCTAAGAGAATGTGAATCTCTTTACACCCTTTACAATATATATACAAATCAATCTTTAAATTGAAGTTTTTACACATCAAAAGGACTAAATCTTTAGAGTTTTCTGTGACATTGGAAGTTGCCTTTTTACAGATTCTCGACATTTTAGCAGCTTCTTGTTTTCCTGAGTGTAGACAGTTGCATTCAGTTAATTGAGTTATCAGCTCACAAATTTGCATTAACAGAAGTTGCCCTTTTCTGGGAGAAAGACTTCGCCCTGTTGATGATTGAAGTTGATGCCAAACACCATATGTGCATAGAATGTGAGATACAGATGAGAAATTGGTCTATTCCTAGCTTAGGGTACAAAATGAAATGAAATTTGTCTTAGGCGTCTTTCAATAGCTCAAAGATATACTATTTATCTACGATTTTGGAATCCCTAAACA
This sequence comes from Hirtodrosophila duncani, assembly GCA_037043425.1. Lineage (NCBI taxonomy): Eukaryota > Metazoa > Arthropoda > Insecta > Diptera > Drosophilidae > Hirtodrosophila > Hirtodrosophila duncani. The sequence continues at coordinate 308,601 of JBAMBM010000370.1, read as the reverse complement.
AGGTAATACAGAACAGTTGTTGTGCTCATCACAATCATTTAAAACTCCTTAATTACAATTTTGATAAAAGTCATAATTTGTCTTAAGCATTACTGCTTCCCACCAGCGTTTTATCCGACAATTACTATATCTTAGACATAGCCTTAGCTAGTTTCAAAACTGGTCTTTTGATTGACAGACTGTATTGCGGCTTCCGCTGGCAAGACTGATGATTGACGGACTCCCAACTTCCTTTTGCCTTCCCCCTCTCATTCATGCGTTGTCTCATTCACAAATTTGACTTTGCTTTGCTTAGCTGAACACGACACAGCAACAGCAACAGCTACAGCAACAACAACAACATAGAAAAATTTATGCTTATTGGCGTTTGTCAACAATTTATTTAAATTTATTGTGACAGCTTTGTTGTTGTTGTTGTTTTTGTTGCACCTTCCCCCGTCGTTGATGATATGCAGATGTAGATGCAGATGTAGATATCTCTTGGTCAGGTCAGGTAGTAGTAGTAATATTTGCTGTCTGAATTAATTGAGTGCAGTCCATGTTGGTTGGGGGCGTTAATCATGTGCAGATGATAGATGCCCCGGCATGGATCGCGATGTCGAATGAATGATATTTTGTTATGCAGGTGAAGCAATTAAATTGTTAGATGTTGAGGGAATGCTGAGCTGGGGCATTTCAGGAACTTCAAAATTTTAGTTATAGGCAATTGATCATCTAATTTTGAGAGAGGAAAACATGAGGCGTAACTTTAGTTGAACATTAGTTATGGGCGGCCATATTTTATATGATATTTTGTTGCAGAGAATGGAACGGAGAATGAGATAATTAAGATATTTATTTGCTCATTAAAATGTTTTACCCTAGTCAAAGTCCTCTAGCAGAATATCCCACTGAATATTTCTCTCAAACTTCTCACCTATGACTAAGTCCCTTCATCGCCTGGAATTTCCTTTGTATCTTCTCAAGAAGTTCCACCAAAACCGCCAATCATTGATGACTAAGCCACAAACAGAAGAGTAACAAAACTTTATTTTAATTTCTCTTTCCTTTTAATTTATGATTGCCCTAGAGGCAGAAAAAAAATGCCAAAAAACTTTTTCTTATGCCTTATTTACGTGCCTTTCAAATGGCAACCTGTGTCCCGAAAACAACAACAAGAGCTGAACTACAAAACAACCTACAGAGACATAAATCATAAAGCTGCAGCCAAAGATCCAGATACGACGGGATATTGGGAATACAAGAAAGACACACACAGAGACAGAGACAGCGAAAAGGGCAGTCGAGGAGTTTTTAACAAGCATTTAACGATTTAATTTGGCTGAGGAAATACGAAAAGAAAAGGGTTTAGGTTCGAGTTCGAGTTCAAACGAAACTAGCCAACGGATATTTATGGTTCAAAGGCGAAACCTTGCCAAAAAAAACCAAAAAAAAAACAGAGAAGAGAAATAATAATACAAGGAGCAGAGCAAAAAGAGCAGCAATACGCGTCTGGGGAATTGCTAACTGCCAGCCAGCCCGTATGCAAAAGCGAACCAAATGGGGGCAGGCTAGGGGTACGATTGCTCCATGCAGCATATGTGTGGGACTGCCGAACTGCCGACTGCAAATGGAGCACATAAATTATATTCCATTCGATGATATTTGCGTTCTGCTGCTCTTTATTTAACAAAAAAAAAAAAATGGAAAAGGGCAGCAACGCTGCCTTGAACGGTTTGGCCAAGGGCCCAAGCATCAGGCCATTTGTGTGCCCTGGAAATTAGAAATGGGTATATATGGCTCTTGGGTGAATGAAATTATAAGAGCTGTAGATATAAAATGATATGTGAAGCTTACAGTTGTGGTTGATCCAGTGGCGGAATTTAACTGAAATATCAGGGAGGAGTAAGCCCAGCAGGAGCTATATGAAAATCTGTCCAAGATCCAAAATGTAAAGTTTGCTGCGGTTCCAGGTTAAAGATATTGTGTAAGGATAAGTTTATATAGTCAGTGTACCTGACTTTTCCAGTCACAAGAAAGGCAAATGATGGTCACATTTGATAAGGACAGAACAAGTCTTTTCTCAAGAAGATGTTAAACCAGAAGGCCAGCATTAGATTTATTATTTGCCCATTAAATCGTTTTTCTTTGCAGTTTCACAGCATCGAATGTATCTTAGAGACCTTAGAGATAGAATCTATAAAAAATGAGAGAGAATAAGTAATAAGGCAAACCTTTACTGCCACAGAAAACTCATTTATATCTGAAGAGTTGGAGCTATACGATGAGATAGAGATCTTCGAGATAGAATCAATAAAATCTTAGAGAAAATAAGTAATAAGACAAACCTTTACTGCCATAGAAAACTCATTTATATCTGAAGAGTTCGAGCTATGCGATGGAAGAGCTCAATTCTATATCTAATTTAGTTTAAGCTGTGAATATTTGAAGTATTCTTTGTATTCGATATTTGGTTAAAATTTCAGTAAATATCAACTGAAAAGACACGAGGAAAAATGAGGAAGAAAGTGTCCTTTTCGCTTACCTCTCTCTCTTCTCCCATGCGTCCACCCTAATTGAGCGCTTTTACGAACGGATCTCATATATGTTTCGTATGCTTTGAGTTTCAAAGATATCGAAGTTCTCCCTGTTAACATAGAACTATGCGTTCGTTGATCGAGTGCTGGCTGATGTCATCGCTGAAGTTTTACGTAATGACCAAAGTGAATGCAAAATTTAGGCGTTTTCTGAACTCAAAAGTAATGTGTGACTTTTCTCTGGTATACAAGCGTCTATATATAGGATCAAAACACATCTCTTCCATAGAAGTTTGCATTGATAGAATAGAATAGAATAGAAATATTAAAAGTATAAAAAAAATTTATAAAAATTAGTTAACTAAAATCCTAAAGTACATAACGTTGTCATAAAATATACAGAAATGTAGTCAAATCAACTACAGAACTAGCTATTGAACTGCTCAGTCTCACTAGCTCCAGTCAGGTGGAATTCTCAACCAATTCAAATGTTGCCATAGCAGTTAATCTGAGCAGTTGTTGAGCAAAAGCTTCCCAAAAAAAGTGACTGATCTGAAAACAGACATGATCCTACCTCTTTTGATGTTTATGGGCAAGAGTTGTATACATTGTAGGTAGCCTATAACAATCAACAATTCAAGTAACTTTGAGCTTGAGCCTGTAAACCAAACTCTTACTTAGATTGCTAAAAAAGCGAAATTGAATGACTTGAAAATCGCAATTTCATAAAAGTCATACTTCTTTCTCACTCTGCCAAGCTTATCTATTTAAATATGTATATAATCTATAAGTTATTTTTAACCAATTTATATTACATCATTAAAAGCTGGTCATCTCTCGGTCTATCCCCAGCATGGAGCACTTTAAATCCTTTCTATTTGTTAAGTTTTTCAACTGTGTGCGCAGTCAGCAATTTGCTTTGGCCATATATTTCGTCCCGAGCTTCAATGCTCTCCAGACACTACACACACACACATGCATTTTAATGTGTGCCCCTCCCACCCCCTCTTGCTACTGCTCCCGGCCAGCTTCTTCTCTAGCTGTTTTTTTTCTATTTACTTTCGACATTTTTGTGAAATGTGCTTTTGACTTTGGCTGCGAAATTATAGGATTTCCAAGGCTCGACCGCAGTCATTTATCGACGCTCTATTTATTCTCTTGCTTTTGCTATATCTCTAAAGTAAATGCGGGGCATAATTTATGGTAGCCTCAGAGCCATTAAAATGTACATTTATCGTTTTTTTTAAATATATTTTTATCTTTGCTGCTAATTGCACTTCTCAGCAATTGATTTAAATTATCAGCCAAATGTGCACAGCGTATGCGAATTTGTTGTTAATTTTTTTTGTTTATTGTGTTTTGCATTTTTTATTTATGGCTTCGCAAATAAATAATTCATATAATATACGGTCACAATTGGGTTAACCAGCATTGAAAAACTTTGCAATTAAGCGCCACAAACAAAAAACAAAAACAAAAAAAAATGATTGCAGACAAGAATAAACCAAATGGAGAAGCCGAAGAGAAAACCAAAATACAAAAAAAAAAAACAAGTTTATTAAAAAGTCTGTCAGTGGCATATGCCTGAATGCTTTATTGTTGAATGTCAGTTTTTGTTTGCACAAATATGACATAAACAAATGCATAAATTTTTATTTAATGCGCAGCAAAACATAAAATATATATGTATATTTTCAGCGGCTATTTTGTTTATTTTTAATTGCGCTTATGATATTTACGAGGCGAGCTGCCTCAAATGACAAAACGGCGGTGGCATTTGAGTTATGATTTAACAACTTTTAAATTGTAATAAAAATACAACAAAAGAAGTGGGGGGTATAACTTTGAGAAATATTGTAGAACAGCTATCAAAATTTGAATTTGTTAATGAATGGAAAGTAAAACCATAATTACTTTGTCAATTGGTAAAAGTTTTCAGGTGTTTGAATACAAAAAGTTATTTATTCAAGCAAGGTTCTCATATAGATGACAGGTAAATTATTCGAGAATTGTTTTCTAATTTTAAGCTTTAACTTCTTAAGATGCATTCAGTTTACTAAATAATCACGAGTTAATATCTCCTTCATATAGTAGATGTAGATGTTTTGATATCGTTCAGATTTCTCGAACTTGGTTTATTTTTGATTACGAAATTTCTTGATTCAAGCAAGAAATACCTTATTTATATCTGAGTGTGGTAAGCCAACTCTATATAGTTTTTGGATAAAACAACACGTTGACGTACAATGCGCAGTGCGTTGAAGTGGTCTCCCACGACAGCCAGGATAAATCTTCCAACTGGTCCAACCAACCGGTCGAGGGGCGCAGCCGCATAACAAGCCACACGAATTGTGAAGACGCGTATCGCTCGCTGACTTTCAATGAAAGCAAATAAGACGAATTATAAAAGATTTACATTATCTAGATCTTTTATTTGAGTTTGAGCACATTAAGCATAATTCTATGGTTTTCTAGAAATGGAAGGCTTATTAACAGGAGCCTACTTGAATATGAAGGGAGAGGGCTATAGGGATTCCAATTCAACCCACGGAGAGCGAACAGCAGTAATTTCTTATGAACAGAGTCAATGCGGTCCTGGTAGGATTCCTGTATTGTGGACCCCAAAATAGGTCGGACCAGAAAAGTTTACTGTAGTTTAGTTATATAAGGATCATCAAATTCCTTCGAATATCACTTAATGAAACTCAGAACACCCAAAGCCTTATGGACGGTAATATGTGTAAATCCAATTTCAATTTAGGATCTAAGAGAACAACCAAGTCATCAACTGTGTCGATCCGAACAAGGGGCATATCGTTAAAAAGTTATGATGTCTGAAGCGGTGTACAACGACAAAAGGATATAACTTTGCATTTAGAACAGTTGAGAGTTAGTAAGTTGACCTGACACCACAATTGGCAAGAATAGAGGTCATCTTGCAGCCTAAAGTGGCAGGAAGAATCGTTGAAGGACAAAAAAAGCTTAGCATTAGCGCATGAGAATGGGATAGAAGCTGAGGCAGTTCGTTGATAAATAAGGTGACGAGAAAGAGACGGAGGTGGCTACTCTGCGGTAGCCTTAATGTAATCCTAAGGGGCTTAGAGGTAGATTTTAGAGTTCTGCAATTCATGAAGTCGGAAATCTACTTAAGAAGATATAATGTGAAGCCAAAGAGATCCAAGTTATGTATAACTAAGCAGTGATTTTAAGAGTCAAATGCTTTGCATTCACATTAAAAATATCTCAAATTTAATATTTTATATTAATAAAGTGAAATATTTATACATTTCTATGTACATTAGTTTTTTTGAATTATTTAAACGATTTCTTTTTAGCTTATTGCAAGCTAACCGAAATTTGTTATTTCCCGTTGAAAACATTAAGTTTGCCACTTAACTACAGCTAAATCTTATTACTAATTCAACTTAAACTTAAATCTTATTATTAATTCAACTTAAACTTCTTTTCATCTTCATCTTCTTCTTCATTTTTTTTACTTTTTATTTTCTAGAGTTAAAACTTGTCTGCGAAAATGATGAGCCATTAATGGCCAGCATACACAAATAGCAAGTTCTTTAGCCATAATGACCAGCAAATTAAGCATTTAATTTATTTACAAACGAGCAGCAGCAGCAGCAAGAACAACAACAACAACAATAGTAATAATAAAAGCATCAGCAACAACAATAACAAAAGTGACAGCAAACATCAATTGCAGTTTATTTTAAACTGCAGCGAATGTCTCGCCTTCCCTTCCAGCTTAAGTCTCCGCATTTTACATTAAGTTGTATCTGAGAGACTAAATTCTGTGTGTATCTTTATCTCCACTCTCTCAACTATTTAATAGTTTAAAAGCATGCAGAGTGCGAGACAGATGGACAGACGGACATAACAAAAAGAAAAAACAAAATATGAAAACAAATTAAGGCTCTACAAGCGCACAAAAGACAGAGATAGAGAGAGATGGAGAGATAGAGAGAGAGGTAGATATAACTGTCTGGGTATATCATAAAACTGAAATGTGTTGACTCTATGCTTATGTTTTCCAAGCCCAACGACAAACAAATTGCACTAAATTGATAATTAGATGTGGGCTGGAGTGGGTGGTCGATTTCAATCTCAAGAACGAAACCTGACAACTGAAAAGTAGAACAATTGTTGAGATTTAATTAAGAATGTAAACAGACAATAGATTGAAGAAGCATATTAAATGCAATTGACATCACCTTAGGCATATTGAAATAAGTAAGCACAGCAGCTGTCTATAATGCAAATTTGCTGAAACTATAACATAAACAGATTTATGGAAAAACAAAAGTCTTCGAATTCTAGAAGCTACATAGTTAATGAAGGAGCAGAAAAAGCTGGAGCAATTCAAAGTGAGGTTTCAGGGCTTCAGATTTAGAGGATTCCCATGCCCATGACAAGTGTTGACTTAGAAATAGTCGGTTAACTATCAGATATAGTTAACAGATTCGGATTCGGCACACACAAGCAGCTGGCAACAGCTTCAGATCTTCGATTTTTTTTGATTTCAGAGATGGATATACGAGGTGTGTTCAAAAAGTTAGGTGACTTTTCAAGTTTCAAGGGCAACGCACATTAGATGCTCGATTTTTGTTGTTGTTGTGTTGGTACACATGTCCCGAGCATATGTTCGCATAGCATACTTAGTTTGTTTTTGACAGATAAAAAGATTAGAGAATAAAGAATAGAGCAATGAATTTGCATCAAGAAAAGTAAGGCTAACTTCGGGTTATTCCTTCAGCTATAGCAATAGGCAGCGAAGCAAACACACAAGCTTACATATATTCATACACGTCTATACATACAACACATTCGCATTCAAAGAAATTTGTTTGTGAGTGAGAGAGACGGAGCACAGGGCTAGAGAAAAATAGCGCTGCTTGGCCTGCAAATAAAATTTTGTTAGCGCCATCTATTGTAGAAAGCTTTCATTTATATGTTTCTGTATGGGAGCTATATGTTATGGTGGTCCGATCTTTATGATTTTTACAAATGAGCAACAAATAGAAGCCTATGATGAAAATTACAAGGTTATAGCTTTAGAACTGAGAGACAAGTTCGCATAGAAACAGACAGACAGATGGACAAGGCTATATCGACTCGGCTTGTCATGTTGATCAAGAATATATATGCTTTATGGGGTAGGAGATGCTTCCTTTTATGCATTACAAATATCATGACAAAATTATAACACACCTTGCAGAGGGGGTATTACCCTTAACAAAGGTGTAGAATTCTTCTTCGGAACTCCAGCGTGATGACAGCTCAGTTGGCTTTGCCAATTTTGGAATTTTGTCCCAATTTCCAGCAGTTTAGGATGATCTCATTCCCATTGATATTTCACACATATATGCCTTGGCAATCGACTGCACATAATATAATTCTAGATCTTTTTATCTATATTTCTTTATAGTAATTTGAACTCAAATAATTAGATTGAATTTGCTATTTATACTGAAATTTAATTTTTAAAATTTTCTCTTAATATTTTGAAATCAAAACTGGCCTTCAAAATGTCTTCCCTCATAGCTTGTGCTTCAGAGTTTTATGGGCCATGCCCAACCAAGACTGGGCCATTTGTTGTCCCCCTTGCTGCCAATCCTTGACGTCCTTCGCCCTTGATTCGAACGCCACTCAGCAATGTGACCCACGCAATTCCAAAGGCGATCCACTTACCCACTTGGCTAATATACTGTTCTATATATTTGTATTCTTTTCTTTTTGTTGCATTTCGGAATTTATGAGTTTTGAGGCACGCATCATATATCATTATAATTGTCAATAATCGTTCGATTTATATTTATATATATATATATTTCTTCCTCGTATATGCCTTTTGGCATTTTTTATGGCCATAAAAACTGCGACTGGCATTGCGACATTCTTTTTTATTGCATTTTTTTAACGCTTTAGATAAATCATGCGAAAATATGAGAGAAATAAGAGAGAGAGAAGAGGGAGAGAGAGACTTATTGTTATGTGAGGCCTTATTTTGTTGTCTGTCTTCTAACACATTTGCATAAAGGCCCAGCTTGAGCTTGAGGTTGAGGAGATCAAAGGGCATTATCAATATTTAAAAGCCAGCAAAGTCAAGGTCACAGCGCACAACTCACAACAACAGCAACAACAACAACAGCAGGAATTATGAAAAGAAAGCGGCCAGAATATTGTACTTTTCCATTCCTCTCTTTTCCGGCCGGCCCCCTCTGGCCAAACTAGCTCAACTGTCAGCGGGCTTAACTTTACAACATTGCATGAATAAAAATTTAAATAATTTATAAAATTTGTTACTTATGGCGCCTGACGCATAAACAGCCCCCGGGTTCAGGACACAGGACACACAGTCGCAGGGCGCAGAGCGCAGGGCAACGGCAGCAACCAAAAAAAAAAGGAACTGCCAAGTTCCAGTGAATATGGCGAAAACAATGTAAAGCTGAACTTCCGGTATGAATAAGCTGAAATGTTTTTGGTCAAACGAAGCTTTTATACTCTGAGAGAAATTTGAATGTGAAGTTCAGATATTAGATATACTGTGAAGTAGGAGAATATGTTTGCCGATTTCTAAGTGGAATGTATGTTAGATGAAGAAAGTCTTTGGACTAACGCTATAGTAGTGATGATGTATGAATGATGTATGCAAATATGAAGACTTTGAATCTTTGTCTGTGGAGACATAAAACTTGATTTTAGGTCCTGGAACTTGGATTGAGAATTCAGACGTCTTTAAATATCTCTCTCTGTATCTATTTATCTATGTAAAACTGTCTCCTGACTGGGGAATAACATACAGCTATAGTTAAAATGCTGAAACTTACTTTCATACATATTCGATTTTATGATGTAGGCGAATACTAAGGACCTGTTTTAACCAAGTCTATCAAAAGCGAGGTCAACGGTAGTAGTAGTAGTAGTAGTAATAGTAGTAATAGTAGTAATAGTAGTAATAGTAGTAGTAGTATTAGTAGTAATAGTAGTAATAGTAGTAGTAGTAGTAGTAGTCGTAGTAGTAGTAGTAGTAGTAGTAGTAGTAGTAGTACTAGTAGTAGTAGTAGTAGTAGTAGTTGTAGTAGTAGTAGTAGTAGTAGTAGTAGTAGTAGTAGTAGTAGTAGTAGTAGTAGTAGTAGTAGTAGTAGTAGTAGTAGTAGTAGTAGTACTAGTAGTAGTAGTAGTTGTAGTAGTAGTAGTAGTAATAGTAGTAGTAGTAGAAGTAGTAATGAGACAAGCTGCACAGTATCCCCATCTATGTATAAAGACTCAAAACGAATCGCACTCTGGTGGTTGTCTTTGCAGTTTTAAGTAGTGAAGTGTTTAAACGTAGAGTTAGAGTCGTTAGAGTGAAGCTTTCCTGGTGTGGAAATGAGAAGGAATTTCTATATTTATCTTACCTTTAAAACATATTAATCCTTCTAGAGAAGGACCAGAACAGAAGAACACAGGCAGCGGCGGGTGAAAGATTGTTCAACCTACAGACAAAGCCACGACAGCTATCAGGCTTAAGATTTCACACAAGTTAGACGTGATATCTTCGATGCGTACTAAGAAGCTGTTTTTCAAATTCAGACTGCAAGTTCTTCATAATTAAAGTTTATATGGAAACGATCTATATTTTTATACATTCTCAAATTCTCAAAGTATAACAAATATATTTATCTTCTAAATATTCTTCCTTCTGTACACCCAAAGCCTAGCTATACCAGTATATATATATATATATATTTTCCATATATATTTAGTTTCCTCCTTCTACATACACACACAAATGCTAAGCTGCCTAAGAAAATGCTAATGCCAATGTGGCAAAAGTGTATATAAACACCAAAAAAGCGGTGGCGTATGCGTAATGCGAAATGCCGGTAAACGTACATACTAAAGGAAACTGTGTAGGAGATGATGATGATGATGAGAGTGAGGGCTAGGAGCACCCGCGTCTTGCTCTTTTTGGTCTGTTTGTTGGTCTGGGCTTAAGCTTACGGAAGTCGTTGGCGGCTTCTACGGCTGGCTGGGCTCGCGCTGCTGCTTTTGTGTTTTATATATTTTAACGAATTTTTATGATGTCTATGGCAAGGGCAGACATTTCTTTGTGCCGCCGCCGCCTTGGTACATTAAAAAGCGTCTACAGGGTCTGCCTCTGTGCCCGCCTGCCTGCCTACCTGCCTCCCCGTTGCCTGCATATTTTAGTGTGTAGTGTTGAGTGGCGTAATTTCGCCTCCAACTTTTTTATGCTAAATGGAAATTTTTCAGCTTGCAATTTGCTAAAGGAAGCACCAGCCACGCAGGAAGAAGCGCCAAGCGACACCTGAGACTTTAGGGCCCCATCCTCGAAGCGCGAGCAGCATCAGCAGCAGAAGCAGCAGCAGCAGCAGCTTATTGATTTGTGCGCACACGGTGCGTATGTGTAATCCTGCTATACGCTTGGCTGCCTTATTTTTGCGTAATTTAATAACTTTGTTTAACATAATTGACAATTGAAGCGGCGACATTTGCCAAACAGTTTATAGCCAAATTTAATGTGTCGACATTGGCAAAAGAAGAGGGAAATAAACATGCCCTAAGATTAAATCACAACATAAAAGTGTAATGAACTTTGAAATTCGATAAAAAAGCTGAAAATGTATCAAATGTAGCAAAATGTACCTTTATATAGGGCATTTGAGGTATTGTTGGCCTACTTTTTGAAATGTGGAAAGCACAGAGAGAACATAAACATGACAAAATTAAAGCTATGAAAGATATGAGTGACAGTTTCGGACTATAGGAGGATATAAAGCTGTGTAAGAAGTTCCATTCTCTAAGTCAGCCTCTAATTTGAACTGAACATTCATTTTGGGAGCCTTGTGATATTGTAGAGAATAGTCTTAACTGCTATAAACAAGCGATGGCAACTCAGGTGTATTAGCTACGAATTGCCATGCTTAATCGCAGCTGATATGAAGATAAGCGATAGTAGTTCTCTAAGATTGTTGCAATCTCTGGTAAAGCCAACAGCTGGCATTACTTTGACACACGAAAACTAAGTTTGGCAGCCCAAATTAACTTTTACATGGCGGGATTCCTTTTCGAATCTGTCTCACTGTCTCTCTTGCCATTTCGCGTCCGCACGGAACAGACATATGCTTCACAGGAACACATACCACAGCACTGCTAACCTTAACCCCAAAAGTTGTTCCAGCTCATCCAAAAAGCAGTAAAAAGAAGCCTCTTTAAGCACGGATGTAGGTGGTCTAACATACCCCAGTGCCGCTGTCCTGGAATCGCCATTCGTAAGCGCCTGGTTGAAGCGTCTCCTGTCCTTACTGGTAAGGTAGACGGGTTCACCATACATCCCTAGCTTCTCAACCTCCTTGTTACCCTCTGTAAGGTTGGTGGCTTGGGAGAGCGCGCTTGATGACTTTACGGTACTGTTGGACTCCGATTCGGAAGACCTTGTGCCATCCGAGTCGTCGCACCGACTGGACCATAGATATGCTTCAAAGACGCTGAAATCGTGACCATATTCGGTGGTGGGGGTTGCCAGGCATTTAGTTTTCTCAGAGTGAGCGAAGTAGGGGCACAGTGCGCTCGGCAGCATGAGGGCCGAGGTAATGAGCTGCGACTGAGCTGCTGCAGCTGGGTTTGGTGCAGTCATAGTCACACTCTATATATATGTATTTCCTTGATCATTCATTATGATCCCTCGAGAAGTCTGAAAGGGAGGCCCACCGTGCCAGAGCTAGTTAAAACTGTAGTTCTGCAGGAATCCAGATTTCCTTTAATAGAGACCTAGAGGCCCCCTAGACCATACATGCATTGGTTTTCCTATTCCACCTGGCATTGTCACATTTTCTTTAAGAGAGTTTGCATTTTTAAGACCGACTAAAATTTGCCAGCAGTCACAGCAGAGACATGTCCTTATTGGAGCTGCCCTTGCGGAGAGAGTATAGTCGCACTGCAGTGGTGTACTCAGCTAAGGCAATTCCAGTGTAGAGTGTGTTGATCCCCCTGTGTACCCAACGGCTGACGGCCTACTCAAGAGCCTATCGTCTATGTGTAATCTGTTTATATCATGGGATTTTCATGGAATTATTTCTTGGCTTCCTGAAATTCTAAAGAAATCAATATCCCAACTATATAATGTACATTTATCTTCTAAGATCGTTGATTCTAATCAATCAAAGTAAATTTTTGCAAAATTTTCTTCTTACCTGAATCACGTGTCCGTCTATTTAGGGATGATCTTCCGTATCAAATTTTCTTACGCATTAGATAAGTGTGTGTTCTTCTGGCAGGTGTTGTGCTATATTGATTATGATCAGAAAAGTGTGAGTGATTTTGTGATTATATAGTCAAATTTTGGTTCGATCTGAGTTCAACACTGAGCGACTCTCTAACATAAAACCACTCGAAATGACACAGAGGTGACACTGAGGTCACATATGACAATCTATATCAATATTTTCTCTCATGTCAATCAAGAAATTACAAATGTTTTGTAAATATTTCACTCAAGAGAAGCCACAACAGTCTGAGACTTATTTCGTTGTAATTTATAAAAAATTAAGCTGTTTCCTGCCAAGGAATTTCATAGAGTTGAAAAATGTCAAGCTTATTAAATATTTAAATAGGTGAAGAACGTTTTGACAAAAACTGTTATGAATTTTCCCACACGCACATACAAAATTTCTTGGTTTAAGAGAGGGAGAGGGGAAGTGCTATAAAATTTTAATTAGTCGCCTTGCGAGAGAGAGCTGTAGCGACATCAGAATATGTTGAGGACGAAAACGAAGCAAGAAGTGCTGGAGGAAGAACATGCCAGCAATTTGAACTCTTTGAAAAGTTTGCGGCATACAGTGCGTATGTGTTATTCATATGAAGCTGACAGGGGAATGAGAAGCAGTTTCGATGCTCATTTTTTTCCGCCAGTGAAACTCTCAAGTGCAGCAAAGTCGTAGTAGGAGGAGGCTGGAGGGGTGTGTGGGAGGGATGCATCTTTTACGCAAAATGACAAACTGAATGTACGTGACATTTATGCGAATTGGCAGCTGCTGTCAGGCAGAGCAGGCCGACATTCAGACTCTGGATTTGTAAGCCCCTCAATACATATATATGTGCCTCCATATGCATGGATATGTACCAACTTTGGCATACATATGTAATAGGCAGCGAGGCAATTTGTATATAAAATGTATGTCAACTTTTTATAGACACTGCATGAGACTATATAACTGCATATATTTAATGCATTTAAGTGTGGCATAAAGTGATATATATATATATATGTATGAACATGCATTTTTTATCTATATGGCTTGCATTTAGTGGATGTTTAAGTGCAGCTGCGAGCGGAAGAGAGGAGAGGATTTTGCGTGCAAAATGAATGACATGTCAAGGTTGAAATTTTGATGAAGCAGCAAAAGTGTTGAGCAAAAACTTGTTCTAATTTCAGTTATATTTTTTGTATATGAATGAATAAATGAATGGATGGGTTTTATGTTTCTTTGGTGAATTCGTTGGTAAGGGTTGATAATCTCATTTAAATGGATCGGAAGGATGGAAATATTGTGATTTCTTTTTCATTATTTAAGGCAGAAGCAATATACGAATTGAATTTTAGCTTTACTGTTTTCAAAGTGTTGAACAATAAGTGGACTGTGATTGAATGATGTTGAGTTATTCGCTTTTGTGTCAGGTGTCAGGTGTAAGATGCAATTTGATAGAAAGATAAGACTTCGGCGGGCTGCCAAAGCAAAGACAAATTATGCTGAGGCAACGCTAGCAGCCTTGCAAGCAAGAGAGTTACATAATCAGTTATACCAAAGGAATCAAAGACTTTATAAAGACTGCGATATCAAGCACATTGATGGACATTTGAATAGATACAATGTTGTTAATACTAAGATAACAGTTAAACATTTTAATGATTCGTTAAAAGTGAAGGAATTCATTTGGGGATTCCTCGTCTATCCAAATTCAATTAGTATATGTTTACCTTATGAAGCGATCATGAAGGAATTATGTTAAGAATTTGTGAACTTATAAGGTTGCAAGCGTAGAAGACGCTTGTTAATTCTAAAATATTTTGTTTATTTCATTATTTTTCCTTTCGAAACTGGGATAATTGTTTTACAAACAAACAGATTGTGGTAAAACTTTGCCAATATAATAGGGCTATTGATATAGATATGTTAATTTCTACACCCAGAAAATTTCGTTGCCATAAATTACCCACAGTTTTGTTCAGAAATGACTTTTTTACTCCTCATTGGAATACCATAATAAGCTTAAGGATATCTATACAAGTTTAGGTTATCTTCTATTACAAATTTACAAAATAATCCATAATTTATATAGAAAATAGATATATAACTCTAAGCTTGAAATTAATAGTTCATGGAACTTCGAAGTTCAGACATTTTGAACTAAGAGTAGACATATGATAGAGTAGTTGCTTAGGCTTTAGGCATCAGTTCAAGAAATCACAGAACTTTTAAACAGTAAAAAGAATGAGAAAGGGTCATTCTTGACTTAAATCTTAGACAATTTATAGGGTTATGTTATCCCACTTCAGTATATATTATCCCTTCAAGGTTGACACCCAGGTATTAGCTCAAGTAATTATGAAAATTTTTAAATAATAAGAAAAAAATTTAAAGAAATTTGTCCGAAATTTTGAATAATCCCTATTAACTTATTTGTGCCAGCCCTGTGCTCCCGAACCTTCCCCTTTTGTTCTTTATTGTTTAAGTTAGCGGGCCCAAGGTCGTGAAAGAGCGAAAAAAGTTGGGTTTTGTTATCTTCACCTGCCATTGATATACTTTTATTTCATTATATCGGTCTACTCTATTTGGAAACAGCACAATATTGATAGAAGAAGCCAAAAATTGAAGCTAGGCTGACCTTACAGACAGTTGCATGACTTGACAAAGTCAATCTTCAGAAGTCTTGCTGAAGCAGTAAGCCCGTTAACCCAAGTACTTGAAATATTACAGGTCGATGTCTTAAATTTCAAACATTATTCTTAATTTAAGGGATATTTATTTCCAGATGTTGTAGTTTTTTAAGGAAAATCTGATATTATCCTGACTTTAAATACTTCTTCATTTTCTTTGATCATTTTTTGATGCGATTTGAATATCAAAACTGTAAGATTCTTTACGATATGTTCTGAATAGGCCAAATACTAACTCATTCAAAATCAGAGTCAGCTTAACAAAGATTTGTATGCTTAAAGAGGTTTTCCAACATCTTCCATTACATTTTTAATTAGGCCCCAAAAATATACAGTCAAAGAACATTCACACACACATATATATATTCCCCCCCAAAAAAACTGAATCTTTGCTTCCCCCCTTTAATTCTGTAGACATTTTCATTAAAATGTAATGCAATCCCTTGCGATCGATGGCAGGCATCAAAATGTTTTCCAGCCATCAAATTTTAAATACATTCACACACACACACACACACGCACATGAATCGAACATCTGTGTCTGTATGTATTTGCCTGAGTATTTTGCAATAAAATGAAGTTGAACAAATCGCATAATAAAAAGAAGATACACACATTGGACAGGACACGAGTGCAAAAGGGGCGGCACATTTTTCAGAGGGTTCCAAACCAATTTTTTGGCTCTCAGTGTGTGTGTGCGCCATAAAATTTTCAACCGAAATGTCCTTTGATACGACAGAATACGCTTATCACACACACACTCGCGCACATTATTACAACTTCATAATGTGTGTTGTGTTTGTGTTTGTGTGCGACAGTGGCATGTTAAAAGGACACGCAGACATGGAAAACCGCGCAACAAATATAAACATATCGAACACAACGAGGCACAACAGCTACAATAATAACCCCATCACGTATACGCCGCCTTGTACGGCTGCCTGGCGCACACACGTGTGCTCAGACACGGCTCCTCAGACAGCAGAAGAGTGTTTCCTTTTTGCCTGACATTGTCGGGGCTCCTTTTCGTGGCCCGGCCCGGGCCGCGACTTGCCTTTGATAAAATGACATTAAGAAGTCGTGACAATGCCACTAACGGAACCAAAAAACCTAGACGGTGGCGGCGACACCAACGCCAGCTGGAGCAACAACGCACACACACACACACACACACAACCAGCAAACATACTCAGCTTGCGAGGATTGACAAGACGGCACAGTGGGGCAAAGAGTGTAGACAGAAAATATATTAGAAATTTGGGAAAATGTATATAAGAGTTTGACTTGATTACGTGGATTGAGCTAATTCTCTGCTGTCTGCAGAGTCTCAGGACAGCAAATTACAAGTCTATGTAGCTAATGTCATTGTGAAGTTTCAGTTGTTGGAGAGCTTTGGCTAATTAGAGTCTAAGAGATGTCAGAAAAAACAGGTTTTCATGATTTCTCGTTAAATTTTGAGCTAAATCAGAGAACTTAGAGAGCCAAATGAACTGGAGGATTTGATATTTTGATTGGGATGTTTCTCAGTAATGAATCTTATCAAAAAAAGTTGCAATTGAAATTTCGTTTATGAGTTTCAAAAATCATTACAATTCTTCATATCCAGCTTCACCTTTTCATTCCACTGTTCATCATGTGTGTGTGGTGCCGCGTACGCCCTTCGCCCTTCGCCATTTGCCATTCTCCATTTCGCAATTCACCAGCAGCGCCATTTCCATTTCCATCGTCATTCCAGTCACTCACTTGTTTGGGGTCTATCTGCATTGTAATGTCCTTTGAGATACGGCAGAAGCGGCGATTTCGACTCGAAATAAACTTCACCATATCCTACGACCTCATCTCCACCATCTCAACTTCAGCTGCAGCCCTGTCCTGCCCTCTCCCTCTCTCTCTCTATCACCCTGTTCTGCACTACATGGTACAGTTGTGTCAACAGAAACGGAACGTGCCAATGTGCACATTAGATGGTAGTTGGCCATGGGGGAGTTTTGGGTCACAAAAATTAAATAGAATTTGTATGGCGGCACCCACCGAAAAATGTTTGTGGTCGCCAGCAGTAGTAGTTGCTAGTGGCTGTGGTTCTTGTTGGTAGTTGTTGTTGGTAGTTGTTGTTGTTGTTGTTGCTGTCCTAGCATAAAATTGAATTTGTCTAATGACAAGTTGTTGCCCTTTTTTTCCCATTCTAATGGGCCAAGTACTGCGCTGAGGGACATACAACCAACAATAACTATTTGCCTAACGGTTGGCAGTTAAATGTAACAACCATAAGCTACAGGTACTCCACGTAGTAACTATCCATGTGACAGTAAAGTTTCGATAGTAGACAGGGGCGAAGCTGAACTATATATGTTTATTTATGTAGAGATAGCAACAGGAAAAAGCAGTTTGTGGTTTGCACTTATTATTTTCGGTAGTAAAAAGAAACAAAGAGAAGATAGAAAATGAACGACTAAACATGAAAATGTTATACAAAATTTAATCACATTTTAATTGCAGTTTAGGTGAAGTATTTGCTAGAATAGTTGTAGAAGTTATGACTGGAAATATCAAAATTTATATGTGTATTTAGCAGAAGAACTCTGTTGGAAGTGACTTGAAGTGACTTAAACTAAACTGGTGTCTCATTTCAATGGAATGATAGAAGAGACTATAAGACCTGGATTATACACAAATGTTGTATAAAAGAGCATTATCTAGATCCTGTCATCCTTAAAAGCTCTGGCTGATACAATTGCCAGAAGATTATCTAAGCCTTGAGATCAAGTGCAGCCTTGAGAGCAGCTTATTTATATAAAAGATTTCAGCCCTTGTACCAATATCAGTCGGAGAAGGACTATACTATATCTTGGGAAATGTTCCAGTTTCACCTATGATTAATCATCTGTTTTGCCTTTCTATTCAACAACATTGTCTTAGCCATCAAAGGCAGAGTAAATTTTTGGATAATGTGTAAAGCTTCGTAACGCAGTTTATATAATAACAAACTGCTTTTGTACTCGTAATCTAGTAGAGTAAACGAGTCTATTGAATTCGTGCAAATGTATGTAATAGGCAGAAGGAAGCTTTTTCGACCCCATAAACGAGCAACAGCAGAGTCGATCTAGCTATGTTCGTTTGTCCTTCTGTATAACTATAGCGTTCTTACTTGCTTTAGGCTTAAAAACTATTTTGGAAATAAATTTTGGGCCTGCCCTTTCACTGCAAGCAAAAAAGTGGTTCACATTTGGCTAATTTAGGCTATATAAAACGAAAACTTCAATTGGAAAAAGTTTATTTTAGCCAGAGCAAAAATTCACCTAGAGCTAAAACCAGAGTGCACGCTGTGGCGGATCTAAGAAGTAAGCTTCGCCCGTTTCTACTGCTCAGCCTTTTCGGCTACATTCCAGCATCATTCAGTTCCATCGATTGAGTTCAAAAATAATATATTTTTAGAGACAAATAATTTTAAATAATGATTTCAAACAAATATTGTTATTTACAGGCAGCTTAAATGGGTCGAATATTGACCTAGGAATGTCCAGTTTTGTCACTTCAAATGCTATCAAATCTATTGCTCCTGATTAGGAAACAGAAACAACCAGAATAAGAAGTCGTTTTTGTCCAATTCCATTTCAAAGCGGAACAAATTCGGGGTCAAAGTTTGAATGAAACTGTAAAAACTGGTTTTTATCTCTACATCTAGTTGAGGTGCAAATCTCAAATTTGGTATACATTTAATAAGGATAAGGAAAGTTTCATTCCTTAAAAAAGTAAGCACTTCGGCTTAATTCACAAAAAAGAAACTAACAGTTGATGTTTCAAACAAATAAATTACAATGATATTAAATAAGTTTCTTACCTAACAAAACTATATTTTGCATAATTTTAATTTCTTCTTCCACCGAAATTCCCCTTTCATATTCCATTCGCATTCACAAAGCATCTCCCTCTTCAGTTCTCAATGCCGCTTAGCTGTCAATTGTTTTGGCACCTAACCACAAAACACCCACTTTATCCTCTGCACTTCATGCCTTTTTACAAACCATAAATGGTCACCACTTGGCTCAGGTGAGAGGAACCAGGAACCAGGCACCAGGCACCAGGCACCCGGCACCTGTCCAAACAAGCCATATGAAATTCGAGCTGATTTTTCCAGCGTGGTGTTGGTGGCAGTTGCCCCCTCTCCCTAGTCCCAGGCCAAAAAAGAACCCCAGGACCCGAAAAAAAACCCATTAAAATTGTGCCTCGCCAAACGTAACAAAAGAAAACTCATAACGTATGTTTGGGTAGTTGAGATTTTCTGACACAGATAGCCATTGCCCCGGCCACAGAGCGATGACAGGGGTGTAGTTAGGAAGGGGTAAATATACGGACTATGAAAATGAAAGCTTCCGAAATTAATTTGGTGTTAAGTAGGAAGTTTTCTGTTCAGGATGATCATTCCATTTGATTGGAAATACTTTAGATATATATATATTTTTATATATAGTTTATATATTCATAATCAATCAATCTGCATTTTCTAAAGAATATTTTTAACCTAAAATTCTTTTTTCTCACGAAAAAGAAATTGAACTACGCACCTGAACTCTGAAAGTTGGCTCTACTTTTAGTTCAGTTCTGACCACAGCATAATGTCCATAGCACAGCTGACAGTAACTACATGACCCCACCAGTCGTCTCCTCACCATCACCATCACTATGCTCTGACCTGACCTGGCCCTTGTATGCATGCCTGAACAGCAACCGAGTACGAGAGTCCGAGTCCGAGTCCGGGTACGAGAGCGAGTGCGAGTCCCAGCCCAAGTCCGAGTTCGAAAATTGTATGAATATGAAAGTGATGAAAACTCAACGATAACGTGCCAAGGTCGTTTCCGGCCGCGTGCATCGCACACTGGCCTTCCGTTCTTCGACTTGGAAACAATGCAATGCGGTTAGTTGTAGTACAGGGCTGCCTGCCCGCCCACCCCCGCTCTTGTCCTTCCTTACAGCTGTATGTATGGTTGCTCTTTAAGTAAAAACCATTTTGTGGTTTGACCACAAAACGAGGCAAAAAAGGGCCAAGCCTGGCCTGTCCGGGCACTAGAGCAACGAATGAAAGAGTGAGGGCCACAACGGAAGCTTGTCAGTAATTTCAATTTTGTTCCAAGCACCTTCTGACTGATGGTTGGGTTTTGGCAAGATTATTGAGTTGTTGCCGCTTTCCTGGTAAGTGTTAGCCGGGCGAGCGAAGGGGGGTTTATGTGGCCCCAATGTTACTCTCGCCTTGCAGCGCTAATCAATGCTGGCAGATTTTTCGACCAACATGAAATTCAAAACTCCAATAGAATGCTGAAAGAACAACCTGACCCGACCTGACCGAGTGCATATTTAATTATCGCAACGATGTCAAAATTAATTATGACAGCTGTCAGTCGCCGCTGAGCTCAGTTTGACAGACAAAATGAGCAAATGGTTGCGTGAGCGAGAGAGAGACTGAGACAATGACCGAGTTGAATGAATGATTATGATGAAATGGGTCAACGCAAACCACAAAAAAAAATATTAAAAAAAAAACAGAAAAAACGAGCTAAATAAAATGTGACAACCAGCGCTAGAATGAGAATCAGAAAATATATATTTTTTATAATAGCGTGCGGTTGATATGCAAGGCAGGTTGAAATAATATCGCCATGCACTTAGTTTTATGAACCAGGTAGGCGTATTATAATGAAGCAGTATTAATATTTTAGTAAAATTAAACTGAAGTAAAATAAACATGGAAATGCTTAAAGCAAAACAAGCTAGAAGGGTGCCAAGATGTGTCTGCCGAAGTCATTCAGAATATGAATATATATTATATATGAAATTCGAAAGAGTTTTGTAATTCTCAGATTATGAATTTCTTATATTATTATATACTCATATAATATATTCATATATTCTTATTAGGAAAATGTATTCCATTGTCTATAGATTAAGTCAGCTTTTGCTTATTGAAAACCCGTTCAGGGACTAGTACTATGGATAGTTGTTTTTCTTCTAACTTTTCGTCTAGAACATATTCATTTAAAAGGACCGACTGTTCATGTTTGTAAGCTTCATGGATATGAACAGTATGGTAGACTTACTTTAGAAAACTTTTCATTCCATTTATAAGGAATTTGTTCCGCTCAGCTATCAAATTCGTCCAACTTAAATAATTTCACATGTTATCGTTAGGAAGTTCAAGAATTCTGGAAGGTTTGCGGTCTACTAGCGCTATATAGCTGTTCACTGTTATATAGGTTCACTGAGCTTAGTTCTGAGTGCTATAAAGTCTATTAGCATCGCCACAATGTCAAATATTCTCTGGACGCTAAGCAATTTTATAACTTTTGTTAATTCAAAGCGAAAATCATCTGTACTTCCATCTCTTTCCATCTTATATAAACACGAAAGAAAATTCAGACAAAGGCATTGTCGATTTGTTTGCAGATTTCTTTGTTTATTGGATGCGATGAGATGTGTCCTTATAACTCACACAGGTCTAATAACATCTCACCTCCAATAACTACTGAAAGCTCATTTACTTAATGAACTAGAGTCCACTAAGACAAGCTGTTCCTAATGGTGTTCCTAGATATATTTTCAGATTCTGTGCTAATGCCTTATGCAAGCTTCTGTTTCTATCTTCAAATTCTTTGTCTTTCAATTCTCTCTGGAAGAAGTCGTTTATTATTCCTCTTCATAAAAAGGGGAGCAAGACACCCAAAGCCACAAGGGCATATAAAAACTGTCTGCTATTCCTTAGCTTTTTCACAAAATCATATCTTCACAGTTACTAACATTCTGGTAGTTTGGCTAAATAACTAGGCGACATTTGTGGCACTTTCTTCTTGTCTTTTGCCTATTCAAGAGATCAAATATTGATTTATATAGCATTCTCCATTTATAATTGTACATTTTCCTATATATATAAATATTTTCCTAAGCCCTGACAACATTAAATATTCATACATATCTAACAATCCATTCATCTGTCTAGTCCATTCAGTGTTCCCCCTCCTATTCCCCTTTGCCATGTGGCAACTTCTCATTTAGATAATACGCCATTCTAACTATGCTGCTATATGGCTTTTAATTGTCTCATGCATAATAATAACAAAATATGTTTGCCAGATAAGGCCTAGCCTGGGCCTGGGCACAACCACTAGGCTTTATGTTTAGACTAGTTCAGCTAGCTCAGTTTTTCCTCCGTCTCTCAGTCGCTGTCAGTCTGCGTTCCAAAAGCGGCAATTAACGCGCCAAGTCAAATGCAACCAAGGCTGAGGGCTCACTGCGTAGGCCTACGCTATTCTCCTCTTCTCCTCTCCTCCTCCTCGAGCGCATAAACGAAATTAAGTCATTATTTTAATACGCGGCGTCACTTGGACGATGTCCAATGTCCAAATGCCGAAGCAGCTTGATATATGAGCAATGTTTTGTATGCATAATTTCATTATAATGTTATACGCACTCACACACAAACACACACATACACACACACACACAGTCACTGACAGAGGGACAGGCGAGACGTTGTGATGTTGATGTGGCTTGGCTCATAAATGCGGCCTGTCCGCACTGCTCTCTGGCCAGCCAACGGTGTGGTGGGGGGACGATTATAAATGGGGATGTTTGTTAAGTGCGCGAATCGTCAGCGAAGCGTACGTGTAGGTTGAGAGCAGAGGGCGTCATGCCACGCCCCACTTGCGAGAGGCAGCTGCTGCCATGAGTCTGTATGCGGGCGCCAAGACTTCCGTTCGACCCAATTGAAGCATTTGCATTTGTCGCAACTACCGTTTTGGGTGCACGCTCTCCACATTCACCTTACAGACGCGCTCTCATTCTCTATCTCTATCTCAGTTGATCTTATTGTGTGCGTGTGTATGTGTTTCGCCCACTCACCAAGGCTCTTTACCTGTGCGTGTGTGATTGTGTTTGTGTGCCCTTTTTGTGCGTAATTATGATAAGAAAAGGTTTTACTTAAGTCCACAAAACACTGAGAGAAATTGTGGTTATGATAGGTAGATTAAGTTAATCTGTGATAAATGAAGCAACATTTATCCATATATTGCAGCTAGAGTAAAGAAAAAGCCAACTGATGTTGATGATATCTGAAATATAAAGGAAACTGAAAGGCTGAAAGAAGGAATTGCTTAGAAGATCTGCTAGAACAGATCTGCAGATAGATTTTTTAAAGGCTTTGCTTTAGTATAAGTATAAGTATATAAGTATATATAAGTATAAGTAAGTAAGTATAAGTAAATATATGTATAAGTATATGTACTTATTAGTATAAGAGTAAGAAGGTTTGGTAAAAGAGGTCTTCTCCTTTAACAAATGACGGGAAGAACAAAAAGAAGCTGATACTTGAATCATATCAGATTTACTTATAATGGGATATTGAGAAGGACAGAGGCAAGGTATTATAATTATAATTATAATTTTGTCAAGTTATTTCTAACGCATATAACTAAGCGTTAGAAGTATATATTTTATATAGCCTAGTCGATATATCCATGTCCGTGTCTCTGTCGGTTTGTCTGTCCGTCTGTTTCTATGTTTCGACCAGAGGCTTCCTTTTGCTGTAAGCTGTTCCTATGCAAAAACAATGACAAGATCGGACCACTATATCATTCCACTATATCATATAAAAAAAGGCTTATAATGAAAGCTTTGTGCGATAGATGGCGCTAACAAAACTTTATTTGCACCCCCAAACAAGCAGCGTCGTTTGTTCTAGCCCCTGTGCTCTGTATTTCTCACTCTTAAACAGATTTCTTATGTGTTTGTTTATCAGAATCTATTTAAGTGTGCACAAAATATTTGAAGGTAAAGAGAAAGAAGATTGCTTCCCTGCCTACTGCTTCTGCTGAAGACAAATACGTTTAAGAAGTCTGCACGTCCGTTTATGAAATGCTATAGATATCACGCTACTTAGGTTTTCCTACTTTGCTTACTTCTGTGAGGGAATATATAGTTCAGGTAACCAAAGCCAGCCTTCCTCTCTTGTTTTGAAATGAGATTATATTCGTATGAAGACTAAAACTTATCTTAGGTATTTCAGATTTTCAGAATTCAGATTTATCTTCCTGTTTATTTGCCTTACTCAGATGGAAGATGCGATATCATCGCGATATGAAACAAGAAAAGTTGTAAGATAAGATAAGGCAGATGATTGTCTGCTTAGCACAAACGATGTTTATATATAATTATTGCCCAATGTCTTTAAATATTCCATGGATTATAAACATTTTTCAAAATATTTTGAATTCAAAATTTTGTCTTTGAATTTTCGTTAGTTTTTGAGATTTTTTCGCCTAGCTGAAGAAATCATCTGCTGAAGATATTCATCTTCAACAATAAGCCAACTTTTAAACACACCCCAAGACTAATTCTTGTTCCTGCACTTATTGTTCAGCACACTCTCTGTTTTCTCTCAGTGTTCTCATGCCCAAAACAGCCACTCATTCCCATTCGTATTTTATTCATCTACAACATTTGCCTTCTTCTGCTTCTGTCTACCTTTTGGCAGCCTATTATTTTTTGTTGGGCTACCGTTGTTATATTTTGTAGGTGTAGTAGCAGTTGTTGTTGTTGTTGTAATGATAAACTACCTCATTGGTGCTGTGCTGTTGTTGTTAATGTTGTTGTTGTTAATGTTGTTGTATTTGCTGCGAGGAGGTAAGTACTTGTGCCTACGCCTGTTTTGTTGTTTTTGTTTGAATTTGACATGGTAATTAACCCGCAACGCTCAACTTTGCTCAACTCAAAGTGTGTTCATTCTCTGTGTGTGTGTGTGTGTGTGTGTATTTGTATAGGTGTGTGAGTGTGTATGGGTAGGCATGTGTATATTTGTCTGCTCCTTCCTTTAATTAATCACGCATTCCGTAGCTCGATTTTATTAATTTAGGCTCTTTTTCTGTGACATTAAAAAATTTCTTGTGTTTAATTATTTAAATAATTTGAATATAAATCAAGAAATGTGCAGATAGCAAATTAAACAAATTTGGTAGCAAAATTATAAAACTAGTTAAGCGTGTTGAATTTTTGATTTAGTGGAATTTTTTAATACACTTTTTTATTGAATCAAACATAAAGTTTGAAGAATTCAAGTTGATTTTGTTTAGCGATTTATGTTTTTATATAAATTCTTAAAGAAAATATAGATGAATGCAAAAAATATCTAATATATCTAATATCTAAGACAGTTATTTATATAATTATAATAAATATTTATTATGATTTTTCTTAGTATTAGAAATAAATAAAATTTATAAATTTAAAAATTCATTTTAAAAGTTTATGTTGAAGTTTTTGCCTCAATTTTCTCAAAAATTTGTTCACCATAGAAAAGCTATTAAATTGCATGAATAATAAAGAAGATTGATTTGGAGAAAATATGAATGGATTGCAGATTTGTAGCTATATATATGAATTCTATGGGAAATGTGGAATGACTGTTGCTTTCGATTGGAAACTGTTGGGCAGCAAATTATATAGATTTATAGGCCAGGTGGTAAGAGTGCTTTAGCAGGCTTTGTAGGTAATTCCTGTCCAGTTTGGCAACTTCCTAGGAGACCCTCAACAGTTTGCTATGGATTTTGGCCATGCCGTACTAATGCCTAATGCCCTGCATTTGAGCTGCACTTTTGAAGCCCCAAATTAGCCCTTGTTGCTGTTTTACTCTTGCTTGTGGTTTGCCATAGCTGAATTCTGTTGAGGAACTCAAGTTAGACATCTCCGTCAAACAGCTATGTATATGTATATAAGGATATCTTCATCAGAACGTTTGATTGTCTTGATTTTGGTTCACCCTTTATATATATATAATGGTATCTTCCATCAGCTTTAGTGGCCTTAAGTTATATTCCATAGAAATGGTTCGACCTCTCAGAAATTATCACAGTTTAAATATATTTTCTTATGTTTTGTGCTTATATAATATAATGGCTTATCAGAGATAAATATCTATAGACTATGATTTCTTTATCTATACATAAGTACGTAGTATATCTTTATGCCTTTCTCTCCTATACTTTTATAACTAAATAAATAAGATCTCTATAATAATTGAGCATTTCTTAGCAACTACAAAAATAACAGAAACAACTAACCCTCCCTTTTCTTTCTCATTTCTTGTAAACTGGAAATCCAACTAATCAAACTATTATTATATAACCAAAAACATGATTCATTCGCATTCCACATTCCCCAGTTTAATTAGTTTCAACTATTTTTTTTTATATTTTTACATTTGCAAATCCCTTTGACATTGCACCCAATTGACCATTTTATACCCTTCAAATATCCCATCCAATGCATAATATATAAAGCATAATTTAATGAAGTAAACAAACCAAATACGTATAAGCTGGCAATTCTCACAGCGTGGGCTGGAAATGATTTCCACTTGGGGCCAATGTTCATTTTATTAATTGGATTTAGCTCGGCCAACAACTGTGTGTACATACAGACGACGTATTCCTATGTTATCCGTCGCTTGAAAGTGTTAAATTTGCTTTGTTATGCGGTTTGTATTACCGATTTGATTAATATATCTTTCGGCTGTGGCGAGGTCGGACGCATTTGTTGTTTTCTTGTTGTCGCAACGTTAAACAAATAAAATTTTAATTTTCATACCAATGGGGGGTCCAGATTTTGGGCCTACTTGCTTATGCACCTCTGGCGCCAGTGGGTTAAGCATAAGGTTAAGCATCTTCTCACTGTCTTTTATTGAGGTGT
Source organism: Hirtodrosophila duncani (assembly GCA_037043425.1). NCBI lineage: Eukaryota > Metazoa > Arthropoda > Insecta > Diptera > Drosophilidae > Hirtodrosophila > Hirtodrosophila duncani. Next base: position 281,406 of record JBAMBM010000370.1, on the reverse strand, counting down.
CACAAAAGCCAAGCACAACACAACGTTGTTGAAAAATTGATTTGGTTTAGTTGAGTTTTCCAAGAGACGTTTTCTTTATATTTATGATAGGCACCCAAGGCGCCGAAGGCATAATCAAAGTCATAAAACTGCGCAGTTTGGAATAATCGTTGGGCATTGAAAGGAAATGGAACCGTTTTAATTGTCTGAAAAGGGGCATACAGACGACAGCAATTATCAATTGTGTTCTTTATATTTTGTTGATATAATAAATTCTTCTTTTGGGCATTTTTATTAGAAATAATTTATGATGCTGCGAAGATATTCTATGATGATTTTAAGTGTGGGTTTTTATAAGGAATATTTTGATGCCATACACTAGAAGGAGAAGATGGTATGATGAGTTTAAGCAATACAGATGATTGGAAGTGGAAAGAAGATTTTCATCAAAATCAATCAAGTTTAGTCATCCAAATCCATTGATATAACACAGTACCCCACGGTTGAGCACTTTTCCTTGCATCTGCGTTCTTTTTTATGATCTTATGATCGATTCTCTGATTATATGGATATCATACATTGCTCAGACATAGCTTTATGATGATGTAAGAACCAAATATTCATCATCTGCTTGACTTAAAGTAATTTTTTTTACAATTTTTGTTTTTGTTTTGTAAACTCTGTTGTAATTCCAAACCTCGCTTAAAAGGTTGCTTTCGCTGCTGTGTTTTACATAAATGAATAACAAATTTAAAAACAAATATATTTCTGTTCGAATCCGCACGACCCATCATTAATCACGCAGCTCCAACAAATATTTTTTGTGTGTTATTTTTGTGTCATTTCCAAAGTCTGCTCATAATTATTTCTCTCTTCTCTTCTTTTTTTTGGGTTTTTCTTTCTTTGCTTTTAATTATTTTCCATAAACATCTTAGTCTGTGGCTTTTTGGCACGCGATATCGTTTTGTTAGTATATTTGTTGTTGTTGTTTTTTTGGTCTTCGAAAAGTTTTTCTACAAATGTCAAACCCTTTTGCCAAGATATTGGGTCAATATGTCAGCGCTTGCATGTTTTTCGTGTGGCTCAAAGTTAGAGACATGCATTAATTATGTAGATAACTGCCGATTGCACGGGCTTTACAACAACAACAACAAAAAAAAAGAAAAACCAGTTGCCTACCGGCTTCTATTCCGTTTTACCGTTCTCCAAATTCATATGCAGAACCTGGAGAAACACACACAAAAGTTCAACTTTGGGACGTCTGTGTGTGTGTAAGCTAGTCCAAGGTGTTTTTCGTTGTGGATATTTGTGGCACTGCGGCACGTCAGATTCGAAAGTTCAAGTCCCCTTCGACTGCCCCTAACTGCTTTAGTCAAGCCAACACAGATTTGCTGAAAGCCAAGAACTTGTTGGTGGAACAAGCTTAACACTTGAAAGATTTTGTCTCAAATTATAAATAGTTTTATCAAGGATTGATTTAATTTTTATATATTTTTTTAACATTAGAAATTTTATAAGCCGCAAATTATTTTGCCCTTTCATAATATTTTCTAGCATTCCTAAGCTTTATTAGTATATTATAAGATTTCACGGCTCAAATAAAACTATCGACCTAAAACTCCTTCCAAATTTGACTCAAAGTTTGTATGGAAATATCTTTGCTTTTAACTCAGAGAGAAACATGAAATCTATTTTGAAATTCCGAGCTGTTTTTCTCGAAATTTGAGGCCAGCTTTTGGCTTTTCTAATTGGTTAAAACGTAAATTCTATTAATTTCTTCTTATTGTTTCACCTGCTATAATCAGTTCCTGTTTTTAATAATGTACGATTTGCTATTTTGAACTTTAGTCCAAAAATTATCATAAGAACTGTCGGACGATCTGTTGATGTCTCTGATAATGGCATTCTACATTCTTACAACAGCAGGGAGATCTGGCTTGCCGTCGCCCTTTAGAGTAGTTTCGATAGTGGAAATGCTAGTAACGGTTTTCAAATCTCTCTTTTCATCTACCATAACGAAAGACTTGAGATTCTCTTCGATTTGAGTTGGAACTATATCATCTTTGGAGTCAGCAACGGAGTTTGGTTTAAGTGAAGGCTAACTAAGACTGTCTTTGAATGCATCGGCAGGGAGCTTACAACCCACCTTCAAATCTTATTAAACTCTTAAATTGAATGACAAATGATCAAATTTGCAAAAGTCCAGCCTTATGCTAGCTGTCAACAAAGGGTTAAGCCAATGCATTGGCTAAACAATCTTGATTTATTCAAATGTCAGCGCGTGTGCAATTTTTAACACCGCCAGCAAAAGCAGCAGCAGCAGCAGTTGGCTGTAATTGAAAACGAACACCATCTACATATGTCATATGTATCTATGTACACATCCACTTATATATATATATATGGATTTAGATATTGTTTCTGAACAAAACATAGAAAAAACACACCTTTTCATTAATTACTAAATTGATGTCCAAACATATGGAACATTATCTGCATTTGTACATTTGTTGAGCGTGTAAATTATGGACTTGATCAGCTTTGCTTGTGTGTGGCTTTAGTTTATTGATGTATCGATAATATACTAGTATATATAAACATATATATTTATTTTGACAGTGAAAAGCCATGTTTTATGCAAATCTATTCAGCGGCAGTTGAATTATGTTTTCATTTGTGGCGACTCAAAATGAAAATAAACATCAATTTATGCAGGTCGAAAATCTATAGCAATGTCAGAGAGCAGGGAAAGGCGGGGAGCACAAAATATATAAATTAGTTGTAAAATTTTTCACTTTCGAAATATTTTATTTAGTGCGTGGAAAGTAAAAGTGTGAATGGATGGGTGTATTATAATTTTTGAGAGCGAGTTTATGGTGGAAAATGTGTTTCTAAATTAAGATAAGGAATTGATTGTGGAAGTAATTTTTGGAAATTTATTTTAGAAGGGAATTATATAAAGTGAAAAGAAGGAAAATTATTGTATAAGGGAATTATATAAAGTGAAAAGAATTGTCGGATTTCATTTGAGATTGGATATTTGGTTAAGACATTTAGAGAATAATTGGAGAGGAATGGATTTCCTTCTCTATCATCAATTATTTGTACAATATTGTCGATTATAATGCAACTTCTCTTCCCTAACGAATGGAAAAAACTGCCAACTTTAAGCAAAAATTGAAAATAATCATAAATTATATCTTCTATTGCCCATTTTGAGTAACGAATTAAGCTTTATTTGGCATAAAAATTTGCTTAAAACGGAAACTGCACATTAAGCAAGCCATCATCAGTTTCATCTTCAGAAGCAGCTTCAGTTTCAGCTTTGTTTTAATGGACGCAATTTATTTGTTATGGTTATTTTTGCTGCGGTTCTTATTTTGATTTACCATTCCGAAACAATCCAATCCCATCCCCATCACATCCCATCGAAGCCAAGGCAAACCGACATTCGACATTTGTAGAAGTAATTAACCAAAAATCAAAGCCAAATCAAAGTGCAAAGCAATTATGGAGCTTAAGCGTTGAGGCGGAGCAATGCGCTGATACCAAGTACCACCCACCCACCCACTTGGCAGACGAAAACTCAGCGAATTGTCATTAATTTGTAGCGCATTTAAAGCTGATGTTGGTTGGGATTTTATGTTTATGTGCAAGCTGGAATCTGGAAGTCGAAAGCGCATTAAGCAACATCAGCCACACCCACTGAGGAAAGCTTTGGCAAAGTCAGAACGATTATCTTAATTTAATTGTCTTTTATTTATGTCAGCCCTGGCATTTGTTTAGCCTCTCCCTTGCCAATGCCCCTTCCCTGAAATGGATTTACTGGCAGCAGAACACGCAAAAGCTCCGCTTGAGCATATTTATGGCTGCCTTGCCTGCTCCTTGTGACTTTTTGTTGCTTTGTGTGTGAGAAACTGAGCCAACTGTCGCCTAAAGGCCGCCACAGAGGATGCTCTCTCACCACTCTCTCCACTCATGCGACTTCTTCCGGCTGTCTGAGCCTCATAAATAAGCCCCGTACGATAAACCAGCATCGGCATTAGAAATTGACAAATTCAACTACCATTTCAGTCTAATTCATACAATTTCCTTGCCACATATTGGCTTGTCTATAAGCTTGACTTATGTAAATTTCCACTCCGTCTCCATCTCCGCAGCGTTGTCTCCCGCGGCGTATTGTATTTCAATGCCGGCCCAATAATCATAAAAACTAATTAATGCGTCGTCGTAACAAGTGCGCAGCCAAAACAAAACTTCCTTCACTCGTATAATTAACGTTCCACGTTCTAAGGCTAAGGATGGAGTAGATTTTACCATAATAGTATGACTACACAGTGGTTCCGAATGTTATGGCAAATACAATTGCTTGTGTGAGAATGAAAGAATATAGAGTTCTCTTAGAAGACTCTTAGCAGTTTGGCAAGATTTTGTCGTTGAAACTTGAAAGCAAAGAAAGCAATGTTTGATGATTGACAGAATGTTTTTGTTAAAGGAAGTTGAAGAATTCTTTGGAATATGAAGATTGTGCTTGTAGAAGAGTGTAATCGGTCCAATTCTATATTAATACTGAACATATTGAACAACTTTTATTGAAACTTACTCAACCTACTATGAGCAACCCTAAAATCTGGTGTTAAACTATAGTTTTTCCTTTTCAGCAAAATTTTTAAAAATAAAAAAAAAATCTTAGAAATCATTTAGAAGCGCCTTCTTCCTTAATCATTATTAAACTTCACAAATTTATTTAGCAAATGGAAGTTTTCCTCTTTCCCAATTGCCAATTGCCACACTGTGCAAGTAGACTTTGCTTGCAGAACTGCTGGCAAAACTCGATATGGCATTTCACAATCGTCTTGCCGTCTGCCGTCTGTCGTTTGGTCGTTTGTTTTTGCTTATTTTGCGCTCGATTAGCAGATAGCAGAGAAATTAGTAAATGAAGCTGCAATCTGAAAGGCCATTTATTCTATCTTTTCTTTCTTTTTCTATATTTTTCTTGTTATTGCTGTTTGGTCTGGCAAAAACTTTGCCCTGCCTTTGCCTTTTCTACTTATGGGACATAATCAAATTGACAAAAAACATATTCGAGCCTTGAGAAGGGCAGACAAGCAGCCAGTTGAGGCATTTATAAAGTTGATGTTGGCATAAAAATTAAATAAATTATTCATATGTAAACATTTTGGCACAGTACATGCACGCACACACACACAATATTCATCGAACCTGAATTTGTGTTTGGAAAATCCTTTGATCTTGGCCAAAGCCAAATGCATATCCGTGGCCAATTAAGAAGCAGATTAGATGTCCCAAAAAGCCAACTTATTTGCGATTGCTATTTAGCATAATTTTCCTTTTTTTTTGTTCGGATCCTTCGAACAGCAGGATAATAAAATAACCAATGACCCAAAACTGACAGTTAATTTGAGGCAAACATGACAAAAACATCGATTACAATTTTCACAAAAATCCCAAAAACTTGTCGCCATTTCTCAGTTGGTTGCCCAGCCAGCTACCATTCCACACCTTCCCCCGCACAAAATACCCACGACTGGACAAAGACCCCCCCAAAAAACAGCAGCAGAAAATGTGGCGCGTGCTTTTTTCTGCCTCTTCATCTTGCCCGGCTGGAAGTCGGACATGTCAAAGACAAAACCATCGAATATGCTGCAGTTGGGAGTGAACGACAATGAGAATACTCTGTTAACGGTTGAGAAAATGTACTCAGGAGTGTGGAGTTATAAAGGGATTTGATGGTGGTCGCTAGGTTTAAGTATGCATCTCATCGCTAAGCTCTCTTATTATCTCTCAAGCAACTTCGAGGATGTCAGTTTAACTTTCACCTTTACAATTATAAAAGCGAATATTGCTGAAAAAAATTTTAATCAAACTGAAAGACCTGAAAATACTGAAGAAATATCAACATTTTGATTGGTAATTGCGGATTTATTGTCTTAGAGTTGACATAAAAATATGATGATCTATGAGATTGGAAGATTTTTGGAAGAACGACACTTGCATTGCTTAAAAGATCATGGAGTCACGGAATCCTGAAAAGGTAAGCAAAGACCAGAACGGAGGAGGCATGGTAAGAGAAAACTTCTATCGACAAAGATTTAATAGGGAAATACATTGGTCATACCCTGTGACCGAGGCACCAGATCTTCTTCTTCCATTAACAACCGCCGACTTCACTTTGCTATCTGCTTTTGCATTGCTGAGGCTGATTTCAGTTTTCTCCGCACCAATATCATCGCTCGCAACTTTGAGTTTATTCTGGTCTCTTTCCATATGGTCATCTTTCTCACTGGACAGGAGTTCGCCATTGTAACACTTCTCTTTTGCACCCCCACATATACCTTTAGTCTAATCGGCAGTTTTACTTATCAATACTCAATAATCGTTTAATTGCTTTTCTCTGCTTACTTATTCCGCATGATTCTCCCATCTAACGCAGCTCTCTCATGTTACTTTTACGGATAATGCCAACACAGACAGCTTAACATCTCATACTAATATACTAATGTAATATATATATGTCATATTTAGAAAATAACTAAGGATTTATATAGATACTATATATCAGTGGTGTTCAGGCCTTGGCTCTCAGAGCTGAGACACCTCTTTAGCTGTGGTGTAGATGTATATAATTATTTTACCACATTTATGTATTGATTTCACCATAGTTTTGCAGCTGACAGAATTACCTTGCCTATTTCTTATATACCCAATTTGCTAATGTAAAACAGGGGGCATCAAAAAGAGGAGAGAAAAATGTTTGACAAATAAACAGTTGCCAGAGAGATTTCAAATTGCCTGCAGTTATTGTTTTGAACCTTCGTTTCTTCGGTTTATGATGTCTTTGGGCGCTTTTTGACCTTTTTTTGTTCTTGTTGCTGCCCAGGAATCGCAAAAGCCTGCCTGTCTCTATATATATACATATATATATATATATAGGTATATTTGTTATCACATCATTTTCTTTACATTTCTGTCTACCTGTCAAAGTTCTTCTCTTGTTGCCTTTTTTTTTGTGTGCCATTTGTGAAAAATAAAAGTGTGTCCAAAACGCTGGCAGGCAGGTTCGCTGTTGTACATGGGCCAGGCTTTTCGGACATCGTTAACTTATCTGGCCATCTTGGGTGTATAATCTACGGCGCGTTAGGTGCTAATGTGACAGCTACTTTTACTTGACTTGGACTCTTGGACTTGGACTCGGACCTTCACCTTGACTTTGGTTTTTAGGCTCATTAGGCTGCGGCTTGGCAAATAAATACATATTTCACGTTTCACGTTTCATAATCCATTACTATTTGCAGTCATTTATTTTTTGGAATTTCTGTTACCCCACCACCTTAACCCCTCTATTTGGCATTCGTCACTTGAGGCCGAGCAAACGTTGCTATAATGATGCATGATTTTGTGTGAATATACATATATATTGATAGTTGTTGAGAAATGCTGATGGGAAATAGTGTTAAATCATCAATTTTAAGTGTGTGTTTTTAGGAAATTAAAATGATGACATATTGATTGGAGGAGAGACAGATGCTTTTAGGCCACTTTGTGATGATTCAAGTTTTAAGGTAAAGTAGAAATTAAGCTTGTAAAAAAACTCTATTTAATTATTCACTGGATTTTTTACGGTTCCAAAGTCGTGTTTCCACTTTGAATTGTAATTTTGTATCTGAACACCAAATATGCCATAGATTTTCAGACAAATTTTTAATCCTTACCACAAGTGAAATGTAATGTAAATATTTAAAAGAAAAAATCCCCAGAGAAACATGTAATGAATTCTTTTCATACGGTAATAACTTTGACAAGTGAGCGGTGACAGGAGAGCATAAGATCTTTGCCTTGCAGGCCTACAAACAAGCTTGTTTTCCCTTCCAGACTGATTGATGGGGCTTACCGCCAGGCAGACCGTCCGCACTAAACAACAGCGATGTAAAGGTATATGGGCTATGTTCAAAATGTAAGGAGACTTTTTAAGTTTCGCTCTCAACTTACGATTCGATTATCTATTTGTTGTTGTAGTTGTTGTTGTGTCCCGCACATATGTTCACACTTTCAAGTACATAGCATGCTTAGTTTGTTTTTTGATAGACAATAAGGTTAGATTTAATATACTATAAAATGGACCAAAGAAGCTTGCTTTCATAGGTCCAAAGAAATGTTGGCTTCATAATAATTGTGTTGACAGAGCATGTTCTTGCGATCTTCTTCTGAATCTCTACGTTAAGCTTTAAAATGGGGCGCAAGTTCAAGTCCATCACATGGGTCCTGTGCAGTTGTCTTTGGGTCTTCCGGTCGTTCCTCCTTCTCAATCATGATAGTGATTGATAAGTAGAAATTTTCACAAACGGCAGAACGGCATTCGCAAAGAGATAATGAATATCCTTAATGATCACTGATCATTCGATGAAGGAACCTGCCTTGTCTCTTCACGCAGCTTTCTCTAGCTGGGGTACCAACGATTGCGGTACAACAACTACAATGACAACTACTACAACAACATAAACGATGGGCGGAAAGTACCAAACAACTGCTTCTGCAGTCTTCCCTGCCGCTGCCCATTGGCGGGATCAGGCCAATCAAACAATAATGTGGACCATACCAATGTGCTTGAGGAGAAAAAGGTTGCCCTTGTGCCACCTCTCAATATGCTAAAGGACTTGATTATTTGCACACCGCCCCCAGTCTCCTGGCAGGAAGTCATAATCAAGACGCGTCGAGATGCAGCCTTGGTGACAGGGCCAACAAAAAGGAGAGGCTCCTACACAACGACGTAAATAAATTTGGCGTACTTTTGAACCAGCAACTTCGCCGAATACATCTGTCGCTATGGATTCCAACTTAGGGTGTGGTAGATCCCGTTCAGGTTGCACTAGTCCAGCATCCATCCTAGTACTCCAGGCGCTGTGCAAGCTGAAAAGACGCCAGAGCCCATACCTATTTCAGTGCCTCGGATTGAGGACTTACCCTAACTTGAGAGCCTACTGAAAAGGGCTGTGGACCATGACTATTACGAGCTGAAAATGGTTCCAAATATTACTCTGCGAATCTACGCGAAGGACTCTACTACCCATAAAACTAATAGGAAACAGTGGTCCTCCCTAAATATCGGAGGACAGGACCTTCAGGGTGGTCGTCCAGAACTTCGCAGACGCCAAAGGAAAACCAACAGCATGAGGCTATGCTATAGATCCCACGAATTTGATCACACCAAGAACTACTGCCGGAAACAGCATAAATGTGGAAGATGTGGCCAGGACCCTTGGACTTATTTAAACCACTGCCAAGCGTAGATACTGGCGGACCTTTGATACTCTAATTGCCAGGGCAAGGGCTTCATAATTTACCAAGAGATAATGAAGAGCAGCAAGACAACCATAAACATTACTCCAATTGTCAAAGGCACTCGCCCCTAACTAGCCCCGCAGAAAAACGAATTTACTCCCGATGCAACTGTGCAACAAGGACTCTCCTTTTCCGAAGCTGCTCGTTTAAAACAGCATGGAGCTAGTGGGAGGACAGGAGGCCATAAGAAGAAAGTTCACCCGGACAGACACAGACCAGATACACAAATCCTCAAATAACTCAAGAACTTAATAAACCGGATCAGGAAGAGAGACGTCCATCTCGGCATAGATGGTTACGAGTAAAATATCATTCCAGGACAGCTCTATAGCAGGCATGCTTGTAGCGCTTCAGCATGACATTGCCGCCCTAAATATGTCTGTCGTCCTTGACAACTCTGATAACTCAGACGTCTTATAAATTTACCAGATCCTTGAATGTAAGTATGATTCATCGATTAACTAAATCATTTAGCACCAATAAAAATGATCTTCCCAGTCATACCCAAGCATGCATCTCTTAAGCCCTTGATCCTTCGCATTCTAATCATTAAGTCTTCAACAAAATTCTAACATATCCCACAAGCTTTGTCAACGATATTTCCAAATTTCAGCCTTAATTTAGACATTACTCAAAAGCTGCTGCCCCACGCGGTAGCTGGGCGAACAAGCAGGTTATGTCTTCAGCCGCAGCTTTTTGGGGTTAGTTATGGTAGCGTAGATGGAGGCCTGGGTTGGTCTTGGCATTGCCTTAACCCTCCCGGACAAGTAACGCCAATGCCTTGGTCTTGGTCCTTAAACGCCTCCGCCAAACAAATAAAAGTGTAAACACTGATTTGGCACGCGCCTCACTTTACCGCACAAATTTATATGCATAAAAAGATCCCACCCAAGGGCAGGGCCTGCCCTGCAAGACATGGCCACGCCGAGGCGTAGGCCAGGCAAGGGCGCAGTCAACCCCAACGGAGCAGGGTAATTACCTCTCAACCTGAAATTCAGCCTGAAGTTCTGTTATTTTTATTTTGCCAAAAAATGCACGCATATAAACACGTATTTTGTGGGCGAAAATGAGGCCGCCTCCCCGCCGCTGCCACTGCCGTCGCCGCAAACAATGTCTGCTAACTTTTTCTTTATCATTATTATCGGTTGGATGTATGCACATATATACGTTTATATGAATATGGACCTGACGCTGGTCCTAGTCCTCTTGCTGGTCCTGGCCCGAAGCCATGTCTGGGACTTTTCAGGTCTCGGCTGGCTGCCAGCCAGCTCATACGAGTAGGTGTTATGGCCGGCTTCCGTCCGGACTTAACCGTTTTTGTGTGTAATGCATAATTTTGTAAGCCAACCCAAACCGAACAAATTTTCCCACTTTCTCACCTCTCACCTCGTTGTACCACCACTGAGCCCCTGGGGAGAGAGGAAAGACACATGCATAAATAATTCCTGGGGCTGGAATTTTCTCAACTTCTTTTTGCTTTTTGTATCCGTTTTAGCATGCGGAAAAACGCTTTGTACTGTTTTTGGCTTCATTTTAAGCAAATTATAAGTAATTATGCACAAATTAACGAACATGGCAATGAAAGCGCGGGGAAAAGGACGACTCTAAGAGAGAGAAATTGATGTTTATTAGAATATTTGATGACATTGCTGAATTCGTTAATAGAACCAGAACTAGTTGCGAACCATAAGGGTATAAGTGTGCTAATTGAGAGGTTTTTAGCACTTTGTCAGTTATTCATATATGCCTAAGTGTGCGTAAACAAATACATATGTTACATATGTTGTTGTTGAAGGATCAACTGTGATATTTTGTCTCTATAACTATGGCTTTTTCTAGACTTAATCATATTCATTGATTGTATAGCTACTTCTTAGAGATAGAGTTTACAGTGATCTAGATCATCTGAATGTTTTGCATATTTTTTGTATTTATACCATGTTCTAAGTTGTTAACATTACCTCATGCAGATCCTATATAGATTTGCATTTATGATATGGTCAAGTCTCTCTCTCTTTTGTAGTTTCATAATCACATATCTTTGTAATGTTCTCATCATATCTGATCTGTTATCGTATTTTGCTTTGTTACATTTGTTGAATCTCTCTCTCAGTTCTCCCACGCACAAACTTCTAATCACACTTTGCTTTGTATTGCTTCATCATAAGAAAATACGGCAACTCTGCGTTGTCAAAGCTAATCTGTAGAAATACAAAATCAGAATAAAGTCTTTTAGATGTTTTCAAAATCTCAAGAAATACATGAGAACAGCCAAACACTTTAAATATATTAAACTATTTTTTAGGCAATTTAAAAACATTTTTATTGCTCTCAAAACCAACAAGGCATATTAAAAGTTTCTTTATGAAAAAAGCTCTCTTATTTTATTTCCTTCTCACATTAGCTTAAACTTTATGAAATTGGTTAGTTCGCTGGCGCGTTTTTTCCAGGCTTTGTTGCTGCCATTGGCTAAATGGCAAAGCATTTATAATAATTTCATAATTTCCTCAAACAATTTTAGCCACAATTTAGTTAATTTATAGGCAGCGAGTATGAGAGTGGAGCGGAGAAGCTGCGTTTGGCTTTAAAATAGCCGTTAAATGCACAAAGGACACGCAAACTTTTAGCCCCAGTCGCAGACGGCGTTGGAGACCCTTTTCACAGCTCCAGCTCCAGCTCGAGCAACAGCAGCCACATCTACATCTAGCAAAGCCCATTCGGAATTGGTATCCAAGGCCAGGTCGACGGCAATCAGACGATAAACTTATAAATGTTGCAGACGCCGCAAAGAGCCAAGCCATATAGTAATTATAGCTATGGGCTAAATTCTCAATTCTGAATGGAGAGGGCAGGCACAGGGTTTGGGATGCTGGATTTCCAGTTTCAAGTTGAGGTTTTTGCAAAAAAAAAAAGAAAGAGAGAAGCAACCAGAAAGTTTAACCAGACTTTTGTCGCTGTCGCTCTGACAAAGGTATAAGTAGATGGAGAAGTGGCCCAGACTGAGACTAAGTATGGGCATGGCAAATGACAAAGGGTTGTTGGCCAACCGTTTATTAAGTTATCGCCATTTAAGGCCAACGACTTTTATTTGAATTTGATGAAATCTCCAAATTAACGGAAGCCAAATCAAATTAACGATATCAGAGTAAGGTAAGGATTTTGTTCTTCAAGGATTGCTGATTGCATCTCATATATTAATGAGTTTCAAATAGACATCGATGTGTCCGTTTCTGCTTCAGTTGAGTAATGTTTGATCAACTTCTTTTCTTAATATGTTTGATTCTATTGACACCATTATGATTCTTACTTAGTCTGGGGAATAATGGGGTATTTACTAAATGTCGTAAATGATCAATTTATCAATTTATCACTCCACAGCTGGTGAATGATTTTTTTGCAATTTATTCCTATAATTGTGATAAGCACACAGCCTGCTTTGTTTTCATCTTTTTCTTAAAGTAATTATAAAGAAAAATGCCTAAGCTTGGCTTAAAACAGCAATTGATTGAACAAGGTTATGATGGGTCCTTTTATAAGTTGGAATGCATCGATGGCAAATAAAACATCAAGCTAAACATTGTGGAGAATATAGACAATTCAAACATATACAGGAGGATCGCCATGAAGTTATGACTGATCTGATGTAAGGCCACTTGAATACAGTCACTGAGGTGATAAGAATCGATTTCTGCATATGATTCTTGCTACAAAGAGTCAACTCGCCATGATTGTTGACCTGAATCGCGAGCATCCATGGTTTATATTGCCAATATTTCGACCCAATATGACACCTGAGTTGGGATCATCTGTAAAAGCTGCTTCCTTAGCGAATCGCAAATGCTTTCATTGGTTATATCGATGGCATCGAAATGAAGCTCCTTAAACAGGCTGATATGGCTGAGGAGGTGTACCTCAAGCATAAGCACCATTATCCCATTAAACCGCAAAATGTCATTGTAGTAAGTCCCCGTAGTTACCACAATGCATAAATATTTAAGATCGACAAGTTTTCCAAGTAACACGATAAGCTCTTTAGCGGGTAAAAGTGGATTGACGGTCGCTCAGCCTACGCCTTATACAAATTTTTAACCCTGCCAGCAAAGTTTTGATAGTCTGGTTTGTATTAAAGTTAAAAAATATCGAAGCATGAGTTTTGTTATGGGTTTGTTGACATCATAAGGAATGCATCCCAAATTTTTAAGCAGGTCGTGAGAAATGTGATAAGCTTTTTCTCATGTTCTTTTTGTTCTGTGATAAAATTTATCACTTTATCATAGCTGGTGAATACAACCAATATTTTCTAGATTTTTTGATAGGTCACTTATAAGATCCTTGAGTTATCAGCCCTGTTTGCGATTCCACTTCCACCGCCTATTCGTTTTTGATTGATTTTTGAGTTGGAATTCTGATTCAGCCTCTCATTGAACTCTGCGGCTTCGAATGATTTGTCGTGCAAATGGGAGAATCAAAAGTAATTCTTTGTTTTCTTGTCATCATCATCACATCACATATGCTTATGTGAATTTTCAATTCATAATGAAGAGTTTTAGGTGGAAATTTACATATCTCATGTATAAAATTTATGAAGAAATATTTTTACAAAAACTTAAACCACTTCTTGTGCATTGAAACAGCTTCTCTCTTTTGTGAAATATATTAGTTCAGTTAAGTAAAGCAAACCCTCAACCAAACGTAACCTTGGTTAAGGAGAAAAACTTTCTGAAAAGTACAGTCAGGGGCCATTAAATATAAAAAGCATGGTGAACTTTACAGTTGCTAAAGCGAGTTTTATTCCGAGTGTAACTTCTTGAAATTGCACTGAGTTCTATTGCAAGAAAAAACATTCCAATTCCATTATTTTGACTCCAACTCTTAAGACTACAAAAGATATGCATAGATATGCATCAACACACAATCAAGTAATCTTCCTATTTGCAAAATTTGTTCCACTCTAATATCATATCTTGTCTTTTCCAAATTTATTTGCCAATCGCTATTTTTATTTTCACTTTCACTGCTCTAATTCAGCCCCTCCCCAGGCAATGCCCTGTTTTCATTCTCACCTCCAAAGGCCGATTCATATAATTTATGCTGGTCAGGCAGGCCCAGGGCTGGGCTGAGTAACAATTTCGAACACTTTGTAAGCCGAAAACTTGAAAGGGTTGCAAAAATACAGAAAAAATTGCACAGGTGCCCGCTGCAGGGCCTTGCTTTGGCACCACAATCTCATCCACCATGCAAATTGGAATGGTATCTCAATTTTATCCTACCTTGAAACCCCAACGTTCTCCAATAACGCCCAAGCAAAGTAAAGAAAACCCACCCTGGCTGGCTATAATTTGTGGGTTTGGGTCGGGCGGGTTTCTTTCTTGGCTTGCCTCGAGGGCGTCTTATTTATGGCCAAGGCTTAAATATCAATGCAATTCCATCCCTTTTCTTTTGCAACTGCTTATTGATACAAGTTGGCTTTGGCTTTGACTCCGGCTTTGGTTCTGGGTTTTCCTGCCGTTACTTTTATTTCCACCAGTGCCGCGGCAGTTGAAGTTTCGAAGAGTTGCTTAAGTACCAATGAATATATATCTTGCATGGGCCGCATTTTTGTGGTTATAATCGGATTTTATTGCAAATTAACGAGCCAACCCCCACGGCAGCACCCAACCGCCTAACCCGCCCCCCGTCTGCAGCCACACTCAATGCCAGCTAATAATTCAAGGACTCTCATTGCGTCTTGTTGTTGTCTTTGCTTGGGTTATTTATACGATTTTTATTACTACCTCCACCCTACCCCTATCCCGACGCTGGTTGTTAGGCAGGTGAGGCTTGGCTTTAGTCTGCTCGCACCCCGCAGCCACTTCATTATCCTGCTTTTGGCTCTGGCTTTTTGGCCCTTTTTATTAGCCCTTCCCCGCTCCGCCGCGCCTTTCCATTTATTATTATGTATATTTGTGTTCCATTTCATTCCGTTTCATTTTGTGGATATTAATTTGTTACTTTTAGTGGCCTCTCAATATTCATTAGTGCCTTTGATTTGTTAAGGTTTCCTTCTCCCTTCTCTTACTTCGCCCTCTGCTTCGTTTTGATATCAGTTTTTGTGTTGTTTTTATTGGCACAAGTATTTTGATTACTGTGCGGAAAACTCAATGAAAACCAACCAGTGGGGATTGTATTACAACAACAACAACAACAACAACAGCTATAACTCTAATAACAACAAGTTGAACTAGTTTGCTTTGCAGCTGCCCGATGAGAGGTTTTGTCATAATATTAACAGCTGATTTTTTATGTGAAGTTACGCTAATGAAAACGGAGTCTTAGTAATTAAGTTGTTCACTTTGTTGGGGTTAGATAGTTGAGGAATATAAAAGGATATACATTGTGTTAGATAAGTTTGAAGTAGACTTGTTCTAATGGTTTAATTACAAGCTCCAAAATGAGAAAAGAAGTTAATTTCTTGATGATTTTTGATAATGTTTCGTCTTTTTATTATAAATGTGGTGTTGCTTTGTATCATGTTATATGGAGATTAATGAGCTTTCTCTGAATTGTTTTGGCTTACAAAATATAACTGGTGATTGAAGAGGCTTTTGAGTGGAATTAAGGCGATCTGCAGTGAGTGGAGCATCTTAAGACTTCGCCTAAGAGGTGTCAAGGCTCTTAAGGTTTTGCCTCAACTTTGCTCTTAACTAAAGCGATGTCTGTAGCAGAACATTGTTAAAAGAATACTTTTTGAGACTTCTTTGAAATAAATTGTTCCAATTAGACGTTCCTTTAACTCAGTTTACTTACTACTGTTTACTCCATCACACTGAGACTGAAGCTTGGTGAAGCCCTAGCTTGCGTGAGCGATCCAGACAGTCGCAGTCTAAAGGCTGGAAAGTTTACATGGATCACTTTTCCTTTTCTCATCTTCATTTGGTCGTTTGAAATGAAAAGGAACATTGCCGGAATGAAAAGGAACATTGCCGGATGAAGAAAAGTTCTATCAAGGCACTTGAGGTATGAAAACAATAGATGAGCTGATGTTTAAATCAAGGCCTAAAGTAATAAGAATGAACGTCCATAATTGTCTCTGTTCTCCATGAACATGATCAAGCATATATATCATATATCTTAATATATCCTCCTCATAAACTAAACAGAAATCTCTCCTAGAAAGGTATTTCATATTCGCTTTAGGCCCATAAGTTTTCAACACAGTTTATGCTATTTTTTTTTTGGCATAAATATTTATTCGTATTTTGCAAGGCGTTGGTCGATTTTTTGAACATTTACTGCTCCGTCGATCACCATCGCCATCGTCATCGCCATCGCCGTTGATTTTCATTTAATTACCGAACCAAATTTCCGACACTTTAAACGATGGCGGCGCAAATATAATTGCACAAAGTGCTGAAAACATTAAGACAAACCGGCTTTGGGAGCTTGCGACTTTAGACTTCAGGTTGGCCAAGCTCGCGACTTTCGTTTTCGTTGTTGTTTTCGGTTTTTTTTTATGAGTATATATATTTTTATATTTTTTATGCTGGGCAAATTGTAATTGAATTTTGTGTTGTGTTGTCGGTGGACAGCAAACGGCAGCAGCAACAGCAACAGCAACATCAGAAACAGCAGCAACAGAAACGGCAGCAACAGCAGCAAAAAGGAAGCAATTTCAGGCTAAATTTAGTTTAACTGCCTATCATCAGTAAGGAGAGGCGGGAATGGTAAGGGGTTACCACTGCAGCTTGAATTGACGCAGTGACTGAATGACTAGCTGACAAACTGACTGACGGACTTGTTATAGGCCTTGCATGTGTTGGCTTTTAGAGCTGTTGTTGCTGCTGCATCTGATGTTGCAGCTGAAAATTATGCTTACTTTGGAATTCAATTAACTTGAATTTGTTGCACTGGCGCGACGTGATTTCATTTTTTGTTATTTCACTTTTTCCAAAGCCATCTACTGCCATCTACCAAATGGGGGCTACATGTTGCTGTTGCTGCTGCTGCTGCTGCTGTAGCTGATTCTGTTGCTTATGTTGCCGTTGATTGTGTTTTATGGCAGCTAATGAGTGTTTGACTGTTTGAGTGATTCGATTTCCAAGCGACGTCCTGAATGGCATGCACATTGTGATATCCATTTGCGGTGGATGTGGAAACTAAATGGTTATGGCTGTCCTCGCACAACTGTAATGGTCAGCTGGATAAGTTGCAAGAATGGGCTTAAAATAGACTCAAAGTGCAGATTGTCATTTACTAATTGAATATCAATAGTCTTATCACTGTTGACAATTATGGATTCGCAGTTCTGTTACGCATTGGCATAGCTTCTCCTCACCTGCAATTGCTGCTGGATCCATAACTTAGCAATGGCTAAGTTAACCTTCTGCACATTTCCAAATTGTGGGATTTGGCCTGCCGTTGAACTTGCACCCACAGTTGCATTTATGTTGATGAGCCCATTGATGTGCTTCGAATTCCAATTCTCTACCCGCATCCCATCCCATTTTCATTACGAATGTATCCTTGCCATTTGGCATTCACATTTTGCAATCTGTCTGCTCGGGACTTGTCTATTTGCAAATACTGATTATGTTTACATGCATACATCAATGCTCGATGCCCAAACAATGTCCTGGTGCAGTTTCAACTGGACCCATTGCGATGCGACTCGACTGTCAGCCAACTCAATTGTTCAAACTGGACAATGGCTCGTATACGTAATCCAGTGCAAAATGCCATATGAGCAAATGCGTAATGAAAATTGTCGCTGACTGCGGGCTGACATGTCCAAAAAACCAGAGACTAACTTTTCCTCCTCTCCCTCTCCCCATCTCTCTCTGTCTCTGTCTCTCTCTCTCACTCTTTGGTGTCATGGTCAGTTCATCCTGCTGCTAGTTCTCAACTTGAATCGAGACAAAATCAATTTGGTTTTGCGGTTTTTTGTGCCCCCTTTCAAAGCAGCCAAATGTTGTGCAATTTGCTTGTCTCTGCAACTGAAATTCGAACTGAACTGAAACTCAACTCAAGCTGCATTTTAGTTTAAATACATCCGAGCAGATTATAAAAACATGCTGTGGCCCCTCAAGGCATGACATGTGTCCTGGCAACACCTACAGCAGCCAAGCTGCCAATGGACCGGGACGTACAATTGACCGTAAGCGAAAGGAAAAACGCCAACGTCAGCGAAAATGCAGAAAACTGTTAAGGAAAGCAGGAAGAAAAGCGGCAATTCAATAGCCGATAGATCAAATACACTATGGCCGAGGAAGTACAGTGTAGGAGATTCTAAGATAGACAAGTTAGAAGACAGCTCTGGGAAGTAGAGAGTTGACATCATGCAATTTTCTATATAGAAGCCATTAAGATCATCCTCTGAATTGACTTAGTTATTTCTTTGTCTCTAAATATATTCAAATTTCTGAATTATTAAAGTTTTGGATTATAATTTTGAGAAAACGTTGAACAATGCTTGCTTGACACAGACTTCTACATGTTCGCCTAACAAGTAGGCACCCTGTATTTTGTACTCATTGAGAGTGTTCACATTCGCTTAACATTTCTGAGTGCATAGAAGAAACCTAGAATCAAATCTTTACAGCAATGTAAGCACTTTTGTTTATTTCAGTGCGAATGGCAAATGCAAAACAGAAAGTTTGGCATGTCACTTCAACAGCAAGTTTCTGGAAATCTCGAAATCGGAAGGAAATGTTCTCTAAGTAGCGATACTAGAGCATCTACGATAGTTCCATATTTGCATTAGGATTAGGATTAGTCAGCTCAAACAGCTACAATCATAAGTAATCGATCGTAAAGACAGTCGAGTCTACTTTCCGAAATCAAAGTGGGATTTATCCTGCCCGAGAACCGGCAACCCCCGGAGACGTCAACTGCCTCCCCAATCCGTTACAACAACTAGATATTGATTCTCAGTAGCCACTCACTACTTGTTAGTTCGCGGCTTTGTTTCTCGTTTCCGTATCTTATGTCACACGTAACGCGGCAGCGTCCCTCGGCTGCCGTTTCGGCTGCTTTGACACTGGGTTTCACTTGGTGTCATGGCGGTGCCACTTGAACGTACTGTGTATTGACTTCAACGCTCCTTTATATTTCCTTTATCAATCGCCTAACCCCAACGAGTTAGCTTATAAACCCCTTCAATGTAATCTCTCCAATATCATATAGTCCAAATAAGAATCCGAAAATAGAAATCCATATCTTATAGTTATCAATCTCCTATCTTGTTTCCTTTTTGATAAGCTTCCCCAGAAACTTATATCATCACACTCTCTGGCACTTTTCTTTTTCTCTCTTCTAATGCCTGGTCGCAAACTATTATTTGCAGTTTCCAATTCCCTACCGACACCCGCCCAGTCCCACCTTTTCACCTACCCAGCATAGTCAAGTCATCCAGCTCCATCCACTCGTTGAGCGCCTTCGTTTTGTTGGAAGCGTATTTGTATTATTGAAAAACTTTTGTTGCCGCACCGCAAATGCAAATCGGAAGCCGAAAAATACTTGAGATTTAAATGAAGTGAAGTGAATTTAATGGTCAGCAGATATTTTTACACAGCCCAGCCAGGCTTTGGGAGTGCCCATCTCTGCATCTCCTTCCCCGTGGCTGGCAGCCAACAGATGAGCTTCAATGTTGAAGTGAAGTTTGCCTTGATATTTGCATAGTATATATTTCAAGTGCTTGTTTGTATGCATGAAACACACGAGGAGCTGCCTCAAATGGCACTCCACTGTTTCCGGCTACCCCTCGTGCACCCCTATACACTGTGTGGGTAACTATCAACGCAAATGTACTTGAAAATTGTAATGAGCTCTAAGCTTAAGCGTCAACAACAAACATTTGCCAATGGGAGCACAGGACTAACGCAGGGCTAACGGGAATGGAATCGGAAACGGGAACGGGAACGGGAACAGGAGTGGCAACTTCAGTTTCAACACAGTTTGAGGGGACTTCGACTCCACCATGGCATAACCATTCAGCCATATGCTAGGATTAGACATGAGAGATAGCAGCCAAACCCCACTGAAAACGTTTACAGTTTCATTTAAGAGTTAACGTTTACAGTTGGCATTTACAGTTGTGTGTGTGTGTGTGTGTGTGTGTGAGTGCGAGTTTGAAAAATGCTTTGATGAAATGATGAAATTGAATTGGAGGAGAAAGAGGAAGAGGAGTGGAGAGGTATACGGTGCGTGATTTGGTTTGATGTGGAGCATGCCCAGTAATAATCGTAGGCTAGCAATTAAATGGATTGGATAACAAGATGTTATGGGGAAATGGCAATAAAGGAGCAACGAGCGAGGCCTGTGCAAATGCGGAATGAATTGTTCAATCACTCCCAGGGTCGGAGGAGCTTGCGGACGGAAACGGAATGAAGTAACCTGCTCACAGGCAGATGGTATCAGCATGGCATCTCAAGCCAAGCTCTTACTCTTAAAACACTTCCGGGCTCTGCAAGTAAAACTTTGGGAAAACCTCCCTGGACTTCGTCAAGCCAAACTTCTGGCAAGACCGCCTAAATCAGGCAAGCTGGGTAACCTAAAAGGACCATGTCCACTCCTCGTGGTGGGGCACTTGACTGGTCATAAATGGCTTAGGTACAACGGAGCAAAAAATGGGGTTACCCTCTGAAACTGAATGTAGATCCTGTCAGGAAGATGATGAAACCTCTTCACACATTCTGCTCAACTGCCCTGCCATGGCTAGGCTACTCCCCAAGCTCTGTTGAATGGCTTTCCTAAACGAAAGGAAGGAAATCTAGGTACATACTTCTGCCATAGAAGGGTACAAAGGATCAACACTGGTAGTAGTGATTCCCTTTCACATTTGAGGGGGACCCTTCGACTCAGAGACCAATCCATGTGGGGCTGGACCTCTCTCTCTCACCCTTATTGAGTTTCTTCAAGCTTAATGTGCAGTGGTGGAAAGCTGCTCTCACAGGCTACATCTTACATAAGTTGCAAAGTTGCAATGTGAATGGTATATTAGCTTCGGCAATGTCGAGCCTAGCTTTCCTGCCTTCATAGAAAAGAATGCAATTTCAAAACATTACATAAAAAGTATATACATGCTTTCGAATCCGACTGGCTTAATTCATAGACAACAAATTCTTTAATTCAATTTGCGAATTGTTATAAAAATCATACTAAACTTGACAGAAATTGAGGACATTTTCCAGACTTATTTAATAGAGATCTGACGAGTTATGGCGGCAGCACTTAGTGTGAACATCTTCATAAAAGGAGAGCTTGAGGGTAGCTGGAATTTCCCAATTAATTACAAAGAGTTAGTTAAGCAATCTGTCCGCAAACTAAATATGGAAAATCATGCTTTATGAAAAATATCCTTATAGAGGAAACTTTGCAAAGATTATGAGACCTAAGAGAGCAGTAGATATTAGATATTCTCAGTACTCTGAATATATTTGACGCAAACATCAAAGAGCAAAAAAGTAGCTATTGCCTATACTTCCTAACCGAGGCATAACAAATCAGTAGATAATGTAGATATAACACAAGATGGAAAGTCGTGTTTAGTTAGTATTTCTATTGCGTCATTTCGTACACATCTCTGTGGTATATACTGTGACTGATAGTCATCATTCTTTTGATGCAGCTGAAGGCTGTGTTGATTATCATTATCCTTGGATGCTGTGTGTGTATTAAAAGTTAATAATAAGCCGGTTTGCTGCATTATATCGCTCTTGTGGGACTTTAAACTTTGTTTCTGTAATGCAACACTGCTGGACGTATGGATCGACAACGGAGCATTAGTTCTTCAGAGGCGTCAGTTTCAGGCGTGAGCCTACATTTAGAGACTTAACACAAAACAAGCAGCTAAAAATGCAGTATTAGGAGAATCTGTCTCAGGCGCTAATGAGTGGAGACACTTCGTATCTCAACTTTATATATTCTTTCTAGAAATTGCTAGAATATAGAATCATTTTTATATAATTATGAAAACTGTGATGGTAGTTCATAAATAGCTTTCTTAGATGATGATACTTCCAAGCGTATAACGAAGCTGTCCTTTAAGAAGGTTAAAATATATAGAGTTGCATTAATGCAGAAGAGATCATCAGACCAAGCAATCGCAGTTATATGTTGATTATATAACAGTAAAAGAAATACAGTAGATATGCAAGATTTTAATGCGGAATATTATAAGCAATATACTTTAGTGGTTTCTTAAAGAAACCTCTTTGTGGCATTTGAAACTGTTGACATTTTTACATTTATTAAACCAGAAATTCAGTTTTCTGGTATCCTTGAAAATGGTTAAACAAATCGAGCTATAATTATAAGTGTTTACATATGAAAATGACTAAATTTATAATGTTTTCTGTGACACACCCCAGATGATATATAATTTGTGCTAAGTTGAATCTATTATTCACTGATTTCTGCTAAGCTCCATTTGGAAATTCCAAACAATTCAAAATTCAGCCAACTGTACCATCACTTCCTACTAAAAGATATATGATTGTAACCATCCAAATCTTTGAATTCTGTATCTCAAGCGACCAGCTCCTTAATCCTTAACAACTTGGCAGCTTCAGCTGAATCAAAATGCAAACCACAGCAAAACCGCTTTGGTATAAATGGCTTATTGATATACATTGGGATTGAAGGATAACCACCAAGAAGGAGCTCAAAGAAGCCCAAAGGTAGCAATTACCAAATTGCATTTATGGTCATGTTTTGAAAAGGAAAGACGTTTATTCATTTTGCGATCTGGTTGTAAAAACGAGGCCCAAAATTAAACAACCAGCTGCTTCCTCTCTGCCATCAACAACAAAAACAACAACTTCATCGACGACAAACAGTTGGTTCCATTTCAATGTATTTCTGAACCCTCCGCAGAAAAGAAATGACAAATTTTTTAATGATAAGATCAGCAACCGAAAAGCAGAACAAAGCGGGGGAAAAAAACAACGAAATGGGCTAAACAAATGGTTAATGCGACAAAGGGACGATCCTTGAGATCTGCCCTGTCTGATATTGTGGGGAATTAAACACGCGCGAATAAAAATCAATGAAGGACTACCTGCCGCCGCTGGCTGTCATTCTCATCTGTGCCCTGGGTTCATTATATCGCCAGAGCCAGAGCCAGAGTCCTTCTGCTCGAGCACACATTTGAGATTTTTGTCAACAGCAGTTCGTTTCGTTTTTTTTTGTTGTCGTATAAAATTAGTAAGGAATACGCCAAAAGCACTTAAGTTGTTAGAAAAGAAAAACATTTTGAAAGGACAAACACACTTGAAGCACGGCCAACAGGACAAGACAGAATGATGGCACAGAACAGAGCAGAACAGAACACGGCGAAACTGAAGAAGAAGAAAAAAAGAAACCAATCTGCTGCCATCTCTGTTGTGTCATCATTTGTTGATTTTCATATCCCTACGCCCAGGCTGTCATAAAAAAAATGTCCTTTAAGTGCACTTCAGCGCACAATGCACCCGGGAGCACCGGCGTTGCAGGATGACTGCCCGTGTCAGTGTCCTTCGCTGGGCTGCCCTGCCTGAGATTGAAATTGAAACTGGCACGCTGATTGAGGTTGAGATAGTTCCACATTTAGTTAAGCATCAGGCAGAGATACTTAACGGATTGTGATTTCAGCTCTAGAAGATTATGAGCTCGTTAGCTTATGATTTAGAGAAATAAACAATAGTGGATTTGAGACCAAACGCTTCTAGAAATTACAACAAAAGTAATCTTGAGAATTAGAACAAAGGGTTCTTTCTCAAATGGTAATAAGACCACATAGTTCCCAAAATTAAGCCAACGCGTTTATAAAATAAGTCCAAATGATTCCCAAAAGGAAACCAAAGCTTTCTGAAATTAAGAAGAAACGGATCTGAGAGAGATACGAAAATGTTCTATTTTCAGACCGTTGAAGTTTGAAAGTGTTCTTAAATTGATACCAAAACGATATTGAAGTGTACCCATATAGATCTTGATGTGGCCCCAGAACGTTCCTATAACGAAGCCAAAGCATTGGAAGAATGAGCAGAAAGGCATGTTCCGAAATCGAGAATATAGTTCAAAGATTCAAAGATGTGGATTTCCTCTGTATTCGCTACTTTTTGAAAATGTTTTCATTCATTGTTTTCCAAAGGCGCTTAAAATACCTCTTTTTCTCTTTGAAAGATTCATTTCTTTCTTTGCCTTAAGTTTCAGAGAGTCGCTATGCCAATACGAAAACATATTATGGCCCATGGCTGCCCTTTGTTGTACTTCGTTCACAAATTGTTTGTTTAGATTGATGCAAGGCATATGTATTTCTTATATAACTCCAGAATTCAGCAAGCATTCCTACAATTGGCGCCAGCATTATACTATTCTATACTTTCATAGCATTTCTCAGGACCGCTTCCCCTTGCTCTCACCCCCTTCAACCGCATATCTTTCAGTTTATTCACGAAGCGTGGCTAATTTACAATTTCAATGTCACGCTCCATGCAAGTGACGATAAATTTGCACTAGAGAAGTGGCAGAGAACTGAGTACGGCATGGAACTGCTAGAAACTGGGAGTAGCTGGGGTATGTACACCGAAACTTCTTCGTGCTTTCAGTTTTCAGTTGCGTCTTTGCACTTAGCAAAATTACATGGCTGCCAAGACTTGTTGATTGCCTCCGAGTTGCCTTTGGCTAAATTTAGCATTATTAAAAAATTAAGCTGACAACATTTTGTTGTCATATAAACAACACCAAGAGGGATAGGGCCAGGGCCAGCTCCAGCTCCAGCCAGCTGACTGTCGGGCGAAGAAAGGTGAAGGCAAAGGAAAAGCAAAAAGCAAGTCATGGGAGCGTCATATGGCCGACACTTAGTTTAATTTCTAGGTGCCAGAGGAGGAGGAGGAGTAGCATAGAGCAAAGAAATGCCTTTGCCGCTGCCTTTTACTTTTGCCACATGCCTCGCTGATTAATTATATTTCGTTGTCTTCCTTCCTAATTCTTTTCTGTTTCGTTTTGAGTTATGAAAGAGACCAGAGACCAGAGACCGACCGACACGAGAAGACGTCGAAGTCAACGCATGCCAAATTAAGTGAAATTTTTCATCCACATTTAATTACGTTAATGATCTAGCCAGGAACGAGAAAAGGCGACCCCTCCTCCTAGGGGTGTCCATCATTTAGCTATGCATTTGCAGGCTGACAACATTTGAAAGCAATTTCAATAAAAACTCATGCGTACACTAAGCGAAATAAAAATTGTGCTCAAGGGTGGCCGGGAATTCTGGTTTCTTTAAATTATATGGATCTCCGATATATACACTTATGTTAGGCTATAAGTTCAAAGAGCAGCCTTCCTAGGGATTACTATAATATTTGAAAGGCACTGAGTGATTTCCTTGATAGTCTAATTCGTAGTCATTTGGTTTATGGCAGTGCAAGTTATTCATTAGCCTAAGAATTAGTTGAGATCAATGTAATGAGTGTTCTCATTTTTGTGGTGAAAACAATTACATGAGGAACATATGCTAGATGGAACAAACTTCTTTTGAAGATAGCGCCCAAAGTGCCTAATTACAGTTTCATTTAGTATTTAGTTAGCGTTTATACAATTGAGTGCGAATGGACAGTGAATGCAATAATACTTTATATATATATATATCTATATATACAAAAACTGATTGATCTAAGTAATGTGAATATATGAAATGTTCTAAAAATGTAAAGTCCAAACAATATTGAAGATATTCATTTGATATTGGATACTTTAAGGTATAGCTCCATAGGGCTTAAGACGGTCATCCGAGAATATATATACCAAGCAGAAAATTTTAAAGTTGCTCAAACTTCTTCTTTTATATAATGGATGTATATTAAACCATATTAATATAAGCAGGAAATATAGTTGTTCATATAACTGCTCAAAACCAATTTTATACGATTTACTCAGTTAGAAACTTTCTATTCTATTCTCAAAAAACTGTGATGTTATTTTGTTGAAACGGCGACATGTTCTTTAAAGGCTGTTTTTACAACCTCGAATATTCTTCTCGCTAAAAATTGCGAATCCTACTAATACTTCTGATTTTTGTGACGTCCTTACGCCACTTTTATTCGCACAGAAAGCCATTTGAGAGAACTATTAAAGTTCTTCTTCTCTTGTTAATAATTTTCAGACTAAACCTGCTCGCATTTCCACTTCCACTCAAATCATTTCTACTTTCGAATCCAACAGAGCTTCCCATTCGACCATGAAAACGAAGATCTAGATCAAATCTGGATGGAGTGGATACAAGGGATACAAGGGAGACGAATTTGTTTTAATTTGGATGATAAACAGAAAATGTATGTTTAAATAAATGTTTACGATATAGTTGTCCGATCTGGATAAAACTCGAACTTAACCAGCGTGCGAACAAAGGAAGCATCTGGTGAACATTTCAGCTCTTTTCTCTTTCTGAAATTTCAGCTCTGTAGCTTTGAAGACTTCTGAGATCTTTGTGTTGAAACAGGAGTAGGGATGGACATACGGACATGGTTATATCGATTCCCCTTGTCATGCTGATCAAGTATATATATGTACTTTATGTAGTCGGAAACTCTTCCTTCTATGCGTTGCAAACTTCCCGACAAATTTGTTAATGGTCTAACAAATGCGCTTGAATGAAATCAATTTCAACTTAGATATTTTCATTATTCTGTCTCGTTCTTTCGGCTAAGCTCACATCAGGATTTGGACAAAAGTTCGAAAATCTAATATCATGCCTAAACTCGAACACGAATGCAAAGTGCAAGTAGATTGCAATACTTCCACTTTTCAGAGCGCAGGCCTGATTATCTCATTTCGACTGCTTCTGGAATAGTGGAAATCAACATAAAAATTACAATTAACTTAATAAATTTAAATATTTTTTTGTCTGAAACAGTTTTTGCTTTTGCTGAAATTAAATATGAACAGCTGAAGAATCCATTTCCGTCTGAATAATAACTAGCCC
Organism: Hirtodrosophila duncani; assembly: GCA_037043425.1. NCBI lineage: Eukaryota > Metazoa > Arthropoda > Insecta > Diptera > Drosophilidae > Hirtodrosophila > Hirtodrosophila duncani. The sequence goes on along the minus strand of JBAMBM010000370.1, from coordinate 254,129 downwards.
GTCTCATGTATGTTTATATTCTTCATGATATATTGCAAACTTAACTTGAACATGATGCGCTTAATGCTCATTTGGTGTGCACTTTTAGATAAAGTCGGAATTAAATTAATTACAACATTTTGTAAGACAAACGCAGTACAAGTTGGTCCATCAGTGCCGTGCCATGGGCAACACCACAGTATCCATCCATTGCCAGCCATATTTAGCTACTGTGTTGTCTTTTGTCTGGGGTTTGTCTCTGGGATCAGTTGGGATGAATGGATGGAGAAATCGTCGCTCATCATCCTGCATGTCTTGTCTAGCGTCTTGGGTCTTGCGACTTGCACTTGCCAGACATCCGTCAACACAAAGTTGCATTTGTTGTCGACTTCTTTTTTCCACAATTGCTGTGCTGCTTCTTGCCTGGTCACGACTTCTGGATGTGTGTGTGTGTGTGTGTGCGTGTGCAGAGTCCTTGACTTGCATTTTTGATAAACAACGTGTCAACTTTGTCGACATAAACCATAATCTTCAGTGTCAGTTTGACTTACAACTCGTGTACTTTTCACTGCACTTCAGCCAGTTGGTAATCATGTCTCCGGGTCCGGCTGCAGCTTCGACTTTGGCTGCAGGTCTCTTGTCGCTGCCCCTAGATCGCAGCCTCACGAAAGTGAAAGAAATTTTTCTTTAGACAACAACACACAGCAAAAGCCGCCCTAGAGCCAAGAATGGGCCAAGGAGATGGGGGGATGCTAAAAATGAGCAGCAGCAGCAGCAAGTTGAGAGTTGGAGTAGCTTTTATGTATCTTCTGGGGGCTACCCGGTGGAATTAGTTTAGACAAACGCGTGCCTTCGAGAGATTAGTATGAAATGGTATGAAATGAGTATTAGTTTAAGCACCTTAATAGTTTGGCAGTTCCAATGTGTATACACTGACAAAAATATCGCGGGAAGTGAACGAAGATGTAATGATTTTTGACAAGGCTTGTCAATAAAGGTTAATGATAATAAGACTTTCATGAAACTTGTTCTTATCCATTCCAGGGAATGTGTTATATGTATATGATAGCTAGCGTGTTTGTATATCAGAATGTGTATTTATGTAAGCACAAAGTATTTGAAGGAAATTATAAAGCAGATGATGCTTCGTTGATTATTTCTATTGCTGCAGGAAATACGTTTTAGAAATCTACAACTCGGTGGACGAAATATCATTAGAATCTCCAGTTTGTCTAGTTTGTTTTCCTAGCTCTTACAGTTCTGCAAGATTATACAAAGTTCGGGTACCCGAAATTTGACCTTCCTCTCTTGCTTGGCATTCAAGTTTTAAGGTTTTTTTAGGGTTTTATTTTAATTTTTTCTCCCAGAAAGGCGACTTGGAAAATGTTCCTTCTGCAATCACAAATATAATTGACTTGGCTTTCAGGTGCTAGTAGCATGTGTTGTATGTAGAATTGACCAGTTCTCTTTGGAAAAGGCTACAATATGTACTCTATACTCTATACTCTATACTCTATACTCTATACTCTATACTCTATACTCTATACTCTATACTCTATACTCTATACTCTATACTCTATACTCTATACTCTATACTCTATACTCTATACTCTATACTCTATACTCTATACTCTATACTCTATACTCTATACTCTATACTCTATACTCTATACTCTATACTCTAAACTAAAGACTAAAACGATTTACTAAACGATTTCTGATAGAATCTTGGGCTATAAACATTTAGTGCTCGCGATTCATAGAGCGATAGAAGCAAAGGCTCCAGCTCGCATCTGTATACAAGGCGGAGCTCTTAGGCTTATTCTACACCTTAGGAGTGTTTTCTATGAGTTTGAAATTGTTCTAAGCTTTATATGCTTTACCGCAAATATGTCATCTAACTTTCGCATGCCTTTAAAAAAGATAACTTTTACATTTATCCTTAACCGCACTCATGATGCCACCTGCTGTTAGCTCTATATCTGGCGTTCACATTCAGCATTTTCAGCATCAAAAGGAACAAAAACAACAACAACAACAAGGGCAAAAACAACTTTTAGAAGCTTTCAAAAGATTTTCACCTTTTATTAAGGTGATGCGCCACAGCAAAGTTTATTGTTTTGCTCAAGTTCGCGCATTTTCCACTTGCCATATGTAAAAAGGATAAGTGCAGAAGGATTTAGCACACGCACAGGACACACACCCTCGCAGACATTCAAGCATATATATCTATCTACATATGATATGTATGTAAAATTGATTTGGCATGAGGGTTTTTTTTTTAAATTTTCTCTTTTTTTTTGTATTTTTGTTTAGGGATAATCCCCTACATTAGACTGAGTTTTCCGAGAGGTGCTTGGAAAATTGTTTGTGTTTGTCTTGGTGAGATTCTCCAGGTATTTGGGTGTGCATACTGAGAAAATTTTTATAACCATAAATGCGCCAGATTTGCCTTTACCCTTGAGGATTATGAGCAACAGAAAGAAGCATAAGAAGAAGAAGAAGAAGAAGCAGGAGCAGAGGAAACGCTGAGGAAAACTTTCTAAATTCACATAAAATTAGCAAATATTACATTTGCGCTGTTTTTCTACTTCTGCTGCTTTTCGGGCAAACAGCTCCCAAAAGCTTAACTCAGCCAGCCAACGCCAGGGCATTCATTCAACATGCAACATCCAACATCCAACATCTTTTCAGCGCGCAACTCTGCCAGTTTATTTTTGTATATTTTAAGGCAAACTTTTTTATTGCCGTAAACAAAGTTTTTTTTTTCGCTCTTTCCGGCGCTCAATGGGGACTTATTTAACGCATATAACTAAAAAGTTTTGGGCTAGCTCAACAACAAGAAGATATATACACACATCCAAATACGTATACAATATATATAGATATATATAAAGGAAGTTGTCCAAGTGGAAAAGGCGCGCACTCTGCTTGCCATTATCTACATAGTAGTTGCTACTTTTGTCCTTTCTCTGGCCCCCTCTGCCCCTCACACGCGCCTTGAAGGAAGCCGAAGTCAATCAGCAAAGGTTTGCATAAATCTCAATAAAGTTAGGTTACGTTAATGTTAATAGCTTTCACTGTGTGTATGTGTGTGTGTGTGGGTGTGTATTGAAAAGTTTTCAGTTGTTTTCTGTGGTGGCAATTTACACTTTATCGGTTATCGGTTATGTCATCTAAATGGCCTAGGCGACAGACGCTTTGTATGGGTTCTCTCTCTCTCTCTCTCTGTCCGTCTATCTATCTCCTGTGGGTTGTTGTCGGCCTTATCAGTGAATGGTTTTTTAATAGAATGGCTTTTTGGGGTATTTGGGATATAATGATAAGGTCATTATGTGTGATTAAGGATGCAGTTTGATAATTTTTTTAATACTTATCGATAATTGAAAAGACTCGAACTTGTCTGCTCATAAATGTTTTGAACTAAGGCTCATTGAATCCTTAAAGTGATATGGTTTGGTGTGATTTGAGTTCTGGAGTAGAGGTTTTTTTGCTTTGAATGTTTTGGCAAATTTTAGTCCGGATTTGGTATGGTCCACGTGCTTGATCGTGCTCTTCCTAGTATCCAAGTAGGTATCTCGGGTCCCCATGTTCTGCTTTCATCTCTAATCTAGTCCATTTTGTTGCCAAAGTCTGTATGATAAGTATTAGTTCTTAGGGCTAGATATCACTTCTTTTGAATGAGCTGTTTGTGGTACCAAAGTTTTCTCATTCGTCGCAAGGTTACAAAGGAAGTTTTAGCTCCCTTTTCACTTCTTCTAGTTAGAGCTAACTTACAACTAAACTTCACTTTATGAACATATGACAATGGCCCTAGTTTGTATATATTTTCAATCTCTTAAGGCCGCAACTGTATCTCATAGATACTAAGTACAAAGTCAAAAAGTTGCAGGAGATGCACAAACTAATTGTTATCTTAGAAATCGTGTTCTTATTAACAGAACCCCATCAATCCTTACAGTTGAAGGAATGATTGCAACCATAGTGTCCAGTGTCCATGATCTTTTAGTATGATCAACAATTCCATCATCGTTTTCAGCGATCTTTCACATTGTTTAATTAGGTTGAGCTGCAAGATCTTCTCGCATCCTGTTGAATTTGTCTGATTAAACAAACATTTTCGCCTGCTCTCAACTGCTTTCAATAAATCGAGTTTATTTGTAACATAAAACTAAATTGAAATCGGCGAGGTAATTGAAGCTTCTTGGTTTATTCTAAAAATTTAACTGCCGCTCATTAAGTTACATTGGCCAACTAGCTGGCTGGAAACTGACATCTGTCTTTGAGCCAGGGCCCATTAAAAAATTCCTTTTGGCCCCCTGTCTGGCCAGGTCTATTGCAGTTACCTGACTCACTCCCTTTGTCTTGTGTCTTGTTATGAGCAGAGGATGATGCGCATTGCTCATTAACACGAAACTAATTAATTGCGCAATTCAAGTAAACTATCATGTAGCAGGGTGGCGGCTGAGAGATGGAGAAGAGAGGGGCGGATAGTGGCAGAGCGGAGACAGGCTGTAGGGCCCATTACAGCCACTTGATTGATCACCAACTGCCGTATTTCAAGCCTTGTTACTCCTGGGCTAGACTTGGGCCTCAGTTGCTCAGTTGGGCATTGCATTTTAAACGCTAATTTATTGTTAACTGCAACATGTTTTGCCAGGCGGTATGCAAAAATGTATGCAACATACACTTGGAGAAAAAATGATGAGAAAAACTAAAGCCAAGTCAGTCTAGCTTAAGCCTAGACTAACATTATGAAGTTTGATGCTCTGATGTTTCGCAATGCAAAATGCCTAACTATGCCAATGAGTCCCCGGAAGAGAATGCCGAGAATGTCCCCGGAAGAATAGTGCCGAATTGGAGCTGGAGTTACTCTTTAGAAGAGTCAATCGCAGGTTATTTAATATTGTAGCAGTAAGACAGCAGCAAATCCATGTTAACTGCAATAGCAGCAGGGAACACAACCCTAGCCAGGTAATAGTCAATACACCAATCATACACACAGCCTAAGCACACATACACACATATATTATACATACCATAAGGTAGGTAAAGGAAGAATGGAAATAAAGGCATGCTACAATATCAACCCACAGGCCAAGCCATAAGAACTAGACGGCGTGGCGTAGACAGATGATCCGATTAGCCAAATTTCAAACTACAAAAGCAAGCTCAAAGTTGCTATATAAATGGCGCAGGAAAAGTGTGATTTATAGGCAAAGTAAGAAGTATGTAAGGAAAGATAACCCTAACAATGCTGGTAACTTTATTAAGTCCAAAAATTCTTTATCATAAAAACACTGGGTAAGATCAAACGAAAACAGAAGCATTTTCATTTTCCCACAACGATTTCATTGTCGTAAATTGGTAATCCTTTTGCCATTTGTGCAAGTTTAAGTTTCATCAGAGGCAAACAAGAATAATGTTGGGAAATTGTGCAAATATATATCGAAATCATCGCTAGCTCAGTTCTGTCTAAAAATCGCTAGCTCACTTCTGTCTAAAGATGGGTCTCAGTTTTTGCTCAAAAGAAACTTTAGCGAATTGGAAATTAATACGATCTAAAAGAGACTCGCAAATCATCGTTGGTGTGCTTAATGGTTGGCTTAAAATTGTTGGCTTCACCGGCGAGAATGTTAACGGCTTGCGTAAGATAGATGTTTTTTCCAAATATTTCCCACCAGAAGTAAACTAAATATTAACTGAAGACATATTTTTATCGATTTCTGTTTGAAATTAGAAAATCTCAGTAATATTTCAGTTTAAAGTTCTACAAAGAATAAAAACGCAGCCTTGATAATATACTGGTATTCCATATATTCATGTATTTAATGATGATAGATGAGGCATATATTGGTCAGATTTGCTCAGCGTTTCACAGAGCAGCTGCTCTCTTCTTTTGCGTTTGTGAGACTGATTCTTTCTTCTAGCAACAGTATTCTCCTTACCAATATCATTCACTTCATTGAGTTCATTCTGGTGCCCTCTCTTTTACCTCTTTTATCTCTTTTACCCAATAGAAGTGTTCTTAGCCAGCTTTCTGGATAGGTTTTTATCTCCCACACCCCACCTTGCGGCTCGGCCCGCTCTAGTAGAGTAAACGAGTATATTGTATTCGTGCAAACTTATGTAACAGGCAGAAGGAAGCCTCTAAGACCCCATAAAGTGTATATATGCTTGATCAGCATCAACAGCCGAGTCGATCTAGCTATGTTCGTCTGTCCGTCCACCTGTCTGTTCGTCCATATGAACACCTAGATCTTAGAGACTGTAAGAGCTAGAGAGACTCAATAGACTGCCCTTGTGGGGCGTCAGATCAAGTTTGTTTTTAAATTATTTTTTAAATTCTTCCACAATTTTAACACAAAAATCTCCCTTTTCTAATATAAATTTATATAATTATGACACACATTTTCTCCAAGTGTAAGTATGGCCTGGCCTGGCCCCGTCTGGCATATGCAATTAATTGTAACAAGGCACCGCCGCCAAATCAAGTCAGCCGCCAAGAGCCAACCTTTAACGAGTCTCTGAAAACTACGAAAAAAAAAATAAAAACAAAAACTGCATTGGCAACACTTTCCCGGGGTGCTCAAGCTGGAGTTGGAGTCCAAGTTGCCACTGGTGCTGGGTGTTCGGGTGTTGGGTGCTGGCGCTGCATACCGGACTGCGCGTTAAGTTGCTGCAATTTACGTGTTAATTTGAAGTCGTGTCTCTGCAAATGCCTCACATTTGGCCTGGGCCACTCGTTCGGCGAAAGTTTTATATTCGGCGAAGGTGTATTTGCCATTCCTTGGCTCATGTATGTACGGCAGGTAATTGCTGGGTGGTGGGTGCCCCCAGGGGGTGTGCATTTTGCAGTCTTAGTTTAGTTTAGGCAATAGGCGAAAGCAGCCACTTACCAAGTAGCCAAGGCAGACAAAAGAAATTGCAGTTTTTTATTTAATAACAGTTCAGATGTTTCTTATACATAAAGTTAATTGATGTGCACATATGAAAAGTGAAAGAGGGGGAGTTGGATAAATTATGGTATTGTGAGTGTGCAGAAGGCAGAAGGCAATAGAGCTGCACCAAAAGAAGCTTCAACCAAATGCAGGAGTTTATGTCGATTGTGCTGAACTTTTAACATTGATAATATGATTATATTTTGGTTGAATACAAGATCTCATGGGGATAGTTTAAAAATCAAGGTAACTATGTAAAATGATTGCTTAGAATGAAAGAATGGAAAAGGTTTTTATCAACAATCAATTGATTTTCTTCCGGACGGTTTTCTGTGGTGATAGAAGGCTCAAGAAAATACTGCAAATGAGTTCTTACGTTGAAATGAAGCTTGGCAGAGTGTTTAGTATTGATCACTAATGAGATTGTGTGAGTACTTCAGATATAGAATGTACAATATCTTTATTGCTTTATTTCAACTTTTTGAATTAGAACTCTGCTATTCAACAGTCTTGAGGCTATAGTTATATATATTGAATTCCTACTAAATCCAAAATCCAAACATTCATCACAATATTAATGTAATCAAATGTATACAATGAGTTTGGATAGTCGGTGAGAAAAGTCATAAGATTTGAAAATTATCCTACTACAATTATATTAGATGATGGTAAAGGATTCTAAGCTGCTTAAGGGAAGACCATAGGAACGTAGTGAGATGCAAACAGAAAGTAAGTTTATTTGCTTAGCTGTATTTGCACCTTCTATATTGTAACTTCAATTTATCGTCCAAAACTTCCATGTGTTTTACAATGCGCACAACTCAGATGTAAAATATACCTGTAAGACACACTCGCTTACACATACATGATCGTTTGCAGGCTCGATATATTGATGACGTAATGGGTAGAATGAATAAAACCTCGTAATCATGTTCAGATTCTCACGAAAAACTATGATAATATATTCATTTTGGCAGGAAGTTTTCAACGCCTAGAGGGAAGTGTTTTCGACTATATATGTTATATATATTCTTGATAAAAGGGGAGTCAATATATCCATGAACACTTAGTGGGAAAACTGTTTTGTTTTTCATCCAAAGCAAAGCAAATTTGTCTGGCATCCATTAGAGGTGGCTTCAGGGCCGCTGACCAAATTGGAACTGTATCAGAACTGTATATCATATAGATATATATAGAGTATAGAACTTACAATGTGAATGGTATATGAACTTCGGCATGTCTAAGCTATCATTTATTTATTGTTTTACCAAGAGAAAGATTATGTCCTGCTTTGCTTTTACTCTTTGCTAACAATCGTAGCAAAACTTAAGCCAAAATATGCACTACTTCGCCCCCACATCTGCAGCACTGCAAATGAATGATGTAGAAGAGCGATACAATTTTATAATGAAAGTCAAGTGAAACCATTCCTTCAGACTATTATGACACTTGTTAAAGTATTTCTTCTACAAACATACAAACTTGGGGATTCATGAATCACCCATGCCGAATCCAGCCAGACAGGGCTAAAACTACTAGTTTTCTTATATAACATACATATGCACATTGCACTTAAATACGAAATGAAATTCTAAAAAGAAACCCCAAAACCCGGCCTTCAGGCCTTCAGTCAGACTAATCTATTTTCAAAGCCCCAAATACTTACAAAAAACAAAAAGATATTCTTTGCCCTTAGGCCAGCATATATTTAATGCACACACAAAACAGTTTAAAATTCCAATTGGAATTGTATTTGGTAGGTGGGCATACCAAGGCCAGTCGACAAATCGAAAGGGTTAATGCACACACTCGTACATACCGACATGGGCCAACTCTGGGCAAATGGCTTTTGCTGTTATTGAAAATTATCTCTTGAGCTTGTGGGCCCCGGCTGGCCCTGCCCATTAAATTGACTAAATACTTAGCAGACAGACTGTGTGGAAAACTGTAAAATGTTCCCAACGATGGATAATTATGGCCCGTAAATTAGCTTCGCCTGACCTTCAATATCTAAAGAGCCACACGCATGTGCTTGAGTTTATGTCTTCTGATTTGGATTTTGATTTTGATTTTCATTTTGTGTGTTTGTTGATAAAAATGTTTGATTGATTAATTCAAATCGAACTGGGTTATGGAATTAAATTTTTAATGTGGCCGTAATTTGGCAGCAATTATAAATGGTAGAAATGAAGCAGCACAATAGAGAGTGAGAAAGGTAGATGGAGCAGGGTAGATATAAATTTGACAAGATGGATAGACTGGTTTAGGTATTATAAAGCTTTTTAGCTTCTCGAATCAATTTGATTATTCATAAGGTGGATTTTTATGCATTTTTAGACCGTTCCAAGTGTTTTATGTCTGTATGTATTCTTTATAAGTTTACCAATATAAGTCCGTAGTATACTTTTCATATCACAAAAGATAATCCAGATATTCCATCTGAGGTGGAATAAAGCTGAGTTGAGGAATTTCTGTAAGAAATTGTTTTTAAATTTTTAGGACAAAGATAAAGAACAAGCCGCGGTATAAAATACAGCAATATAGACAAGAAATCATTCAAAAGCATATTGAGCAAACAGCTCAGCAATGTGCTGATTAAAGGAAGAATGTGCGGTTGCGAGCACGTCGATTGCCTTCTGGAGCTTCATTGACTCTGAAGAGAGGAGCACAAAGAAGACAATGAAAATGAAGTCGTTAAGAAGACAAAAAGAAGAGAAAGAGAGCAAGGAGAACAGAGAAAAACAGAGAGCAGCGAATTAGTGAGAGAAGAATAGGAGAGGACAAAAGTAAGCAGATTGACGAGGGTGTATCGATCGTAAGAACGAGAGAAACATTGAGGGAAGAGAGGTTTTGTATGAAAAATAGCTTTTTTTGAACTGATAATCCTACGTAAGTGGGCTCGAGGTCAAGAAAAATTACTTAACTGAGTTTTTATGCCAATACATTTAGTATATTTACTAGAAATAATCCCACAAAATATAGTTTAAGATTACATTTAGCTGTCTTTTTATGACACTTCTTAGAACATGACTCTAAGTTTCCCTAACACAATGACGATTAATGTTTATCGGATTTTAAGGGTTATATCTGTATAAGTACACAACTCAGTACACAACTTGTACATGGATTCGGTCCTGTATAAAATTCATAGAAGTAGTTTATGATCTCAAAACAGACGCATTTTAAGTTAAAATATGAGAAATGTCATAATCTTTTTGACAACATTTTTGTATAATTTCTTCGAATTCCATTTAAAAAAAACATATCGTCTTCCGATAAATCTTCATTTTAACACATCCACTCACTTATTTTATAGTTTAATAAGTGTATATTGAACTTCGTTTATAATATTTCAATTGTCATTTCCCTACAGTGAGTGCTTTTTATTCTTTGGCATCTCTTCAATCAAATTGACACAAACACATGTTTTTCCGAAGACCCTTGGCAAAGTGGGACATGATGGTACAGAGACTGCGATGGATAATGATGGGGGAAAAGCCATCAGTTGGATCAGCAGAGGCTGCCCGAGTCTGAGCCTCTATTAATAGCGCATTAATTGATGATTATGTCACTTGAAAGCGTCGTTGACAAACTGTGTATCTGATGGATACACACATGCGTGCGTGTACGTTCGAAAAACTTTTAAGCAAGTTGCATTTGAATGCTGTCATTAATCAAGTTTTCCTTTTTTTGGGGAAAACGCTGTTGCCTCTTTATCTTTTCATGCTGCGGTTAAATATTTTGAATGGCAACACATGCTAGACAATGATTTGTCATGTGTTTGGGCCACAGCAGCAGCACCGCAGATGCAGATGCAGATGCACCAAAACTATCTTTTGGGCCATCCATCCATTAGATACCCCAAAACCGCAAATCAAGCTGCAAGCAGCAAGCTGCAGTCAGTCAGCTGAGCAGACAACCATAGTTATAGTTACAGCAGCTGCAGCTGTAGATATCCGTAACCGCGCTTCGCCCGTTATCTGTTAGCTGAAAACGGTTTCCAATGTGCGTTCTGCGGTTTTTTGGTACAGATTTTGCGTACAAAACTTTTTGGCCAAAAACATTTCATGCCAACAACAAACTATGGCAAACTATGCCAACAAAACTATTTTGCCTTTCAGAGATTTTCACATCTACAAACGTTACATATGTACATATATATATATGTATATATATAAACTTATATATACACATATCGCATAAATGCAGGCGAGCTGCCTGCCATAGATAGTTTTAGTTTCAGTTTTATATAGCAAAAAGTTTTCGACAACTACTTTATGGGTATTTATTGATTTCAGTCAACAACATTCTGGTTGAGAGCATGTGTGGCAAGTCCTTTGATTGATTACTGCAACACGGTCGCAGAGATTGACAAAACGAGAAAAACAAAGGAGAGAGAGCGAAGAGAGAGAGAGAGAGAGAAACAAAGGCAGGAAGAGAGACACAGAACACTTTCATGCAGAAAATTGCAGAATTCACTTTAAGAGTTTGAATTTTTGAAGACAAAATTCAAGATCAAATTCAGGAACCTAAAAGATCATGGTGTTTGGCTGATATATATTGATACATACGACAAATGCTGGCCATTATAATTCGGTACAAGCCAACAAAAGGTTGGTTTTAATTAAGCTAAATTTAGCCAAAGAGCAAGTCGGCCGACAATCGACAAGTTGTGGCAAATATTTAGTTTTCCTAAGTCCTAATTTTCCTAATGCAGCCTCCAACTACAAATTGAAAGAATAAAGAAATTCCCATGCTCATTCCCTTCTTCTTCTGAGTGGTTCTTAGAAAGGCGATACTTCAAGAAATTCCTTATGATTTTTGGATTTATATTACAAATACATAAATCGTACATCAAGGTCAAGTTTAGCGATCTGTGATGAAAACCTCGCAGAGTGAAAACACACAAATGGGCACTCAACCACCATATAAAGTATATATATTCTTGATCAGCATGGCAAGGGGAATCGATCTCCGAGTCTGTCTGTCTGTCTGTCTGTCTGGCCGTCTGTCTGTTTCAATACAAAGATCTCAGAAGCCTTAAGAGCTACAAAGCTAGAATTTACCAGATTCACCAGATGCTTCCTCTGTCTGCACGCTGGTCAAGTTCAAGTTTCCGAGGAATGAAGTAGCATAACTGTTCTGTTTTTCATCCAAATTAAAGCAAATTCGTCTTGTATGCTTAAAAGTATAAATTGATTATATTTCTAAATTGCGATTTGCCTCCAATTGTTCTCAGTTCTTGTGTATTCAATAGTAAATAGAATACCTAGAAATGTCTTTCAGAACTAATGTAAATTATGTTTTTGGCTCTTTGCGAAGAAGTAAAACTGAAAAATGTTTGTCTGAGCTATCCATAAAATGGCCTGTTCTTCTGTAAATGTAAATGTACAGTTGCAGTTTTGTCAAGTTCAACTTTTATCTAGGACTGAACTCAACTACAAAAAGTTCATTCTGAATCGGTTGGTTTTATGGGAAATACAATATGTTGGCTTTCCTTCGTTTTAAAATGTTTAAGATCTGTAGAAAAAGATTTGAAAATGTGGCAAATATAAACCTAATTTGTGGACTTAGAAAAGATGACCAAATAATTGGAGGAAATTGGAGATTCTGAACAAAGTTTTTTAGAAGAAGTGAAGCATTTTTTCAAGAGGAAAATGATCTTGAGACTTATGAGGTTTTAATGGCAATATATAATTTAATTCATATTGATTTTCACATCTAATTTTCTCCGTAAATATATGTATATTACAAATGTATTCCTTTGAGTCCCTAAAAATTCTTCCCATTCTACCAATATTTTACATAACTCAACTGACCTTAACTCTTTCCAAACCGCACATGGCTTAGACCGCGCTCTGACTAATTTCAAATTAATTTTTCGCACTTGCCTGAAAAGTAAATCTAGTTGAAAAATATATAATTGACAATGTTAAACCATGGCCTGTTTGATTTGCTATACAAAATCATCTTCCACATATATATAGAAGCCAGGCAATAAATTATATTGAAGTGGCGTAGAGTTTCTTAGTTAGTTCTTTTAAAGTGAAGTCAAATGCAGCTTTGTGCCAAGTTCCTGATCCTCATCTTCATCTTATTGGTGGACAATGCTAAAGCTGGCAGCATATATGCATTTGTTCCAAATTTGGATTATATCAAAGATTAAAATATTGAAACTATAAATTTGATTGAAAATAATAAATATGTCAACAATATAAAAACAGACTCTCGTAGTATTGCTGAATATATATTGATAGTTCTGAACAGAAGCGTTGTTGAACTGATTAATTGATTCCGCTTTCAGTTCTAATTTGCAACTGCAAACTCTGAACAGAATCTCCCTTAGGTGGGGACACGCTCTCTCTGAGAGCTGACAAGCCTTAACCATGCCATGATGATGCGCTACATTTGCCACAATATTGACCACTGGTTTTTACCATACAGCTCAACTAACATCCCCCCCCCCCCCCCCTGCCAAAGCCTTTATCTTAGTCTGTTTTCAGCTCCATTATAATGTTTTCTCAAAGTCAGAGTCAAAAAGTTTATGAGCAAACAATTTTCTGCTTAAAAGCGTCTGTCACAAAAACTTTCCAAGGGCCCTTGTCACGGCATTGTCTCGATTCTGTCCCGCCTCCTATTCCCCTGAATACACGCTGTTGGTTTTTGCAATTTGTGTGCAATTATAGGCAGGACAGAGGACACAAAAGTTGTGGGCCAACCCCTACGTGATTTGATTTTAACGAGATTTTCTTTTCTATTTTTATATATATATTTTTTTTTTGCTGTTGCTAAACTATTGACAATGCAAATATCGTTTCAGTTTCAGTTCTGCAATTTACTCAACCAAATGTTGTGTGGCCTCACAGCACTCCCTCCATCCCTCCCCACAGATCTTTGCCACAAAATATCATGTGTCCAATAGTTGTTGTTGTCGTTGTTGTTGTTGTTGTTGTTGGCAGTGCGTGTTGTATAATATTTCACATAGTTTTGCAGCTGAAGTGGTTCCGCCTCCCTGTGGGCCCCGCCTCGTGTCAACAATCGCACACACAAAAAGCAGTTCAGTTTACATTTCTCGTAAAGGTTGCGGAACCCCCCACCCACCCCCTACCCAACTCCTCGCCCCTCTTGAAAACTGACCGTTATGCTTTATAATTTGACAATCAATTGACAGTTCGTTTTTGTATAAATTACAACAAGAACGACGACAACAACAAAAAACACATTTATGAAAAATCATCGAACAATCAAAATAAAATGAAATAAAATTGTATGAAAATATCAAATAACTTTATTTTTTCTGTTTTGCAACAAAAACTATTTTCTATCGAGTGGGCACTTCTTGGGTTTCTCCTTTTGACAATACACATTTAAGAGACTGGGGGCATTGTTGGGGGTTTTTGTTTGATTCTGACAAAACAGAAGTGGGATATTATTTTTTCTTTGGAAAAATAAGCAAGTTTTCGCTAGAAAATATTATTCGGATGTAAAGAGAAATATTGCAAATTTTTAAAACAAGAAGAAAAAGTGAATTTAACAAAATAATAGTTGCTGCCATTGAACTACTTAGATAAAGAAGTATTGGAGGAAGTCCTTACTGAGAAGGACAGTTGAAAAGTGGTCGGTTCTGCCAAGGGAATAAAATAATATCTATATTATTCATTTTTGAGTTCTTATATATGATATTAGAGTAAGCAGGATATGTCACCACCTTCTTGTGTTTCAAAGAAATCAACTGAGTGACATTCGAGAGAGAGGAAGAAAGGAGAGTTAGAGTGGGTTATAAATATTTAAGTTACTTTCTTCAAGAGGATCTTAGCTTTGACATTGGAAAATATATCTATTAATTGGACAATTTCTATATGTTTCTCATTTTGGCACCTTCAGTTCAGTAGTGCGTGAAGAACAGCCACCTCCTCAATTATGTTTGTATGTTATATAATCGAATATAATAACAAACTCAAAAGTCAGGCTTTCTTTCTATGTCCTGTTCTTATATGTTGTAGTGGAAAATCGATATGAAAACTAACATTGATAGAATATCGTCTTTTCTAACGAATCCAAGACTTTTGGTGGAACGCAACTTTTTCTTTTTCCATCCGGATCCGAGTTCATACTCTGCTTTTTCTTTGTGTTAATTGAGCTTTTGTGAATTGTCAAGTGTCAAAATGATCTGCGACTTGCTGCAACCCTTTCGTTTCTTGTACTTTTTAGGCAACTCTCTTGGTGAGACTGTGTCAACAATGAAATAATATCTAAGAATAATTTTTGTAATATTTAAGATAAAGATAGTTTTAGCAAATAGCAAGGCCAACAAACTCACCACAATTTTCAAAATTTTGTGCGAAAATCGGAATCCAAGTTGAAAGAATGCGGCAGAAAACTGCAGCTCGATGCCATCAATGCATGGCAATGCTGACTTCGAAACCTGAAACTGATGCAAAAACGGAATATTTTTCATACCATTTCCAAAGTGCTATATTAATTTTGTCAGGAAGTTTGCAACGCATAGAAGTATACATATTCTTGATCAGCATGACAAGGGGAATCGATATAACCATGTCCATCTGTCCGTCTATCCATCTGTCTTTCCGTCTATTTCAACACAAAGATCTCAGAAGTCTTAAAGGCTACAAAAGTGGAATTCTTACCAGATGCTTCCTTTGTCTGCAGGCTGGCAAGTTCGAGTTCTACCCAGATCAGACATCTATATCATATAGCTCCCATAGCTGGCTGCATCCGTCCACAGTGAGATTGGAAATTGTATTAACTGAAACAAGCAAAAATGATATCTTCAGTAAAGCATATATATCTTTTTTTATCATAAGTATAAGGGGAGGCTAGTCTGCATATCAGTCTATAGATGTGTCTTAGAAGCTCTCCAAATTTCTTCTGGATCGGACCTAGAACAGATTTCCCCTCAAACTTTGAGAAGTTAAGCCCACTTTATGTTTTTCATCGAAATCGAACTAAATTCGGCTTGTATCGAGTTAAAGAGGAGGCACATCTGCGGACTATTATACTTATAAGCCTACTATATCACATAGCAGAAGTACAACCGATTTTTTATACTCGTACTATGGCTTTTAGAATGAAAACTTAGCAGGGAAACGTCTTGGTATTTCATTGAAATCAAACCAAATTCAGCTTGCATTTATTATGGGGGGACCCATGATCAAATTTGATCAGGATCGAACTGCTATATCATAATTTAATTTACTTGATAATGGATGTACTTAGCTGTTAAGCATAATTGGCACTTTCGACCAGTGTGCGTATGACAGAGAAACTATTTCGAAGGCAGCCACGCCTCTGATCGCCAGACTCCTTTAACTTGGTCTAATTTTACAGTGTTCATTTCGGCGGAAGTGAAAGCAGCTCAGAAATGAACTGCTTTTCGACTAGCAGACCTCAATCTTGCAAAATTAAAAACGCTTATAGTCTTACTTAACTTTGTTCTTATTCATATCTGCTTAAAAACTCTTCCAGATATAACTAAAGACATGATTTATGTAACAAATTTCTCTACAGAGAGGAAAATCAGTTACAATTAAGTCTGTTCTTTGGGATAGTCTTCGAATAAAATTGATGAAAGAGCATTCATTCTTATCCAAACTGCCAACTCTTTCCCTACTAAAACATTTCCTCTTCTCCTTCAGCTGATTTCGTAGAATATAATCTTTCAACTTGCTTACAATTTATATATCAAATCACATCTACAAATACTCCATAATTTTACTTTAAACCAATAATATCCAAAATGTCCTCCTTGGTTAGTTTCTCATCCTCGCGTTGCGTCTGTTTAGGAGGTGGATTTGGAGCTGCAGGGGAGGGAGTTGGTTTGGCTGCTGGTGCAGGCTTTGATATGGAGTTGCGCTGCGAAGGTTGAGCCACTGCCGCTGGAGGTGCAGCTGCAGCTGACTTGAGATTCAATTTAAGCGCAGGCGTTGCATCCTTTTTGGTCGGATTGGGTCTTCCTCTGCCCAGGACCTGCTGCTGGCCCGTTTGCTGTTGGTGCTGCTGCTTTACTGTCACATCCATGGTGATGCCCGCTACTTTGGACTGCGGTTGTTGTCCTGAATTCAGCACTGCGATATATGGATCCTCCATCACAATGGAACTGCTCCTGGTAGAGCTTGGTGTGGGCTGCACCCAACACTGGTAGGTTTTAGCGGAGACTCCCATTGGAGGTGGTTTAGAGAGCAGATCCTCTTCTACTTCGGGCTCGTCTTTCACTGGCTCTGGAATGGGCTCTTCGAAGAACTGCGGTGGCTTAAAGGGTGCCAGGTAGGTGAAGAGATGCGGATATGCACGCTGCTTAAAGTCGCAAGTGCATCGGCATTTGAACAAAGAGTCTTCATTGGGCAACTGATCCTCTTCGTTGGCCTCCTCCTCTTCGGTGGTTTCCCCTTTTTCCTTCTTAGGCCAATCACGGAACGGAGCTAACCAGGTGAAGTCCGTGTCGTGATCTTCCAAACCTGTAGCCGATAGCTTTTCGCCACCGTGCTCTTCCTCCGCATCCTCATCGTAGGCGGGCGGACACTGACAGAACTCGCAGGTGCAGGTACAGTCCGGATCGCAGGGCAGTGTGTCGGTCGGACAGGGCGGACAAATGACCTCCATCGGCGGGAAGGGTACGTGGTGCTCCTTGAACTTCTCCTCCTCCTCGTTGTAGGGCAGCCAGCGACATATGTACGGGCCCTGGCTGCATTCTGCCGTAATTTCAGGTGCTTCCTTCTCGAACTCGCGCTCGCACCGCATATGCGGACACTTACACTTGCGAGTTCTGGCCTTTTTGCGTATCCTCGAACCCTTTTCGGAACTGTTCCCTATGGTAAGTTTTGATCTAGTCGCTATGGTAAGTTTTGATCTGTTCGCCGAGTTAGTCTGCTTCTTTAGTGCTGACTCGAAAGAGTTATCTGTTGACTGTTGACGGGTAATTTGTCCAGTTGTTGGGGCTGTTGTTGTTGCTGTTGTTGGGGCTGTTGTTGGGGCTGTTGTTGTTGCTGTTCCTGGGGCTGTTCCTGGGGCTGTTCCTGGGGCTGTTCCTGGTGCTGTTCCTGGGGCTGTTCCTGGGGCTGTTCCTGGGGCTGTTCCTGGCGCTGTTGTTGGCGCTGTGCCTGGTGCCGACATGTGCATGTGAGAAGTCACCTTCTTCGTATGTATGGACAACATTGAGGTGGGCACCAACATGCTCTCCTTGTGATACAACACCTCCGTTGTAAAAGTCGTAATTGTGGTCTGGCTGGTTCGCATTGTGGTCGTGGAACGATTTTTCCATAACCCAGAGACAAAATTTTCACAGCGGCACTCTAAGTCATCGTCATACAGCAGACGTGACTCCAGTGCCTCGTGTAAGGCCTTGTAAACGCATTCAATCCGCTCTTCATATTGCTGTTCTTCAGAGTGCATGAGTCCGGCATATGCCGCATATATCTCGGCGGTCCTTTTGGCAGCGTGCAGCCACATGCAATCCTGACGATGCCGCATACGGCCCTTCATAGACTTCAGACGTTTACCCTCCGCCACTGTGCCATGGTAGTAAGCCTGGAAAATAAGATTTGATACATAGCACAACGACAAACATAGGTCAACATGAGGAGGAGTAGCGACGCACGCTGGGTTAGCTAGTAGATTAGTAAATGAAAGGAAGACTGCTCAATATTTCGCTCATTCGTAGATATATCTCGTACCTTGAAAGCTCTCTTGACTATGGAGTACGCTAACTGGGCATCCATTCTTGACATGCGCGCCTTATGGGCTAAATCATGCACAAAAGTTTCCTTCTCAAAGCGCTTGCGTGGCACACGATCCACCCTATAGCGGAGCTCATCGTAGTGCAGGAACGAACGCTTGATAATGTCCTTGCAGCGTTTCACCATCCACCCCTGTATGCCGCAGATGCGCATCACCCGCATCACACTGTCCGCAATATCGTCAATGTCCTGCTCAAAGTAATTCTTCCGCTTGGTGCGATCATCCTTCTTGCAACTGTTGTGATCATGGCGAAGGCAATGGCAATCGCGTACGGCACTACGGTACGAGAAGTCTGTCGACTGTCGCAATACCATAAGTGAGGAAATCATCTTTTCCGGACAGCAAATCGAAATTTTGATCAGACATTTATATAGGTGAAAGATGAAATTTACTAACAAAAAATCGAACAGGCTGCTGAGGTTTTAAACTATACGAAAATTCTTTGGAAAATTTCTCAACTAATTTTTGGTAAGCCCCGAAACGAAAAACCACCCACCAGTTGCAAGAACATTTTCAGTTTTCACATTTTCCATCACGAAATCAAAACCAAACGGCTGGCAAGTGCATTGCTGACGTTCCGCGGTTGCCTGTTGGAAATTTCATATTTATCAGCAGAGAGAAAAGCCAGAGCAGCGGCCTTTGGGGCACGCCCGTTGATGATGATGATGATGATAATGATGATGATGCTGTTGATGTTGTCGATATTTGTTTACCCAACAATTTCAGTGTCTGTTTATTTTTGGGGCTCGTTTTGGGTGTGTGTCTGTGTATATGTGTGTGTGTGTGTGTGCCCCTGTCTGATTTACTACTGTTAATTCCAAATACTTTTATGTTGCATTCCAAAAACGGAAATGCAATGCGACACACACGCACACACGATAGACGGGGAGACGGACAAACAGTGACAACAAAAATTTGTACATATGTACAAAATGTACATATTTTAACAAGCAACTGACTGCGCAAAAACAACAAACAAATGTCACGAGTCCCTAGAGTTCTAGTACTACAAAATGTATAACTTGGATATGCAACTAAATAAGAGGGAGCATATTCTCCCAGGGTGGAGTGTAAATACTCTATCTATATCCTCATATGCACATGTAATGGAATTCTCAACAAATAAAGCTTCAATGAAGAAGCTTAATATAGGTGTGACCAGGTGCGATTCGTAACTTCCTTTTATTTGATATAATTCATTCAAAATTGAAAAAAAGATCTGTGATTTGTTAAAGTATCTGGGTGGATTATTAAAGCAAGATCGCGTCGATCAACTGCCATTAATTTAGGCGAAGCATCACCATCCCATAATGACTCTAAGCTAAAGAAAAACAAGAATTTTATTTGTACTTGTTAGTGAAAGTCGTCCAAAAACGGTTCTTGGGTCAGCTTAAGATAATGCTATGTATTTCTATGACATTCACAAAATGGTATATTAATGTTGTCAGGAAGTTTGCAATGGAAGGAAAAATGGAAGCGTTTCAGACTAGATAAAGTATATATATTCTTGATCAGCATGACAAAAGATATCGATATGACCATGTCCATCTGTCCGCCCGTTTGTGTGTCCCTCTGTCCGTCTGTCTGTTTCAACATAAAGATCTCAGAAGTCTTAAAAGCTAGACAGATGCTTCTTTGGTCTCCATTACTGGTTAACTTGGAGTTTCATCCAGATCGGACAACTATATCATATAGCTACCACCGGAATGAACACTTAGGATCATTACTTTCCCTTTTTCTTCCACATCAATTTAAATTCAATTTGTATCCATTTGAGGAGGCCCACAGGTATATCATATAGCTAACATATAACCGATTTCTCCGGAATGAACACTTAGCAGCATAGCTTATTTGTTTTCATCCAAATTAAAACAAATTCCGTTTGTATCCCTTGTATCCACTATACCCCAACACCAACCGATCAGATTTGATCTAGATCGGTAATATATTTACAATGTGAATGATATAAAAGCTTAGGCAAGCTAGCCTTCCTTTCTCGTTTCAGTATTTTGGCTATCAAGGAGAAAACTGATCAGTTAGTGTAAAGAACTGTCGATGAAATACTGTCACGGCTATTCAAAATCAGAGAAATATCAGAGAGATATCTGCATGAGAACCCCAAATAAATCAGCAATTGATGGGTTGGAGCTTGCGCTCCAAAACCAGTTTAATTCCATCAAATTTGTTTGCCTACGTTTCACTCTTGATTAGTTGTTCCTTAAGACGGCACCTGCATTGGTCATACCAATAAAGCTAGAATACTACGACGAATTCTGCATGTTATACAATCATTTTCTTATAAGAAATGTTTAAAAAATTAAAGGAAATCAACCCTGGAAGGATTCCATATCATTCATGGAAACTGCCGCCTATTAAACGCAGGTAGCTGCCAGGCAGTCGCTGTGGAATATATTGTACCTCTGAAAATAAAAATATTTACTAAGTTTTTCTAAAATAAATAGAACTTTTGTGGAATCACAATTTGCTTAGATTAAGTTTGGGAGGAAATACCCAACCCTTCTCACACACTAGAGCAGTATGCTATCCTCTAGGGTGCTGAGTTTTTAAGATTCAATTTATAGATCTTCATATAGCTTCATTAGTCCGTTAATTTCTAGTTCATTTCCTTTTTTTTTATAATTTATAGAGCTTTGATTGAAATAAGAATATATTTTTCATATAAAAAATTCTCTTAAATTCAAAATATTTCAGCAGCCTCAGCCTTAGCCTAGAGTTTCACAAAAGTCTGCACAAATAATTGTGGGAAATGTCTGAGGTTATGCCAAATATTTACTTAGATGTCGCGACACAAAATCTACCATAAAAATATTGTGCGTTTTGCCCAAAAACAAAAACTCTCGGCAAAGAAAGAAAATAGGGAAAGCCTGAAAATGCGGGCCATATTTGACAGTGAGGGGCGATTGATTTTTCCTGTGTGTGTTTGATAATGTAAAACGGGAACATGGGTAAGGGGAGGGCAGCGGGTGGTGCAGCAATCTAAAATTAATGCCTGGCAAATAGATGGCGCTGCAGTTGGAGCTGGAGCTGGAGGTGGAGAGTTAGACAGACATCAGCCAGACAGAATGAGTTTAATTGTTGACCTTAGCTATTAGCCTCTGTCAAATGTGCCCAGTGTATACATACATACATACATACATATGCGTATATATATGTACCATCTACCATACATATGGCATGGCTTGTGTGGAGCATTGTGTTCGGTTGACTTTGCTTGACAGCAATTTACGTTTTGTTGCCTTTTGTCTGTCAGTGTGTGGAACTGCATTGTTTTTGACTTTATTCGTAATTTATATGCAAAATACACAACACACACATTTTTTCGAACTTTATTTTCTCTTTTTTTTTGCAATAAGAGTTTCTTAGAATATTTTGTATTTGAACAGGAACGCACGCTTTGGTATGCTGAAGGCGCTGACTGACACTTTTCACAGTATTCTGACTTGTCGGCCTGCCTTTTGTTGTACACACACACACACACACATATACGTATTTATATATACACACAAGTGCACACTCGATTTAAACAATTCACATTTGTTTATGTTGCAGTTGCAGGCAGCAAGAGTTGTTCATATAAAGAATTTCCATGCCAAGCAGCTCATTATTATGCCCCTTGGGCAGTTGCCTGCCTTTGTTCTTCGATTGTGAAATGCGTGCAGAAATTGAAAATACAAATCAAGAAAATTGACCCATGATATTACAATGATGCCAAGACAAGACAAGGAAATGTGAAAAATGCCGAGGCAAGCATATACTATGTAGAGTTTCCTACGAAGCTTGAGAAATTTGGCTCTACCAAACTATAGTTTCCTTTGCCTACTAAATTTGAGCAAACATTTATTGAACGTGGGCTATGAGTAATCCGCTTGCATTGCTTTTAGACATTGAACTTTCCATTAATGAATGAAAAGCTCCACAAAGCTATTTGTCTTGATCATATATAATAAACGTTTAACGATTGCTTTAATACACTGCTCGATAAAATGAACAACTTTTCCATACCTAAATGCTGTTATGGAATACGGAATCCCATTTTGAGGCATCTGAAATCTAACACGACATTCAAATGATCAAAGACATAAATTTACATTTTTACATAAACTATTTCATTTAGTTCCCCAACTTAATTTCCATCTTGTAGAACAAAAAATAATTACTATTGTCAATAATAATATTTATTACCATCAATTGACTTTCATTAAAAACACTCAATTATAAAAACCATACTTACATTGAAAGCTTTCAAAAACTAGTTCAACAGCAAACACAATAAGAAACTCAGCGCCATAAAGCTGACTATCAGATTTTAATACAAGTCCAGCTCTTATTGAAGCAAGTCGAGTTTCCGGTTCTAAAAACATGCAAGAATCTCTAAACATTGTCACACTGCTCTGCTGCCTCCACTTTGTCTACGGAGCTCAACTACGTACGTATGCCAGGATTGCAGTAAAAATAATTATAGTTAATCTCGTTCTGATTCCTTCGTCCAGCTGCCGGAATCGAGAAGTGTCGCTATGGTGATGAGCCCTGCCTGATCAAAAGCGCCAATGAATTCATTCGCCTCTATAATAAAGGCATTCCGAAACTTGGTGTAGAGAGATTTGACCATCTGGAGCTATCAGATGTCGTTCTCTTCAATAGCTCCAGCCAGCGTCCAATTTGGATGTATTTCGATTTGAGGAATCAATTTATCGAAGGCTTCGAAAATGCCACCATTACCCATGTGAACAGCTACGAGCAGACTCCGGAGGCGTGCAGATTGAAATTGACGGGTCGAATTCCGCGCGTGAAGGACCAAGCCCTGTACCGTTTCGAGGGGAAATCCCTATTGTTCCATCCAAATACCACAGGAATAATGAAAAGTGATTTGCAGAATGTGAACTTTACGATCAACATTAAATTCTTTATAGAATTTCGAAGTGGGAAGCGTTACTTAAAAATTTACGATATGGACATTGCAGTCAATCTAGATCGCTGGATATTCTACTTGGATAATTTGTATGAAGAGAACTCGGATTTAACTTACTTACTGAATCGTATTTACAACGACAACTGGTTGGAGTTTTGGAATGAATTGGAGCCGGACATATTACGCATGTTGCGCGACTCCGGCGTTGAAGTTTCGAGAAAGTTCTTTGATAATGTATCCTATGATGAGCTGTTTTTGGTAGATGAGAAACTTGGAGATCAATAAAGATTGATTTTAATGAACAAATGATTCTTTTTCGAAAGTGGGCAGATCATATGAAGGAAATGCTAAATAAACATACATATTCGATTGAATTCACTCTCATGTTACATAGTAAATTTCAGTGTTAAGGAAATTGTCTTAAACTAAAAAGCTTTGATAAGTCAAATGCGAGTCATTGGCACAAAGCTTTGTAATTGTTTTTATTACCCGTCTGGCTCTTGTTAAAGCAGGTTCTACATCTCGCTACGAAACTATGAATAAGTTACTAACATTTTTCATATTGTTCATCTGGCTTAACTTGCTCTCTGAAGCTGAGCTGTGTGCGTAAGCTTCGAGTGCATAATTCTAATAAGAACACAGTATAAAACTGAAACTACCCATACTTTTCCGTTTAGCTGAGGAAATAAAGAAGTGTCGCTTTGGTCAAGAGACCTGCATCAAGGATGGCATTAATCAGCTCATTCGACGCTATCCCAAAGGCATACCCCAAATGGATATATCCCCGTTCAATGAATTTCGACCTGAAGATCTGGTGCTGATTGACACGCCACACTATGGAGGTATTTGGCTAAATTTTCGTTTGACAGATCAGGTTATTAGGGGTTTTGAAAATGCCACGGTCACTCATATGAGTGGCTTTGACAAAGATCCTACGAAGGAGCAACTAGTGGTCCAAGTAAGGATATCCAGGTTCACGTTTGAATCGCAATATGAAATGCAAATCCGTTGGCTGCATCTGATTGAAGCGAATACGACCGGTGCCTGTGCAGCGGAGGCACAAAATATAACCCTAACCCTCAATCCGAAGGTAAGTGTTGAGTACAAGAATGACAAGAGATATCTGAGGGTACACGACTTGAAGGCCAGAGTCGAATTGTACAGGTGAGTGAGAGAGATCTGAGTGGAGTGGCTAGTTATATATATATATATATATATCATTTTCTTCCAGATTCATACTCAAGTTGGATGATTTGTACACGGAAAATTCAGACTTGACCCTGGCCGTAAATAATATTTACAACAACAATTGGGTAGAACTCTGGAATGAAATAGAACCTCGAATTGTGACGAACTATGCCAAGGTGGGAGCCGAACTGCTTGATAGAATATTCGACAAAATATCCTACGATGAAATGTTTTTGTCAGATTAAATTGATGCTGAATGTCAACACAATTTGTAGATAGAAATTTACATATTAATCGAATAAATGGAAATAATTTGAATGAAAAGTTCAATGAAAATCAACACAGTTGGCGTGTGTTGATCGAGTATGCTCGAAAGGAGTTTACCCTGTGTTCCATTGGTGCCGAAGTCTTGCAGGAAATGCGGTTTTATTAATTCTGAAAAGAATACAGCTGTGATTCTCCCGATTCAATTTGATCTACATAATCCATAGTAATAAATGCATTTTAATAAATAATCGATAACACGACTACAATCTAATCGTCTGGCAAAAACATATCGTCGTAGGCAACATTGTAAGTCAAGTTCTGCCATATCTCCAGGAGACTCTTCTTGTAGGTGGGCAACAACACCGGTTCAATCTCATTCCAGAACTCGAGCCAATTATCATTGACCACGCGAATCAGAATCACACTCAGATCGGTATTTTCCTTGTACAAATCATCCACAGATAAGATCCAGCTAAGTGAAAATATAATAACTGTTAATCTATGGCTTCATATTCAGTCACATTCCCGTTGGAACTCACCGATCTATTGATATTTGTACAGCCACATCGTAAATAACCAAATATCGCTTATTGTTGCGATATGACATAAAAGTTTTCAGTTTCAGTGTGATTTGGACATTTTGCAAATCGGATTTGGAATGTCCTGTGGTGTTCGTATAAACTATAAGGCCTCGTCCTTGGAACTCATAGCTGCCCTCTTGTTCGAGTCTTGGTATTCTTAATTGGATTTCCAATTTATTGGTTTCCGGGCTTTTCTCGAAACCCGTAATACTTGTTATGGTGGCATTTTCAAAGCCCCTGAGCACTTGGTCCTTGAGTTTGTAGGAGAGCCACACAGGTCCAGGGTAATTCAGCAGGGTTATATCGTCGGTTTTTATGCTGTTAAGTGGCGGTACACCCACTTCGGGTATTCCTTTGGCCGCGCGACGTATAAACTGATTGGCGCTCTCCACGAAGCACGCCTCATCGCCAAAATGGCATTTCCGGATGTCGCCAGCTGTGCCATGACCTCTATTATAATTATATACGATTTATAAACTTAATTTCGAAACTTACGTAACTCAGCACACAATACTGTTTGCAGTGTAAAACCTAAACAGATTGCCAGAATTCTGTGGACGTTTCGCATTCGTTTCATAATACTAAATTTATGTCCGATCTAAAGCACTTGCACCATCACCAAACAGCAGCTGAAACAGAACTAATCGCAGCTCATGCACCTGATTGCTTTGAAAGTGATATTTTTGTAAACCCGTTTTACTCACAGAGTTCTCCGGCAGGTTCTACGTCGTTTCACTTTTCCTCCAACTGCCGTGCAAGTGTCAACAGGCATTAGCTAATCGAATGAACCGGTTCTAATTTCTGGATAACTTAGTTATATTCACTAGGAAGTTGCTTAGATTATGACATTGCTAACATTTTCCGATTGCTTTTGATTAGCATTTTCATCTTTTGTTTTGCTTTTGTACTGTGTTAGCTTAAATTAAAGAAAGCGTTTTGGGATTATGCAAATGTTATTGCAAGTAGAATCTACCACAACTAGTTCAGATCGGTTTTGCAAGACTAACGGGAGACTATGGTCAACTTGAACTATGGCTAACATTGAGCCCATGAAGTATATGTAATTGTATATTCTCACATATATTAAAGCCTTTATATACATAACATTTCATGAAAAACATCGTAATGGAATCTAAGGATTATTAAAATGAAAGAAATCTAGTCAAACATTTGATCAACTTTTCTCATGAGACAGCAGTTTCATGCAGCAACAAAACCATAAATATATGTGAACAACCGGAATGCAGCAGAAGCTCTAGAGATCAAAACCGCCTCGAATATAAACAATATAAAATCAAAAATTAGAAGACAAATAGATATAGAGGCTATGCTATAAGTCAGAATGAATATTTGGTAAAAACTGTTTGAGCTATCTTGCATGTTTGCGAATCGCAGGGAAGGGCTATGGCTTGCCTATAGAAAGGTGTTAAGAATGTCTACAGAGAGAAAGCCTACTGAATCGATGAAGCTGGTTTGAAGCTGGCACCTATGGTATCAGGATATATTCAGTTGTCACAAAATGTTAAGCAAGATTTCAAAACAAACTTAAGCTGACGCCCCCCACGAGGGGAGTCTGCATACCCAATTTGTTAACCCTTGCTCTTATAGCCACCGATACCTATTGGTTCATGCTGATCAAGAATGTATATACTTTATGGGGTCAGAGACGCATCCGTCTGCCTGTTAATCGACCTAGATCAAATCTGATCGGAGGGATACAAACCGAATTTGGTTTGTTTTGGATGAAAACCAAAAAAGTTATCAGAAATATGTTCTGATCGTATAACTATATCTAATAGCCATTCATTTTGTAGAGGCTACTTAACTATATATTGGATTCAAAACATATAAGGAAAAGAATATAACACATGTGCGATGCATCAACAGGGTACCATGACTTCTGTATTCATATTTGTTCTTAAACAACTTTGTTGATTTCTTTCTACTTTTAATTTATAATATGTAGATTTATGTTTGTCATAGACAAGTGCTTTCTAGTTGGCAGTTGGCATTTGTTTAATCTGACAAAAACATTTCAGCGTAGGATACCTTATCGAATATTCTGTCAAGCAGTTCTGCCCCTAGTTTAGCATAGTTTTCCACAATTCGGGGTTCTATTTCATTCCACAGTTCTATCCAATTCTTGTTGTAAACATTGTTCACGGCCAAGGTTAAGTCCAAATTATGTTTATACAAGTCATCCAGGTTGAGTACAAATCTGGTTGAAAATATAGCAATCATTAGTGCTATCTATATAGTCCCCTCATCTCTCATCTCTCTCGCGCTCCCACTTACCTATCCAACTCGACTCTGGCATTCAAGTCGTGTATCGTTAGGTGTATCTTATCATTCCTATACTTAACACTTATCTTAGGATTGAGAGTCAGACTCCCATTTAGTAATTCTGCTGAACAAACGCCCGTTGTGTTCGATTGGACGAGGTAGAGCCACCGCAATTCCATAACGTACCGTGCCTGATGTTTCATTCTGGGTATGCTTACTTGGATCACTAGTTGCTCCCTTGTGGGATCACTTGGATAACCGTGGCATTCTCACAACCCGTTATAACCTTATCTGACATGCGAAAACTTATCCAGACGCCACCCGAATGGGGCGTGTCAATCAGCATCAGATCTTTGGGTCGAAATTCATTGAAGGGAGATATATCCATTTCGGGAATGCCATTTGGATGGTTGCGAATAAGCTGATTGATGCTGTCCTTGATGCAGATCGCTTGGCCAAAGCGACATTTCTTTATTTTCCGGGCTAATTGGAGAAATCTTGGTAGGATTATCTTTATACTATGTTTTTCTTCAAGTTATGCATAACGCACATAGCTCAGCTTCAGAGACCAAGTTCTGCCAGGTGAACAGTATGAAACATGTTAGCAACTTATTCATGTTGTTTTTTATAGCCAAAGCTAGAACTTGCTATAACAGAAGCTAGACTTCTAATGAAATGAATAAGTGTGCTAAGCGCATGCTTCTACTTATTCTCAATTGGTCTGTAACTGGTTTTTCATTAGCTTTTCATAACATTGCACTGCAGTGCAATTTATTATCTAACATAAAAGTTCATTGGATGCAATTCTATGTATGTTATCTAACATTTCAAGCAGCTGCTTCATTTGGCCACTTTCGCACTATAAAAGCAATCTTTATTGATCTTCAAGTTTCTCATCTACCAAAAACAGCTCATCATAGGATACATTATCAAAGAACTTTCTCGAAACTTCAATGATGGAGTCGCGGAACATGCGTAATATTTTCGGCTCCAATTCATTATAAAACTCCAACCAGTTGTCGTTGTAAATACGATTCAGTAAGTAAGTTAAATCCGAGTTCTCTTCATACAAATTATCCAAGTAGAATATCCAGCGATCTAGATTGACTGCAATGTCTATGTCGTAAATTTTGAAGTAACGCTTCCCACTTCGAAATTCTATAAAGAATTTCATGTTGATCGTAAAATGCACATTCTGCGAATCGCATTTTATAATGCCTGTGGCATTTGCACGAAAAGATAGCAATTTTCCCTCAAAGCGGTACAGGGCTTGGTGCTTCACGCGCGGAATTCGACCCGTCAATTTCAATCTGCACGCCTCCGGAGTCTGCTCGTAGCTGTTCACATGGGTAATGGTGGCATTTTCGAAGCCTTCGATAAATTGATTCCTCAAATCGAAATACATCCAAATCGGACGCTGGCGGGAGCTATTGAAAAGAACGACATCTGATAGCCCCAGATGGTCAAATCTTTCTACACCTAGTTTCGGAATGCCTTTATTATAGAGGCGAATGAATTCATTGGAGCTTTTGATCAGGCAGGGCTCATCACCATAGCGACACTTCTCGATTCCGGCAGCTGGACGAAGGAATCAGAACGAGATTAACTATAATTATTATTACTGCAAACCTGGCATACGTACGTAGTTGAGCTCCAAAGACAAAGTGGAGGCAGCAGAGCAGTGTGACAATTTTTAGAGATTCTTGCATGTTTTTAGAACCGGAAACTCGACTTGCTTCAATAAGAGCTCGAATTGTATTAAAATCTGATAGTCAGCTTTATGGCGCTGAGTTTGTTATTGTGTTTGCTGTTGAACTAGCTTTTGAAAGCTTTCAACTTGAAGTGAATTTAAGGTATAAATTAATCTGAATGAATTGAATTAGTTTTATACAAGGTGGAGATTATATTGGAGATGGAACTCCAGGTTTTCGTTGATCTTCAAAAATATGGCCACGAAAGTTGAGATATATCAAAAGTTTTGTTAAGTGACAGTTGCATCTGCAATATGTCAAAATTCGCTGCTGATTTTGGACTCATTGGTCCGTTTTACGGTTGGTCAACCTTTTGTATTTCAGATTTTTTGCAGCTTGATATTGAGTCCCCTAAAAACTATATAAGGTTGAATTTCGTTTAATATTATACGACACAATAGCTCGGTCGATCAGTTGGCCCGCTGGTTTTTCGTTGGGGCCATTTCATTGTTTATTGACAATACTTTTGTGTAGCCACGTTCGTATCCAAGGAAACGTGATTTATTCTGTTGAGCAGTGATCTTGGAATACTCGCAACTAAAAAGCTCAGTGCTAAATGTTTTCGAATGAGTTGCACAGTGCTATAAAAACGTGTTTTCTACAGCTTTTGCTTTTCATTTATTAATGCAAATTCTGATTTTTAAATAGAATTGACTGAGGGTTGCTTAGTGAGGAACTCTTTAGAGTTGGAAAGATTAGGAGCATTGCTATGATATGCAGCTAGGTCGAGTATATGGTGTACCCCTGGAATTTACACTGAAAAAATTTAACCTCCATTCTCTGCTAACCAAAATAATCAACTTCAATTTGCTGGAAATATATGCAAAGTAAGCGACTTTTCCCACTTCATCTATGCCTCACATATAACCCATTCCCCCTTTGCTTCCACAACTTAATTGCCTCTTCTTTTTCTGTGTAGTTTTTCCACCTTTTCTGTGGCCTGTTCTAGTTTTCCATTTTCTATTTTTTACTCAAAAACACATTGCCCAATATGTTGATGTTTCCCTCAGTCTTATTTATAACCCCTTGCCATATTGCACTTCATTTGAATTCCATCCTACTGTATTTAAATTCAACATTTATCATTCTTAATTGCTGGCTTTAAGCACTGATTGATCTACTCCTTGACTATCGCTCTGGCCGGAGAGCTGCTGCTCTTGATCCGCTCAGATCTTCAACATTTCTGAATGAAAATCTCATTTGCTGTTGTGCTTCGTTGCTAATTTTTACCATATTTATTTTTGGAAATCTCATGCTGTCCCCCCTTTTCTTTTTGAAACTGTTGATGTCTTTATTGCAGTTGTTGGCTCTAGGCTCACACAATGTGTCTCTCGTTTCATGTTCATACAGAGTCAGTTCAGTGTCTGTTGGGATCTGCAATCTGCCATCTTCACGCGACTTTTGCTGTCTATAATTGGCTTTCCAACTGCTTGGACTGCAGGGCAGCACTTCAACTTTGTATTATGCAGAAGGGTAAGGGGGCAAGTGTGGAGTTTTAATCAAGATCCAGCGTGATAAATTCAAATCGCTTTGTAGGATTTAGGGGAAGCAAAAGGCGGTTCAATTCGAGAGTCTTGATATTACAATCGAAAGCTGAGAAGGTCAACAGATTTGAAGTGCAAGTTCATCTTGTCAGGAACTATAATAATTATAGATAACGATAATATATAAACCTACATGATCTGCATACGATTAACAAGTGACAAGGCAACTCAAGAACAATCTTTTATAGGCCAATTCTAAGCCAGAGCAGCTTTTGTCACTCAGCTTAGGAAATGTTAATATAATGTTAAATGGAAAACGTAGAAGTTGAGCTTCTGTTATTATCTTCTGAAGATTTCCTTTACTTTTTTATTTTCTCTATAATTTTTCGCAAAAATTCGTCGCTTTAAAACTTCAACTTCGTTTCGAAATCCAACAAATAAAGACGCCAGGCTGGCAGCCTGCTAGTTTTCCATTTGAATGCAGGCTAATAATGTTAGCGCCATATTTGACCGCTGTTTTAGGGTTATCCTTGACTGAATTTTGCCTCAACTACAATGTTGCCCAACCGCATGGGCAAGTGTCCGTGCAGTTTTGGTGAGCGCCGCGGCGATATGCTGGAGTGGCAAGCGTGTGGGGCGTTTACAACATTTTGCGGTCTACATTTGCATTTGGTGCACGAAACCTCACGGATATACGCGAACACGGATATATATGTATGCGCATATGTATACATATATATATATGTATGTCTATAACAAAACAATTAGAAACGACTGAGAGTCTGAAGCTCAAAGCGCTCGACGATTTCACGCTGATTTATGACAGAGGCGTGGATATGTAGAACGTTAGCAGGGACGGGAACTTAGGTATACAGAAACTCAAAGACAGGCACGTACTGACCGGTGGTAAAGAGGGGGAGGGGCTGGGGATTAGCCATTGAAGCAGCACAAGGCAAATAAAAGAAACTCCAGCACACACATAAAAAAAAGTTTAGGTCCGGCGGTTCGGATTGGCAGTGTGTGTAGATATTTGGTTGCCTTCGCACCGGAGTGGAGTCCAACCCATGGGCATAGTAAAAAGCTAGTGAAGCAATTATGCAATTACTTAATTTGATGGCCCTAGAGTGTGTGTATGTGTGAGTGCTTGTGAATGTGCATGAGTTTTCCTGCTTGCTTCTGCCCTATGTTAAGTATACGTTGCGTGGCCCACAAAGGCTGAGCTGAGTTTTGCTTTTTGCGGCCTCTAATTGTTTTTAGTAGACTTTTGCATGCGGAGCCTTTCTTGTTTGCAGCTGGTTGTTTACGAAGCTTGTGAAAATTATAACTGCACTTTTTCTCACTAAATTTTCCTCGAACAATGTGTTTTAGTTCGAATGTTAGCCAGCCAATTACTTTTAAATGTCCATTTTTTTCTTTACAAAATTCTTGTAGTTTTAATTGAAAATTCCACAGATGACACACAAACACAAAAGCCTGTGGCTTGATGTGGAAACCAGGTAAACATTTTTGAAGTTTTTTTTATGAATCTTTGTCAAAGAACAAAAACGAAGCCTTGAAACGGATAGACATATCAAGATGTTAGGTGATTTGTTGGCATATTGTTAAGAGATCTGTCTCTCTTGTTGTCATATAATTACATTTGGGTGGACTATGGTTATGGGATAGCAAAGTACATGAGAATTTTGCATGGTCAGCAAGATTTTGTGACAAGAAGTAAAATTTCCCTTTTAGGAATCCTCCAAGTTCATAAGAATATCAGTTTAGTGTTTGATTTCAATTTTAGATTATAATTGAGCCTTAGAGCTGGCTGCGCTGCACTTACCATTAAGCTTAAATCCATGATTGCATATAGATATAGGATATAGATATATATAGATATAGGCATTAATAAAATCAGAGCCACGCAATTGTCTGCTTTTGTTATTCTTGTGCAAGTAAATATGCAGGGGTTCTTGCCTTCTATGATACTTTTACTTCGTTATGCATTCGGTCTATGAATAGCAAATTCATTTTCTATGATTATATATCAGTATTGTAGGATATATATATATCTCAATGATCCTATGGCTGATTTAATGCTAGCTCAAGTTGCCTAAAAGTTTCCTATTCCTGATTGGCCTTCCGCAAAACAACACAGAGTACTCCTCCATATGCTAAGTAGTTTCTCTAATTTTCAACACCAGAATCTAACTGAAACATCAGGCTTTAACTCTCAAGTGATAGTTTTACTCTTTGCGGCTTTTTATAACCTAAAAATCATTCGACTGATATATGTCAGAGGGGAAATTATTTAATCAAAATTTTAACAAAATTTCAATATAAATAATAGATGATAATTCTTATCTACCAAAAGTTTCATCATTGAATAAATATATATATAAGATAATATAAATATATATATATATATATATATATCTGCTAGTTCAACTTTTCATTACCCAAGAGATCACTTGCTGATGATCTACCATAAGACAGGCTTTCTTATAAAGTATTCTTTGTTATCAACATTTCACACTTTTGAACTTCTATAAAAAGTGTTTGCCTGGGCATACTCTGCTTACAAAATATTTCTATATATATATATGGTCTTCATGCTAAATTGTATCAATCTTAATTAAAAATATTTTGACATGTGCTAAATTTTCATACAACAAATTTTTACTGGCATTTCGAAAGCTCTGCTTGGCCTTCGACTGCTTCTGTTTTCTCCACTTGCTGCCATATGCCAACAGCTGTTACGGCTTGTAGTTTTATTTGCACAAAAAATATATAGCAAATGTCAAATGTGTGTTGACACAACATACACACATGCACACACACGCACACACTCACACACACACACATTCATATATACAGACAGAATTTACCTTTAAGAAACAACAAAGAAAATTGCTTTAGTAAATCCAAAAGGAAAATAAACACACACAAAAACACAACTTGAGTAGAAAAGTAAATAGAAAATGAAGGCAAGGAAAAGCAGCCAGGTGGATGGAGGAGCTGGCAAAGCCAAAGCCCAGGTCCAAGTCAAAAGAAGGTGAAGGGTTAAGGCAGAGCAGAGCAGAAGGTGGAAAAAACCTGCAAGCCAAACTGAGCTACAGCTCGAAGTGTTTATTATGAGCGTATATACTAGGTGTGTGTGTCTCTGTGTGTGTGTGTGTGTGTGTGTGAGCCTCCTCCTCAGCCAGAGCCAGCGCCACGCCCCCTTTATGTATGACACTTAAACATGCAAAGCTGCTTGCCAACATGATTTATATTAGCCATGATTTCTAGCAATTTTTAGCACTTTAACTCTAGACCCCCCTTTGGCCACCCCCCCGTTTTTTTTACGGTTTTGCTCGAGGTGTTGATTGTTGTTGAAATTTCGAAAGAACTTGAGAGCGCGCTATATGACATATTCTTTTATTGCATGGCGTTAGGGGGGTTGCGGAGGGGGAGGCGTGTGCAGGAGTGGATGGGTTATAACAATAAAAGCAAGGTTGATATTGTGCGAAATTGTGCTTAGAATGAGACCAAAGGAATATAAAGGGACCATAAAACTTAATGTAGCGAAATGAGAGACAATATAAGAATCTAGCAGAACGTTAAGTTTTATTGTGATATATTTTACAGGGCACTTTGATATTGCTTTTAAAGCCATCATCAAGGCAATAATTTAAGTTAATTATGTTAAAAGTAAGATCGGAGATCAACATCAATCAATCTGTGTGTCGATAGTTGATCAATCAAATCTGAAACAAGCAATGACATCTTCCACTCAGTTCGACTACTTTCTAGATTTCATATCGAAATCAAGCAAACGTACCTGGGAGTGTCACATCTTTGAAGATTGGGTTGCTTTCCCGGTTCCTTCAACTGCTTAACATTTTATGATGCCAACCAACAGCGGCTGTCTGCCATATAAGAATTAAGTCATAATGCTTTCAGGCTCATCTCTGTCTCGCATTCTGTTTCAGTTTCAAATGCAAAAAACCTGACAAACGCAACATGACAAACATAAATAACCAGAACAAAAAGAGACAGCCAGGACACGGACACACACACAGGTTTTTATGATGTACATCAACAAGCACCAAACAGGGTGTCACGCAGCAACACGGCAAGAACTAACAACTGAGACGGAACGGAGCTGCAGATGGAGCTGGAGATAGAGATGGTGATGAAGATGGAAATGGAGACAGAGTCAAGTTGTTGTTGGTTTGACATACGACAGCAGTCAGTGGAAGTAGTGAGTGTGTGGCAAAATTCTAGCTAGGAGCAGATCCTAAATATTTTATTGCGTCAGGTGAGCGGAGAAGGGGTTAGAAAAGAAAAAAGAGCCAGGGATATGTGCTAGAGAAATTGGAATGCCAGGCGAGAGAAATATTTAAATGACATTTACTCAGAGCGCAAAAGAGAGCGCAGGGGTCGGTGGCAGGGAGGTGCCAGGCCAAACAGTCAGAGGCAGCTTAACTAAATTGCAGGATATTTATTTAAATGTGGAAAACGAAGGCGGGGGTAAGTGAGTGGGGCTGGAAAGGGTTTTCCTTCTCCCACTGCCAACGCCTAAGCTTTAAAACAATAACTAAGCCATATGCATAGGCAGGGGATGTGGGAGTGTGGGGTGTGGTGGGATGACTGGGAAAGGGTGAGACACATGCCAGCAGGATGTAGAACCTAGACATAACAGGCGCAGTACAACCACCTCCTCACCTTCACTCTCCTGTATCCTGTTTCCCTGCTCTCTAACATGCAAAAACTGTCGTCAGTCAGCTTAAATTTATTGCTTCCTTATGTTGTGTAGTGTGTGTCTCTGTGTGTGTGTGTCTGTCTGTGTGCGTGTGGCGTTATGAAAGTAAATACCTTAAAAGCACATATGCGATTGTGTGGGTGTGTGTGTGTACGTGTGTCTTTATTTGTGTCTGTGTCTGTCCTCCAGCCCGCCTCCAACTTAAACTTGAACTTTCTGTTATATTCACATTTTTTATATGAAATTTTCATATGATATAAAAAGACTTTTTCTTTCAACTTTTTTTTTCGAAATTTTGTTTGACTTTTTGGCTCTCGAAAAAACTCATCTTTCCGATTTCAACTGCCACCCCCCTTTAGCCGCCTGACCTCGTTTTTTAATGGCATTTGTTCTGAAGCGGGATTTCCGTTTTCCTTTATTTTTGCGGAAAGGGTTTCTTTTTATGACTGCTTTTTCTGACTTTTGAAGTGCACACAAAGACACACACACACATTCAAATACACATAATTATGCTATATATATCAACACATCAGCATTATGACAGTTCAGTTAGTTCCCACATGGCGTATGCTTAATGTATTTGTTGCGCTACTTTTGCCCTACATTGAAAATGCATTACGAAAGTTGCCCTAAAATCATTTACAAAAGAAAAATAGTTTGAGCTATTTATATACGTAAAATAAAAAGTTAATTTCAGATTTCAATAGATAATTTTATAGATTTTTGAAAATATATATCTATGACGTCTCAAGATTAAGAATTTGGAGACAAATGTTAGCCAACTTGAATTAAAAAGATAATTAATGAATTTATTGAATATTGCGGAAAAATATTGTATTACTCCATGATATACTTCCCTCCGAATGCATACAAATTATAATTTCAAGCAGCAGTGCAAAAGTTCTTTGGTTAAGGAAAGTCCATCTTGATATTTTGAGAATTTTAATGGCAGTTATATTTTTATTAATTTCTCTTTGAATTCTCTTGTTTTGCCTAAAAACAGAGTACACCTCTTTGTGAACAACTGCAAAATAGTTGACTGTTTGGCAGCTGCCTTTGAAATTCATTTAAAAACCTTAATTCCTCACTAAATCTCACTAAATTTAACAACGGAAAATAGAGAAAAAATTCCATATTTTTGGCAGACTGCAGAGCCTGTTTAGAGGACGTCCATGGTCTCTCATTAAGAGACTTCTTGAACGACAACTACATCTGATGGCTGCCTGATTACTTCAAAACTAAAAGAGATCTAGAAAATTTAAGTTGCTAATGAGAATAAGAATAGCTGCGCTCATGAGATTGTTGTAAGTCTTCTGTTGTTGTTAAATAAATTTTTGGCATTTTTCGACTTTTTTAATTTTCTAAAAATTTTAAAAAATATTTCAAGCACTTTCTCACTTTTTCATCAAAACTTTTTAGCAAAATTTAAAGATAACTTTTATGGAAATCATTTCTTTAGAAGTTGAAAGTTGAAATTTCTTTGTTTTGCAATACAATATAAAGTCTCCGCTGTTTTAGATAGTTTTAGTGTCCATTTATCTATTTAGGCTAATTTGATTGTATCAAACGAACACGAACAAGTGACATTTCAGGCAACATTTTTTGTGAAGACAACTGCCTAATTCGTTACTCGTGTTAAAAGTTATATACTGATTTGAATATGAGCGAAATGTCCGCAGAAATACTATTTGTACCATTCACAAATTTGTCTTCCCGTTGGTTAAGTTTGAATTTTATCCAGATCGGACAACCATATCATATAGCCCCAATATAACCGATTGTTCCGGAATGAACACTTAGGAGCATAACTTTTCGGTTTTTCTTCCAAATTAAAACAAATTCGACTTGCATCCCTTGTATCTACTCAATTCAGATCTAGATCGGTTATAGATTTACAATGTGAATGGCATATAGGCTTCGGCAAGCTAAAGCTAGCCTTTCTTTCTTGTTCTGCCATAAAAATGATTATAAATGCTGCAAAAATATGACAAAATTTGTGTAGTTTACTTTGAGAAAGCTGTGATTGAGTGGCTTCTTCGATTCCGCTTCGCTAATTTTGAGCTAAAAGATACACCTTGCACTGTTCGGCTTGTCAGTGAAAAAGTCGATTACATTTTGCAACTAATGGAGCAGAGCGCAGCTGTCAGGAGATAGCAGAGGCTCTAGACAGCAACCATATGACAGTTAGGACCACAAATGAATTGAAATGGAATCATTTTTGAAGTGAATTCCATAAGATTTTCCTATGAAGATTTGATGCATCCACCTTATAGCCCGAAACTTGCACCCTTTGACAGCCATTTGCTTTGGCCTTTGCAAAACTCTATTAATCGTAACAGATTGGCCGACCGAAGAGAAGCTGATAAACAACAGCAGTTCTACACCGATATAATTATGAAGCTAATCGGAAAATGGCAAAAGATCATAGATGATAATGGCCAATATCTAATTGATGGAAATTATGTTTGAATAAAGAAAATTGTTGTTCAAAAATTTACAAAAATCAGAGGAGACCTTTTATATGACCCAAATAAAAATATAAATATATAAGTTAAAAACTATTAAACTAAATTTTTAAATTTTTATCCATATATGAATATATACAACAAAGATCAGGAAATAAGTAGATTACAATAGAAATATTCCTTTATTTAGGATTCTTCTTTAATTTTTCAACAGCTCCAAAAACTTTAAGGCAGATCCTGATGAAATTTTAATGCTATTTAAGATTTTTTAATTTAGAGATTTATTTACATTTGCTGCTGCGGATTCAGTTTGAAATTTACTATACTATATTATATTGTATATTGTACGTTCTGTTTCCCTTGAATCAACCCCCACGATACCTCTATCTTAGTCGCTTCAGGAGCTCCAATTGGGACCATTAATTACGCAAAGTTCAACTGTGAAATCGACCAAACATATGACAACAAATTGGCAAACTCTCTGTCTGTCTGCCTGTTACACACACCTTACACCCCTCCGCCAAGTTTCCACTCACTCTACTCGTATCTGCGAGCCTGTCTGTTCGGGTTCGAGTTCTGCGTGTCAATATTGAATTTGAAATTAAAACTCCCCTTCGACAAAAAGGACAGCGCATAGCACAGCACAGCAGAGTGGACCAAAACTCTGGCCCGCCTGACTGGCAACAGTTGTGCCAAATTGCCCCCCCCCCCCCCCCCTGCTCCCACCGGGCGCCACTGAAATCTGCATGTGTTAATTACCCATTGGTTTGTTGTACGGGCTCTGGTCAAGGGGTCGAGTGGATGGCATAAAAAATTGTCAACATGGCGGCCGGGTGGCGCTGGGCTGGTGGAGGTGAAGGTGAAAGAAGGAAGCTGACAGCACAAGCTGCTGTCCAGCCAATGCCCACATTTTGATTTATAAACCCCCTTGGCTGGCAGCGGGGTGATTGAGGGGGTCAATTTGCATTTACCTCTGGAGCACAAAAACAAATAAACGTCTAATCGAGTGGCTTCGGCAGACAGGGTGCAACTGCTGCCACGTGAAGGGGGGAAATGGTTGCAGTGGGGGTGGTTTTGGGGCATACAGCAATGCCATCAACTGTTGCCGCTCAGACAGGCTACAAATTATGTGACGTAACAGCTGTGTCAAAAGGGGGGGCGGCGTTTGGTTGGAAAAACTGATGCTGGCCATAAACAAATAAAGCTCACTGTTGGTCGAGAAATTGATTTTTTGCGCCTAATCAAAAACGAATTAATTTCAGTTTGAGGACCATGTGACAAGCGATTCACACATCCAGAACCATTCATAGTTCCAGCTCCAACAACAACAACAACAGCAACAGATCTCTTCCCCCAACTGAACATAACCCCAAAAATTGATTAAATTGGCATGAAATGAAATTTATGTTTTAGTGTCTGTTCAACTTCTATTTTGGTGAGCAGAGAGAGCTTCAAGGTGTTTGCTTCGAGGGGAGAGAAGTGAGAAGAAATCCCTGCTGAAGATTCAAGCCACCCTTAGCAGTGGCTTCCGAGTGTCCTGGGCGGTTAAAGTCATTGGAAACACATTTCTTGCCTTAGCCATTTATTTTTCAGTGGAAAAACTTTAAGATTCTCTTTTGGGGGTTGTTACATAATCGCTTTGGGGGTGTGGGGAAATGAATTTAAAATTATAGAAATTAAATTAAATGGAATCGCTGCAGCAAACGGTGAAATAAATGAAAACTCATGGACAGGAAGGGCTACCAAATAGTGTAAACATTTGCAAATATCAAAAACTTTAATCGAGAGTGAAACAGCAATTTCAAATTTCAATTGAAAACTTGGTGAAGTTGTAAAGGCTGCTGAAAGGAATTTGAAATTTGAAACTAACAATAATATCTTTTTGATCAACAGAAGAAGAATAATTGATTTGAAAATATCATTTAGTGGTTCCAAATTATAAAGTTGGATGCCAACGTGTAAATTTCTTATATGAAATTATTGGACAAAGTCCATCAGCTTTTACCTCAAAATTACACATCATTTGCAAAGCCAACAGATCATTTGCAACTGTCTAAGAAAATGTAATTATTAATTGGATTATTATTAATTTGGATTAAAAATTTTTGTTTCTTTTAAAGAAATTTCAATATTTTGTTACATTTTGCTATATTTTCGAAAATTGTTTGTTAAATTTGAGCCGAAATAAGTGAAAACGTTAGAGTCGACCTTTGCTTAACAGCTGAGTACATTCTGCATCAAGTAAATTGATATATATCAGATGCATCCCTATTAAATTTTTTGAGGTATAAAGTATCCATTTGGTTTTTTCAAGGAAATACCAAGACGTTTTTATTAAAATAAGACGCAAAATAATAAAAATAAAATAAATAAAATAATAAAATAAAATAATAAAATAAATCAGCAGCTGCTGATTCCAGGATCATTTAACTATGCTTGAATAGCCTTGAATTAAAATTTGATAATATATTGGACAACGCCGTCTGGACTGCTAAGCGAAGCACAAAATGACACAAAAACGAATGGCAGAGAAACCCAAGTAGTGTTGCTCTGCCACCCTGTATGTTGGTATAAAAATTAATATATTTATTATATATTATTTATAAACTTAAGGAAGGAAATATTCACGACTGGGGAAACAAAACAAAGAAATATAATAGTAAATAAAAAATAATAAAGAAATAGACTTCAGATAGGGTGGCGCTAGAAGAAAACGATGAGTTCATCCACAGTCGCCGCCGTATCACACGATGCATGGCTGGATGCAGAGAGCAACCGAACGAACAACACAAAATTAAAATAAGACGTAGAATATAAAATTTAAAAAAAGAAATCAGACAATAAAGAAATGACGTTGTGCTCAGTGTGAAAGCACACGTACGAATGAGATTCTCAAACTACGAAGCCCACAAATATCTTTTTCAAAGGTTAAACTTGTCAGAGCCAACTGAGTTTAAGACTTGAGAATTTTTAAGTTCTTTTGGTTTTCCAGATGAAATTTATAGTTGAACTTCTATAGATGTTGCTATTGCACTGTATCTGTACTACTTGTTATTGACGTTCTATAGCTCTAGATATTACCGATGTGGAGAGTATATATATCATCTACGGTCAATATTTTGTATTCAGAGCAAATCTGCGGAACAAAAAGGCCATTACGATGCTGGTTTGGTAATCAGCATTCAGTTGATGAGCGCCCGTAAGGAACTTTAGTAGGACTCACTATGTGCTTCCTTATGGATCGATCAGACGCTGCAGAATCTTGCGAATGACGCGTATGCGCTGGCGATAGAAATTGTAAAAAAAGTCATGCAGAGCGGTCTTGAAGCCACCCTCGTTTAGCTCACGACCCCAGTATTTGTCACGCTTGGCATACTGCTCCAGATCAGCTTGATAGGTCTGCATGCCGCACAAACGAACACCCAGCGAACCAGAAGTGCTGGCCGCACATTTGGCCATCTGTTTAGAACGCTTCTCAGCGGAGGCATCGTCGCCATGCTGACGAGTGCCCATTTTTAGATCCAGAATGCAGGGATTGCGAAATTGCGATGTGATATTTTCGAGCATCAGGAAGTCTGTAAGGCAAAACGAAGACGCACAAGATTAGGTGAGACTTCAGGGACAAGTGCGCTTGCTTAAGATTTTATGATCACATATGTATGTATATTGTGCATTATCCAGGGGCCCATTCCACTATTCAGAGCAAGTTCCTCGGAAAATCTCCATACTGCAAGGCTATATAACGATGCCAACAACCCAGCTTTAAGTCTGTACGACATGAACAACGGCAGATGAGTATAAGTTGCAGAGGGTCAAATTTCGCATGTCCTTGTAAGCCCACCTTGTGGTCTATGAAACTTAAAACCCCAAACAGTAAATAGACATTTTGTATTATATTTATAATCGTATAGTGTAGAGACTCTTATGGTGGCAAAGTCACAAAACAGCCAGCTGTTCGCAAAGGATCACCGTGTCAAAACAACAGGAATCATAAATCAATAGAAATTGGTTTGATTTAATGTTGTAATCTTATAATCATTATCCTCTAAAAGCAGCTCAATTCGTGTTTGTAAAACAAACCTTGAGAAAAACCCTGCCCTTACACAATCTAAGTGGCTTTCCATAATTAACCTTACTCCTAATCTTT
The DNA here is from genome assembly GCA_037043425.1 of Hirtodrosophila duncani. NCBI lineage: Eukaryota > Metazoa > Arthropoda > Insecta > Diptera > Drosophilidae > Hirtodrosophila > Hirtodrosophila duncani. Next base: position 211,633 of record JBAMBM010000370.1, on the reverse strand, counting down.
GATCTAAAATACACAAAACTGGCTTCACCTACAAACTTATTGTCTGCCCCAATTTGACGTTCATAATGAGTGTGCCTAAATTTCAATAACAAAACGGCCTTAACTATTCAACTACTATGAATCCTGGCTGCATTGTGCCTACTCTATGGCTGCATATCCTGGACATCCTGTAATTTGTGCTGCTTTCATAATGTTATGCAAAATCTTTAATGTAATTAATGATATTTGGTTTAAATGAAAATTGTCTCATCCTCACACACAAACACACTTGCACACACACACACAGGCACAAGCACAAAGGCAGCATGCACATGTGTGCATGTCCTGTTTGGCATGGAGAGGACATTGCAGTATTGCAGTTAGTTGTTGTTGTTGCTTTTATTGTCAGCAGTCATGTAACGGACATGCAATAGCAACAACAATCACTGGGCAGCTGAGGAAAAGGGGGTTAGGGAGTGATGGGAGGAGAGAAAGGGGCAAAGAGTTAACTGCTGCCAAGCCAAATGCTGCTTTCTAATTCACGCACTCACTCAGAGAAGGAATATTCAGAGTTTGTTGCTTACTAAATACCAACAAATATATCGGGGTCTCTTTTTGGTCCATCTCCAGACACGAGATGATCTTTTCTCCATCTATGTTTAATCTCCATCTATGGCTAAACACTCACTTTTCCCTAAAAACTTGAAAGCAAATGCGGCCACCAGAGTGTGATTTGTCTATACACCCTGTGACCTCGAGCCAACTGAGCCACTTGCAGTTGGAATTCGGTACAGACAGATGCTTAGTGAATGTCTACATCATAAAATCCAACTTGATTGAAATTTATAACATCCTAGCTATTGCTGTTTGAACTGATCGTTATTGTTCAGTCAGGAGAAGGAACTTTATATGTATAGAGAATATATATGGCATCAATGTTTTCCAGTGCTTGTGTTCCCTCTTGCTGTTTTTCTCAGTGCATAATCACACACACACATCCTCACTCACACATACGTTTTTGGCTAATCATTGACAACTGTGTCGTAGATTGTTCGTCTGTATATCTGTCCACGTTTACTACCCTCTCTGTTGCTGCCTTTCCCCCCCTTGGGCAAACCATTCCCGTTGCCCAGCTACTCTCGTCCTCACGTGAGTTTCTAATGCGCTAAAGTGCTTTTTGCCTAAAAACAAGTTACACTTTTGCAATTTGCACTAAATCCCACTTGGCTCTGTGGCCACTGGAACACAGGGCGGCGGGGTCGCCCGTAGTTGGATTGGAGGTTGGGTCTTTGGGGGGGTTAACTGGGTTCGTCTGCATAGGCAGACAAAGTCGACTACTACAACTGCTTCAAGCCTCTTCCTCTTGCCACTTCCGTTTCCTTCCTGTGTGTGTTGTAAATCCTTTTTTGGCCGTTGCGTGGCAATTAAAAGGGATTTTCATGGCTAAAATGTATTTATTTTACACAGACACAGACACATGCCACACACACACACACACAGATGTACACACATGCATGCTTTGGCTGCTAATATTTGATTTTTGATTTGTGGTCTGTCGAACCAGTATCTGGATACCCTCCTTGTCCACCGCCTCGGCAGTCGCAGCCCACTTGTAAAGTGCTCATATTAATTACTATTGATTTTGGGCCTTCAGTTTCGCTGTTAATGAAATTGAATTGCAAACAGCAACAACAGCAACAACAACAGCAACAACAACAACAGCAACCAATGTAACAGCAGCAATAAGAACAGCTGAAATTGTTTACAGAAGAAAAATCAATAAAAGCACCGCAGTGGCACAGTTTGCAGCCACAAAATGGGAAGTGCATTGAACCCAACTTACGTTAAGCACTTCAAAGATACGGCAAGGGTTAATAGGTTAATGTGTTGCACACAGATTTGCAAAATATATGGCAGACCTAAGGATAATAACAATTTTTATATGTGAGTCTACGATTTGTAACAAACATAGTCAGGAATAGCTTCATCAGCATTTTCTTGCACCAGTTTTTGCTGGGCAATTGCCAAGGCAAACAAATGTTAGTGGCGCCTCAATGTTCATATACCGGAATTAATTCTGCCGTGAATGAAATATATAGCCGCCTGCTCAATAAATGTACTCTCTCTCTCTCTCTCTCTCTGAGGGCCTTCAATGTACTGTATTCAAATCATATTCTTAAGATCCCCTACACCCTGCTGAGCCTAACTTGAGGGTTGCGCGGTGGAGTCACTATCGCAAGCGAAATTTACTATCGTGTACCACTTTCTCTTAGATAGCTACTGCTAAAATTTCAGCCGAATCTGACTCCTAGTATGGATTTGACCTAAAGTGAAGGCGGATTTATAAAAACATGGAAAAAGAGGAAGGGAAAAAGCGTTGTAATGACGTGTACTTCTCTCCCCCCTCGCTGGTGACCTTCAAAAAATGGTTTTACGAGTTTCAACGTAGTTGCCCATCGAGTTTTGATGAGCCACGCCCGGGTGTCCCGAATGCGGCTACCGCGGAAGATAACTTGATAGAAATCCCAGATCTCGAATTCGCAAGATAGTAGGCGTCTCAAAATACCTCATGGGTCATATTCTGTATGACATTTTGGGTATGAGAAAGCTTTCGTCGCAATGGGTGCCGCGTCGGCTGGCTGGCGCTGCCGCCATGCACACTCTTTGCCAAATACTTGACCACGGTGCTGCTGGCCCCGGATTGGTCGACAACCGCTGTGCGTAAGCTGATACAGAGCCGCTGTTTCCTTGCGCAGAATCTGGTGCTGTTTGTGATGAGCCGCACCACCAATTTCCATACGGCGCTCATCTGCATGGCCATCATCATTGGTGGCACGGGCTTCCACAACAATGCGCTGACAGTGAATCTTCAGGACTTGGCGCCACTGCATTCGGGCAGTGTCTTCGGCAAGCGTAACCGGGGGACCACTTCAGAGCAGTGTTTGGGCAATCCGAAGCAGAAATAACAGTAGACTTCATTTGCCGAACTTGCTATGAAGAAGACAAAGACTGTTCTAATGGCCGGAAAGGTGATGGCCACGAGGGATTCACAAGGTGTGATCTACATTGACTACCTTGAAAATGGTAAAACGGGCTCTAATTTTCCAAATTATTGCTGAATTATTCAACGTCGAATTGCAAAAGAATGGCCCCAGTTGGCGAAGAAAGAAGTTGTTTTGCACCATGACAACACACCGGCTTACACCTCCTCCAAATTCGTCTGATTAGGCTACGAACTGTTGCCCTATCCACCGTATTCTCTAGATATGGTAACGTCTTCTTCACTGGATGTGTAGAAATTTAGTCGAATGAGGAGGTCATCGCCGCCATGGAAGCCTATTTTGCAGGCCTCTAGAGAACGTTTTTTCAGATGTTTTAAAGAAGTAGGAACATCGCTGGGTCGAGCTAAGAGCTCAGCAATGTTTGCTGAGAAATAAATCCTCATTTTTCCGACATTTTCTTATCTTACCGCACTCGCCCTTAGCATAAACTTAGCCCTAAATTACACATTCATCGGCTCTTCCAACTTATTTATAGGATTCTTCTTAGCGGAGAATTACTTTTAAACCTTTAGTTAAGTCAGTTGAAGTTCTAATAATAAATCGAACAATTATAGTATTTCTTGTGTTCCCTAATGGGACGATTGTCCAGTAGATAAAGGACACAAACACAGATAAATGTTGCTGTTCAACTACCCAAGGGGCTGCACAAATGTTTCCAGGTCAGAATTTCTGACCCAAAAATCAAGTTAAATTAAAAATTCTGCTTAGCAAGAATATCCCCCACACTGATTATTTATTAAGTTTTTAACTTCAATTTATCTACAATTTATCTACGTAATTACATTCATACTCCATGTGGCGAACAAACGATTTAATACACACACACACACACACACACGCACTTTTTGTACAATTTCCATTCAATTTGTGAAATGATTGAAATGAAAACTTAATTGAAGACAATGCCTTTAGCCCTTTCCCTGCCAGCCTTTCGGGTATTATCCTGCATGCCTTGCTGGCACAAAAATGCATTTTCAATTAATTTTTATTCACACAACGTGCATTTATTCATTAAGCTGTTATGACGTTATGCCGTTATGATTTAAGGTGTCATAACTGTAGGCCATTGTCACAAGTGCCGGATATTATTTTTTCTTTATTCTGTTCATCCATTATGCTATTGCCACCATGAGTTTTCCTGTTTTCTTTTTGTTTTCTTTTTGTTTTTGGTTTGTTTTTGCATTTTAATATCTGTGGGTGGGTTATCACATCTCTGATATGTGACTTGATTTTTATATGTTTTCTCTGGCGACTTTATTGATTTTATAAATTGAATTTCAGGGCCTTATATATGTGTTGCGTGTTAGAGATGAGAGCGTGACTTCTAGAGCATTTTGTATATCCTTGAGGAGGGTAAGCAAATGCTTTTTAGGGGAAATCTCTAGAGATTTTGAGCAGTGTAAGTACAAACAGATGAATCTGTAGGGTAATTTGTGTACCTTAGTTTGAAAAAGCTCAATAGAAACTAGATTAATTTTCTGTTTGAATCGTTTTTGGGGTGTTTTGCATGTTCAACAGAAGCGCCTACTGATTGCTAAGAGATTTGAAACCAACTTTTCAACATTTGCTAAAACTTCCATCTAGTAGGCCATGCATTTGTTCTGTATCATTTTAGAACGATGTAAAAATGAAGCTATAAATTTCTCTAAATCTCTAGAGATTTCCGTAACACACAACATGAGCATCCATTCACCAAATTTGATCAGGATCGCGCTACTAAACTATGCTTTCCAATTAAAGAACACAATTCTGCAAGGATATGAAAGCTTTGGGCACCTGAAGTCTACCCTTCTGTCTTATTTGAGGTACAATTGAGGCCAAGTAAAGCTCTATTCAAATCTTCTTCAACTGAGTAGATGCGAATTCTAATGATGAGAATTCTAAGTTCAAGGCATCAACAGATCTTTCATGTTCAAAATTGGAAATTTGATTAATGATAATACAGGTTTGATTAGCTAAACTTCAAGATGCGACTTCAACATCGGAACACTTTCAACTTGAAGTCCTTCAATCCCCTCCCTATAAAGTTGACAATGGACCATGAATAACCCCTGATTTATTAGGCTAATGTCATTAGTTGAAAGAGAAATCTTCCTTAAAAAAATATTACAAAAATTGATACTTGCTGCTTCCCTTTGTAATAGTATTAAATTTCAGTCAAACAACTTTTTGTGCTCACTTTGGCAACTCTGCGTTCTGTTCGCTAATCAGGCCACCCGCTATCATAATATTGTATTGCAAAGCATATTTTGCAAAAATCGATAAGGACTTTCTCGGGCTGCTCTCATAAAATTATAAAATACATAAACTGCTCCCACCCCGCCAGCCGGAAGCTCAAAAGAGCGGAAATAACGCCATGAAATTAATGAAAAGCGGCAAATATCATAGGTCGGTCCCCGTCCCCGTCTCCGGCCCCAGCTAGGTCTGGCCCATAATTGTTGTGCCAAAAACTTTATGCACGTAGCGATAGCGTAGATCAAAAATGGCGCAGGAGCTGCTTTTGCCTCCCTCCGTCCCACCGTCCCTCCATTTGAAAGAACTTTCAACATAAAACGCCAAAAATTGCACCATTAAGAAATTCGCTGCGCCTCAGTGAGCATTGGCGAGCATAAATAATAGTTATAAATACCTTAGTGGTTGTAAACTTTTGTCATTGAACCCGCCTCCCAAATACACTTTAGATGCCACAGCCGCTGGACCGCAGCCGGAGCGGGGTCGGGGTCGGGGTTGGAGGACCGCGGAGCCAAAGTCCAAGTCGAAAGTCCTTGCTTGACTGAAATCAGCGCACGTCAGCAGAGCGCACTTTGTTGCTTCCTGTGTGGCCGGACAACGACTTGGAGACTATGGTGCTTCGGGTTCGGTAATCACTTGAATATTACGAAGCGGAAATCGAAAAGTACGCTGCAACATTTTTCAAATGCTATCTTGCCCGCAGTAGCAGAAGAAGAGGAAGCATAAGTAGGGGAAAATAAGAAGTAAATGTAAGGACACCGATTAAATACTCTATTGAATCGATTGATAATGGAAAATGTTTGGATGGGAGACTTGGGAAGGGTAAAAAGAAGTATCAAAGGAATATGAGACACTGAACTTTACGGTTTCGTTTGGCCAAAGAAGACTCGCTTAGGCCTTACTGGAGTATAAATCTTGGAATTTCTTAACTGGCTAAAATATTTTTATTGTTTTTTTAAACGTTTTTTTCAAGAGATCTTTCTAAATGGTTTGGACAGCCACAGCTAGCTTAGGGATCATGTTTGGAACTAAACGAAGTTGTTATTGGACATTTATGAAAGACTTTCAATGAAGAAAAAGCACTTTCAAAGTCCATCCAGGTCTTGATTCAAGGATATAAAATACTCTTTGAAATTCGAGAATTTGTATTATAACTGTCCTTTGATTAAGTCAACATCTATTCAGACTAGAAGCAAATCTAATAATTTTTTTGAATTTGAATTCTTAAAATAAGCCTAAGTTTTAGATGAAAGAAAATCATGAATTTTACTAAGCTCTAAAGCCAGAATTCATTGAGAATTGTAAACAAAAGCTAGCTCTAAATGGGTTGATCAATTTGATATTCATGGAAAATTCTTAAGCATTTATAGCTACTTATTTAAGGTTGTGAAAGTTACATCTTCTCTATACCACCCGAAGTCAAGAATCCTTTGAACATTGGGGTGAACCCTTCCTTTATATATTTAACTGTGGATTCACTTTGTTAAACTGTTTCAAGAAATCTTACTGGGGAATGGATGATAAGGTTATCCTTGAATAGCAAAAAGAAAAATTGTATCAAGAATTATCTATTATAATTGAAGTTGGCCTTTTCTTTGCAAAAGTTTTTAAAAGTTTTTTGAATATTTACAGATTTATATTGTTTTTGGATTCGTAAATCAACAATCGTAATCATATACATTAAATGAAAAAGAATTCAAATGCCTAATGATGTAAGAAACATCATCATATCATCATTTTTATATTGAAATTAAAAAGAATGAGTTCCAAGAGGTCGTCAGTCGGGTTTTGTTTACATTTCTAAAGCGTCTTCACAAGTCTAATGACAAACGAACAAGCAGACATGGCACACCCTGGTGTGATGAATTTACCCCATGAAATTATTTACATACATCAACATACTACATCATTCTACATTTTACATCAATTTTGCATCACTTACCACATCCAATATGCCACATACCCTCTCTCTCTCTCTAGCATAGGGCAACCGAACAGCAGCAGAAGATGGCTCAGCTTATGACAATAATGAAAGCGTTTTTGAATGTGCGCCAGTCGCCATCAATTTGCAGCTTTTGGCTCGCCACTGCTGGGCCGAGAGGGAGGGTGTGGCGGTGTGTACAACTCAGTGCCGGAAGTGGCAGTGCTTGCTGCAAAAATAAAATGGCCGACACCCGCTCGCCTCTATCGTTCCGTCGCGACCCGACGCATTTTTGGTCATTTTTGCGGCGCCATTGAACAATTTGGTTTGTGTTTTGCAAAGTTGTCGCAGGTTGCTGGCCGCCGCTGCTGATGCTGCTGATGCTGGTGATGCTGATGATTCAGGAGAGTGGGAGGGGCATTGGTAGCTTTCCTAATTTTGTGCTTGGCTGGCGCTATCCAGAACTTTGGCGCCACATCGCCGGGCGCATCTTGTTTATGGCACATAACTAATATGCTGCAAAATAAGTGAGGTGCCGCTGCGCAGGTTCCTTCTGCTGCTGCTGCTGCTGCTACTCCTTGCCAAAGTTTTGTTCGAAAGGATTTAAAAACACATTTCGCAAACACTTTGTGGTTGAATGCAGTGACAATTATTATAGTTTTTCTCCTGTTTTCGGAAGCATCAACATTTTGCCTTAATGCGAATATGACTCAATCATGACTGGAAAATAACAAGTAAATGAAAAAGAAATGATTGTGAAAAACAAATAAATTTTGGCTGGGATGTCATAAAAGGATGGGGTGATATAACCAGCTGAGGCATAACAAACTGACTCATAGAAATCATGGGGATCTTAGTGAGCTGACAATCCTGTGATTTCTTGTCTAGCAAAATCTAGACACTGCCTAAATAAGTTTCATCTGAATTGATTGGAGAGACTTCATATAAGGGGCTTACTTTTAGAGGTAAATATGGCTTGGCTAACTGAAATTATTCAGTTTTGGGAAGTCTATTAGATATATAGATAGATAGATGGATTCCTTATTTTTATCATTTACAAGAATCCAGTTTGGGCATGGCTTTGTGTCGCCTGCAACAAGTTATGCTAAGTTAAGCTTGCTTCTCAGGGCATCCTGGCAGAAATCTTGCAAATTGTGCAAATTCATTTAGAAAATTATGATTCAATTTGGATGCGGCTCAACTTTGTGTGAATTCTCATGAAAATGTGGAAAATTACCACATTTGGTGTGAAGAGAATCCACAAAGAATTCACATATCAGCTAAACATGTAGAGAAACTCCTTGGTTATTTTATGGTCCCTTGGAATCATTTTGCCTTACTTCTCTAAGAATGAGAACGGTTAATAATACCCTTAGAGAAAGTTAATATCAACCGCTAAGTACATAAAGCAGTAATGAGCACACATATATACTATCATATTTGATTCCTATCCGGTGGGATAGATTTTCTGAAAGTTGCCAATGATTGCCAATAATTTCGTGTCCCAAGCGGCCAAGCAGCCGACTTGTTAATGATCCCAAGCTGATCATAATCTACATATAAGAATTTGTAGTATTAAATATATCAAATGAGGGCTTATATACCTATAAAATTTGGTTGCTGAAACTTGACTTCTCCAAAAAAAACATCCTCAATTTCATAATTCAACAAATTTCATAATTCTATGCATTGCAAACATCCCAACATGATTATTTTATATCCTTTTCAAGTATATCAAAAATGTTTTGTTATTTTTTCTACAAAACTAAATATGTTTCTATAGGTTCCACATTTTTGTATTCGCAACTTTTCATATGCGATTTCCGTTGCTCAACTCGCAACTCTCACAAAACTCTTTTGTGCTCAAACACTACAACAAAAGGTTCGACTCGGAGGGCTTGTGCCGGGTGTAGGAGAAGGTTAGGAGACAAAAATTGTTTAGGTTTGGAAAACGCAAACAATTGTAATGACAAAACCAAAAACTAACCACAAGGGCAACGCAAGAATAAAGAACGGCGAATGGAGGACAGAACAGAACAGAAATGGAATAGATATGGATAGTGGATGGATAGATGGATGAATGCTTCGCTGGGCTGGCAAAATATGTATGTGCATGTGTGTGGATATGTGTGTGTTGGAAATCCTTCAATGGGTTTACCAAAATTCCATAGAAAACTCGCAAAACTGCCAAAACTGACAGGCGGAAGGAGGGGTTAAACGATGTGCTGGAAGCGCAGACAAAAGCAAAAACATGTTGACAAAAATTGCACACAAAATGCTGGTTTTTCGAGATTTTGTCAAAAGGTTAGAGGACAATGGTCACAACGCACACACACACACACACACAGGAGACACAGGCAAACGCACACCAACACCACAACACACATTCACATTCGCAGCCACAGATATGCATATGTATATGTTGAGGGGCGTTTAAATAAAAATCTGATTAATTTCTTTTATGTGCTTTACGGTGTTTTTGTGTCACTGTGCGTGTATGTGCGTGTGATTGTGATTGCGAATGCAAAAGGTGGCCAAGCAGGCGGTTGCCGGTCAGGGGCTGGGGCTGGGGCAGGGGCAGAGCAGGCAGTCAACTGGGCACAGGACATGCTTTGTGCGGGGCCAAAAAGACACATACAGAGGACATTTGGGACATTTTAGGACACTGAGAGTACATGTGACATATGGCCAACATATCTTTATATGTATTTGTATAGCAGTAAGCGTGTTTTGATGTATGTACGGATGTCCATACATATGTAATGTCTCTGTGTGTGTGTGTGTGTGTGTGGGAAAGTGTGTGCAGCTGCTGCATGTCAAAAGGTCTTTGGCCAACATTTTGTGCAGAGATTCTTGAGTATTTTCTTAGATAACCGCAAAAAGGCACACACATCCTGAGGTCACAAGGGTCTAAGGGAGATATTAAAAGAATTTTTGGAAAAAACTTTTCAATATGGGATGTATAGCAGAAAGGGGATGATAATTAGTGAAAGATTTCATTCTTATTCACAGGTTTCAAATAAACATCGGCCTCGTATAAGATGCTAATAAGGGCGGCACAGTTTTACATACATATTTATATGTCATTATATGGGAGGTATATGATATAGTAGTCCAATGTTCATGGTTTTTACATATGAGAAACTTACAGCAAGAAAAAAGAAGCCTATGGATAAAACTTCAGATCGAAGGCTTCAAAGGTGAGAGAGAGACTAGTTCCAGAGAAATAGACAGACAGGCAGGCAGGCAGGCTGACAAGGCTGCATCGACTCGGCTGGTAATGCTGATCAAGACTATATGCATTGTGGATTTGTTGATCGATCTTATACTGATGACAATTGGAAACCATGCAACGACTTCAAGCCTTTAACAAAGCAAATCTGATTACAATTTTGTATATTGAACTGAACCAACAATAGAAAACTTTGGTAGAAATTCAAATGGAAATTCACATACTCTGAGTCAGTTCCTGAATAAGAAATATGTTGGGAACTCAAAATATAATTCAAGAAATGAAAGTCCCAAGTATCGTATTCAAATTTTAAAATTACTTTAAATTTATTATTTTTACCAAAAGATTCTTAACATTTACTTCATATCATTCAGAGCTCTAATGAGTTGATCTAGCTTATAACATTTCAGACCAATTTGGCTAAATGATTCACTTGTCGCTTGTCAACATTGCTCGATAAAATGCTTCTTTGGCAGCTGAAAACTCGAATGACACTTTAAAAGGGGTCAAAACTTTACTTCAACTTTCAACTTTTCTGATATTTTTTGTTCCTTCTTGTTCTTTTTGCGACATTTGTGTGTGAGTGAAAGTGTTACTGTAACTGTAATTATATACAGCTGACTGTCTGGCCAAAGTCGCTGTGAGTTTATCTAACGGTTTGCCGCAACTCAAGCGGACTTTTGGCTGACAACTCCGTCCTCTGCCCCCTCTCTTCACCCTTCACCCAGAGTGTCTAAAACTGCAAGTGTCGCTCAAATGTCGCTGGCATTTTTCTGTCTAGCTGACTCTATGTCTCTGTCTCTATCTCCATCTCTTAGCTCAGTCTGGTTGGATTTTGGCCCGTCATAAAATATAAAACTTTTTGGCCCAAAAATATCTCGTTGGCTATATAGTTGTACTATATGTATCACTGCTGTATCTGTATGTTAGCTCGCATATAGAAAGTGGTGCTTATGTGGGGAGGTTGCCCAAAAAATGTTTGTCTGGCTCTGTTGTCTGTCGTTGTTCTGTTCATTGTGGGTTTCTCCTTATACCTAATGCCTTGTCTTACACCGTTGCCTGGCACAATGCACAGTGGTTCTAAGTTTGATATATTTGATATTAGATTAGTGACTTTTGGCCAAAGTTGAACTCTCTGCAGTGCTTACAAGAGTGCGAAGATCTTTTAGTGTTTAGCAAACGAATGTCTCGTTTGTTGAACTACTTTTCAGGTATTCTTCTGGCTCGAACGAGCAGCTGCAGATCAAATTCAACACTCTTAGACTTAGCCCACAAATAACTCGTCTAATTCTTGGCCTCCTGGTCTCACTGTGCTACGGCTACGGCTGTGTGGCGAAAAGTTTTTTGGCAGTTTTTGTTGGCAACAGAGTCGCCAGTTTTGTGTCGTACTTCGCCTGTATTGCCGTTAGTTAGTTGCGTGGGTGTAACTGTAACTCGAAGCGCCATTGGCCCAATTACACTAAACGAGTGTTTCGCAGATATCAGCAACTCCACAATGTCTACAACTCCGGCTCCAGCTCCAGCAGTTGCAACTCCTCCTCCTGCTGCTGCTGCTCGGCGCGTTTCTAACTGCTGCCTCGGGCTGTTTGCCTTGTCTGCCAAGATAAACGACAAGGATTCGACAAGGAATCAAGCCAGGGATTCCTCCTGCTGCTGTGGCTGCTTCTTGTAATTTTTGGGCGTTATAATAGAAGCTTAATGCACAAAACTCATACTCCTCCTGGTCGTCTTGGGTTATCATCATCGAAAAGTTTCCAAGGCAAACACAAAATGTAAAACTTTTTTGCAGCCAGAGCGCGTTTGATTAAATGCATGTAATTTGGCTTGAGTTGCCAAGAATGCCGCCATGGAGAGCAGTCTAGGGCCAAGGAGAGCTGCAGATTGTCAGCAGCTCTGGCTATAAGTGCTATCAATCGTCATTGTTCTTGTCTTGTCAAATTAGGCGGAATGAAGCGGCAACACTCATCGACAATGACCCCTTTGAGCGTCTGCCCCACTTCATCCAGCACTCAGCCAGACAACCAGACATCTAGTCAGCCAGTCCGTCATCTTTTCACATGGCGTCATAAACAGAACGGCCAATGGGGCCTAAAAGGTAAATAAACTGCAGCTTATGGTGAGCTATAGAGGAAGGGTGATGCTATGCGGGGGGTAGAGGTCCATCATAAAGCAATGCTTTGTTGGTTATTAATCTCTTTCGTCTCGTCTTGATGTTTTAGCAGCAACTTGTGAATTCTTTTAGAGCTCAACCGCCCCCCTAGTACACTTTCTTAGAGCATTTGAAGTCCGCTAAACAGAGGTGGCTCTTGGGTTATATGATTATGTTTTCTTTCTATGTTGATATTGAATTAGGGATATTTCCAAGACCAAGATTGACTTACTTATTGAGTGGTAAACAGTTCACAGGTCATAATGTAGGAGCTTCGATCAGCTATATTTGATGGAGAAGGTGAGCTCTAAGCAACCGTTTTGTAAAGTTCGAATTGAGATTGAAATTTGTATTGAAACGTTCTTATATTAGACAGAGGAATGCAGACAGACGCTGAAAGCGACTTTGTTTTATACTCTCTATATATGCTTTCGTGTCTGTCCCTGCTCGGGCGCCAAGCTCACAATTTATTAGTTGCATTTTACCATTTCCATATTACCTTGATATCATTGGCTTCTAAAGTGTACCTAAGCTTCGTTTGATTGCACTTACCAACTCTCTGCTATTTATGGCACCTCTTGCAGTGCCATCAAAGGAACTAAACATCTTTGTTTGTCTGAATACTTTTTGTACACGAACAGCACAGCACATTATGTGAGAAATGCAATTTTATTGCTTGTAAAACATGTTAAATTCTTATGTGGCAACACGCAGCAGCAACAGCAACAGCAGCAGTAGCAGCGAAAAGCAGGGCTACAAATTTTTATGCCTACGGGATTTGGAAGAATTTATTTGTTGAGGGGGGCGTGGCGATACATCGTACTGGCAATACATCGTACTGTTTGCCTACCGTCTTGCCATCTACACTTTTATATCCGTCTGTCTCTGACTGACTCAGAGACAAAAGCCTCTCGCATAAAAATTCGTCAGCCTTTTTGAGATTCTCGTAAATTGTGTTGTGGCCATCATCGTCTCGTCCATATATACATATATGATATTTATATATTTTATGGAAATTGTTAAGGCTACTTGGTGTTTATGATGTGTGCTTGTTGTGGCTCCACTCGGCAGCCTGCTTATCGCTGACACGCCCTAAAGCGAAGGCTAATGTCCGCATTGGATATATTTTCTTTTATTGTATTTAACTTAACGTTTTTTTATTTTGGTTTTCTGGCAAAATATTGTTTGTTCAGCTGAATTTTTACGATGTGTGCACAAATTTTGTATGCTGCTCAAAAATTAAGCACGAGAGATATGTTAATGGAAATATGTGTGCATGAGAAATATTACATTTTAAGGGCTGTCTCTCCATGAACTTACTTTGGCCAACTACATGAGATTGCAATGTTAACTTATAATAATAAATCTTCTAATTTCAAACTTTTACCCATAATTTAACCTGCTTTTAGTATTTAGTGACCCATTTATAGTTAAGTTAGCTTTGGATTTTCACTTTTCTAAATCCTTTTGAAAGTGAATATTTTAGGGGACAGCCATAAGTAATGCCAAAGTGTAAAGGTGAGTGAGAAATGGAGCAAAAAATTGAAGATTGAATTAAGCTTTAAAGAGCATTGTATTGGGAGCTATTAGTTTTCAGTAAGAGTATACCTATAAGTACGTACACTTACATATACTTCAAGCTTCAAGCTAATATGGGCAACCCTATTTCCCTTAGTGATCCATATGAGCCACCTCAGCAAGTCTAAGTCAGGGTCTGTTGGCCTTTGAGCTGCTTAGATCTTTAGCTGCCTCAAAGGTGATGTTTGTGAGTGTTTCGAGTTTTGTGTGGATAATTTCTTGACAATAACTTAACATGCTTCTGATCTCTCATTGCTGTCAAAAGCAGCTGGTCTCACTTAGGGCTCTCTCTTCGGCAACCTGCTAATTTCTTTTTCTGCGAACAGAGACTCTATAAGTCCGTGTACATACTCGTTGGCTGTTCTGAGAAGCTGATCGTCGTTGGTTTGCCCTGCGAAGTTTTTCGAAAGCATTTCCAAAGACTTTAAAATCATCGTCAGTTGGGAATAGACAGAACAGACAACTCACGCCTATCTTAATGGTTCTTAATCTCCTCAAAAAACTTACTTTTTTTTACCACTTTGAGTCAAATCTGCCTGAGGCTAATTGACTCAACTCCCAACCAATTTTTGTAGATCTGGAAAACTACATCTAATATTACTTTAAACCTCTCTAATTGAAGCATTCGCTATGAAAATTGACCCGACGATTTGTGAAACCATTTGATGGCTTCCTAAATCCTTCGATGTCTTCTAAATACTTCTAAAGTATCTGCTATGATGGTGAAAAATATAAGAAATTATGACGGGCAAATTCTAACATATTTGTTGTTAATTTATATATGTCAGATCTTTACCTGAATGGTTATAAGGGACGGGGCAAAATTGAAAAACAAACTTGATCTGACGCCCCACAAGGGGAATCTACATAACAAAGTGGGTCTCTATAGCTCTTACAGTGTCCGAGATCCAGGTGTTCATACGGAGGGACAGAAGGACATGGCTAGATCGATTCGGTTATTAATGCTGATCAAGAATATATATACTTCATGGGGTCTTAGAGGCTTCTTTCTGCCTGTTGCATACATTTGCATGAATCCAATATACTCGCTTACTCTAATAGAGTACGGGTATACAGAAAATCAATTCGGCAATTGGGCCGCGCCGCAAGGTGGTCTTATCTAGAAAGCTGGCTAAGAAAGAGATGGCTACATGAGCAGGGCACAAGAATGAACTCAATGGGGTGAATGATATTGGTAAGGAGAATACTGTTGCTAGAAGAAAGAATCAGTCTCAGAAACGCAAAAGAAGAGAGCAGCTGCTCTGTGAAAAGCTGAGCGAAGGCAAAGTGTAGTCTTTACACTGGAAGAAGAAGAGCCGCAAATCTGAATAATATATTACCTCATCCATCTACTTTACTCTACCAGAGTATGAGTATAAAAACTGTAAATTTGATAAAGTTTCATGTTCTTACAACTGTTCACTCCCTTTTCTTTCCTCTTCTCTCTTTCACTTTCTTTGCTTTAACTCTCCATTTCTCCTCAAGCAATCACAAGTTTTCCAACTACTCAACTCTGAAAAACTCTCTGCTCTCATTTCAATTAAAAGCCTTTCATTCTCCAACCTATTTTTTGGGTCACATAAATAATTTGAGAGAATTGTGACATTTAAATTTCCAGCATTTGCAAATATTTTTCAATTTTTTTGTTAACAAAAAAAATTTTGCACTTTCGCACACATTTTATGCAGTTGCACGCTTTTTTCCCATCCTTTAATTTTGTTCGTTGTTCATTCAAGGACAATTTAATTATTCAGCCTTATTTTTGCCGACTTCCCCTCGGCTCAAACTCCTCACAGCTTGCACTTCCGCTTCCGCCTGGTACACCCGGCCGCCCGGAAACCCCCTCGTAACCATTGTGCTTGTATTTGGCAGCAGGCTGTTGCTGGTTTGCTGCCGCTGCCGGCTGAAAACTGCACTAGAAAAGTTTTTCCATTTCCTCATAACGAACCAAACGAAACGAACGCTGGAAAATCTGGCTGCAATGGAAAGCACGATGGGTAACTTCGCTGGAGCGCTCTAATGGAACTTTAAGCTAGATTAATTTTTTAATTAGTTCTTTTGTTGTTGCGCATTCGAGTGCCAGCACACCCGATCTCACACAGCCGCCCACATCAGACCCTCTTAGCGACGCCAAAACATCTTCTTGGTAAAGTTTTTGCTTGCAGCCTGTTTTTGTGCTCATTTGTAGTCCCGCATCCATTACATGGCAGCCTGCAGCAGCAGGCGGAGCTTGGTGCGGGACAGCGCATGCAAAACTAATTTTTAGAGCGCTCTTGCAGTATATTTTATTTATATGTAAAACTTAGGCACAGCCAGACATAGGGCAAAAATAAACTATGGCAAACGTTGAAAATTTTTAAACATATTTAAAGAGTTTCAAAGTTTGCTAAGGCTGAGAAAGGTTTGATAACATTTATGAGCTAATACGAGTGCCAGCTTAGGTGAAGCAAAACTAAAGGCTTAATGGGGGTTGGCAGTAAAAAGTGCAGTAAGGGGGAGGTCTACTTTAACGAAGGCTGTCTGGAGATAGAAATTAGTCAGCTGAGATTGATGAGGCATCCAATATGGCTAGAGATCTGCAACTTCTTATTGCAAACGCATCATCAAGCGGTCACTCTATGAAAATTGTATGAATCTGCCTTTAACCAAGTTACTTGCCTGTGTCTGCGTATCCGAAGTGTATATCTAGTCATTTTAACGAAGGTGGATTCGTACTATTTGCATTTCCGAGGAACGTCTGTTGTCAAAATGTGGCAGTGTAAACTCCAAAGCGTTTTAGTTCGTCTTTATTTTACATACAAAGCTGTCTTAGATACACATACATAATGTACAAGCATGTAGGCAAGTCTGCCAGGCAGTCGCTGACCGAAAATACAGAGAGAGAGATAGAAAAGGAGGAGAATAAACTGTTCTCTTTGCCTTGTCACTGGCTTCGAATGCTTTAAGTTTCGAGGACTTCAAAGTTCCCCCTCTTTTCTTAAAACTACTCATTCGCTGATCGAATGCTGGCTGAACTCAAGAGTAAAGTGTGATTTTGCAGGACTCTGTTACAAAATCAAGTACAATTTCATTCATATGATTACAATTATATAAAATAGAATTAGACCATATCAAAAAAAAGCATTGCACATAAAGAGTTTGATCCGCTTTGATCTATCTAAGTTGCTAAACCTTTGAAACCAACTGAAGCAGTCGTACATAAAATGAACTATTAACTACGACTAACACCCTAATTGATCATAAGCATATCATAACCAAATGTCATCATTAAAAAACTAGAAAAGAAACTGGAATACGCATACGAATAGCCGTGCTCATTAGTTAAATGCCTTGACAGCCGTAAATCAATTAAAAGTCCTATACTTGACTAACAGTCTAGGCATTTTAATTGAAATTAATTAGGCCCAAGCCAAGCACATAAGACAATTGCAGCCACAGGCCTAAGCCTCAGCCTCAGGCCTCAGAATGAAACCAAAAGCAAACACAAACACAAACACAACCAAGAAGGCCTCCACAACACAATGGGCTGCCACTACTTCACGCCGCCAATTGTTGACAGCCGAAGCCAGAAGACGGGGTTGCAGAGGGGGGGTCAGAGCGAAGACACCGCACAAAAGTTGGCAGTCATTGCAAATATGATTTGTTGCTCGAGGTGCTGCGGCTGTATCTTCATCCATCTCTCTCTCTCTCTCTCTCTGCCTCGTTCTATGTGTCAATCAACAACAACATGTGGAATCTTTTACGCTCAGCTGGAACGCACTGCATTTGCCATTTATGACAGTTGAAATGTCAAAAGAACAGCAAACGGCAGACAAACTTTGGCAGCCCACTGCACTGCATATATGTAGAAGTGTTGAGCACCACCGCTCCAACTCCTTCTCCTTCTCCTTCACCATGGCCACTGGAGTTGAAGTTTTGTTGGTATTGTTGTTATTGTTGTTATGGGCGCAGCTGTTTTTGATCTGCCACGGATGCGCTGCTGCACCGCTGTCAAAGAAGTAAGCAAAGCAGGGGGGCTTGACAACACCCAAGCCACTAATTCTAACCAGTCGCCGCTGTTCTAGCATTCTCGGGTAATTCATTTTTATGGGACATCATGATTTTGTCATAAAGAGTGCTTAGCATGAGAGGCAAGGGGTAACCGAGTAGCTGGAATACTTACCAAAGCATTAGCTAAGGTTGACTAAGCGGAGGGGAGAAATTACTTTGGTGGCTGAAATTCTTCCGACTATTCATTCGCCCATAGTTTGGCTAATGCCGAAGTGCACCCTAGTTAATGCAGCTGCTCAATTGCTTGGAAATAGTTGGTATTTCTTCTTATTGCTTTGAAAATAGCATCAGGAGTTTGAGTAAACTTATGCAAATTTAAGACATTTTGTTGAATAACATTTTCACGATCAAAATTCCTATGGTATTCCTATGGTCCGAACATCTTAACAAACCCCTTTACCATAAGTACATCGCATTATTAAGACATTTCAAGCCAGCTTCATCGATCCAGTAGGCTTAGGCTCAGCCATATGGCAGTTATAAACGAAAGTCTAGTAGGTACGTCTAACCTTTCCCTGCGATTCTCAAACATGCAAGTTGTCTCAAAAAGTATTCCAAAATATTCATTCTGCCAAAAGGCAGCAACTCTTTTTTATATTGTTGTTTTAAGTTTTATATTATTCTCTTTTTTTTTGTCATAATGAAGTTGTAATTCTGAAAGGGTATGCCATTTGAGGGTTTCCACGATGGCGTTATAATGGTTGTTGCGTTGATACGATTAGCGAATGTATGCCTCCAGGAATTCCGTAATTTGTATCTTTGTTTTGCTTAGCTTGGTCATTCCATAATACCAATATGGCTTACTTATTTTCTTCTTTTTCTTTGTTTCGCTTGGCTTGGTCATTCCATAATACCAATATGGTTTACTCCTTTTCGTATATCAAGTCGATACCATAAATTTTCGATATAATATAAGCTAGAGTTGTTCGATACAGTTAGTTCGTTCTCACGGTGATAGCGAGAGTGCAAATGGTTCTTTTGCCTGCACGTTGGGTAATTTCAAGATTCATCCAGATCGGTCAATCATATCATATCTTTTTGTCGGGACGTCGATGTACAATACGCTGCACGCTGTTACCCTCGAAGCCCAGGCTAGACGCTCCCACCTCTCGCAGAACCGGCCGAGGGGCGCATTTTTTAAAACAGCGTGACTATTTATTTTCCTTTGACTGATATTAGTATATTGCGATTGGTCCAATAGATTAGGATCGGACAAATACACAAACATATATTTATTTATATATCTAAATATACTTCCTATCGATTTCTTAATGAGAAACGTATCCAATCTATTTCAATTTCTTTAATTTGTTAAATTTCATGATTTCATTCATGAATTAAATTATCCTTTGATATAATTTGGATCGTCAAAGATACCTCTAAACAAGAAGGGAATGCTAACTTAAGGTAACCGAAGCTTACTTACCCTAGCAGATTCGGTTGAAATTCGGTCAGCTTCTAAGACAAAATAGTTCATTCTGAATCGGTCAGTTGTATGGAAGCTATATGAAATAGAGATCCGATCTGGATCAACTTTGGTCAGCAGAGGATTCTAAACTTCACATTTACCAAATTTGGATCAATTTGGATGAAAAACAATCAATTTTACTCCTTACTCATTCCGAGTCGGTCGGTTATATGGGAGCTATATGATATAGTGGATCGATCTGGATGATTTTGACACATTAGCAGCCAACCACAGAAAAAAGTATGGAAAATGTCACTTTGATAGCACTGAAACTGAGAGTTCGCATAGACGGACAGACGGACGGACATGGCTACATCAACTCGACTTGTCATGCTGATCAAGAATATATATACTATATGTGGTCGGCGATGCTTCCTTCTATGCGTTAGCAATATCGTGACAACCTCTGCAAGGTATAAAGGCTATACAAATAATAGCTAATTATCCAAATATAAACAAGGAAATGTTATTCGAAATAAGATCTTCATTAACGTTTTGTGACTATTTTGACATAGCTCTAAATGTTCCTCTTATGACCCATATGAATTTTGTGTTCAAATGTTGCATGCTAAAACGTAGAACATATATACTCCCTGTTGGTTAAAGGACTGACCTCCCACTATCTTGTCCCACCTTCGATCTCATCCACTTGTGTTTTCCTTCACGATTTCATTGCAGCTTTTTTCCAGCAATGGGCTGGCAGAATCATGTTGAGTGTGGACAGATTTGTTGAAATGCTTGTTAAAAACGCAATTTGATGTCGAAAGGAAACGCATTTGAGATGTGTTTGTTAGCTCGCCTTGGCACTAAAAAGGCGTAAAAATTCTGGTAATTAAAAGGATGATATTTTTAGAAAGAAGAGCAGCAACAGCAGCGGCAACGGCAACGGCAGCAGCAGCTGTCTGTGATTGCTTCAGGGTGTTGAGCGATTGCTTTGGGCAACAGCAGAGAGGTTTGGCTAATTAGCTCTGCTTGGAAAAATATGAAAAGGCAGCAGCTCGAAACATCAAAGCCCTGCTAGGGTGAAATAAGAACAGAACAGGGCCAGATGAGAGGGGAGTCACACCTTGGACAAAGACAAATTCATTGACATTGACTGTCAAATTAACAAGGCGAATTTGCAAAAGCAAATCTACGAAAGTGTATGTGTATATGTGTATTTGTATGTGTATTTGTATTGGTATTTGTATTTGCCATTCCCTTTTTATGCATAATTTTTGTCATAAACATATTTATGCGCGTTGCGCTGTTTAATCCCATCTTATCCACTTATTTAGGCTTGTTCTGTTCCAGGGTCTGCTGTCAAGTGCCTCTTGTTTTTGGTTGCCCTTTTTATATCTCTCGTTGCTTTAATTCCTGCGCCGCGCCGACACATCCATTCGCTTGACTTTGTCGGCAAGTGCGCTTTCATCTCGTGTTCATCCTCACATGCCCCAACCCCATTCCAGGCCCCATTCATTGGCCATATGGTGGCAAAAGTCGTC
Source organism: Hirtodrosophila duncani (assembly GCA_037043425.1). NCBI lineage: Eukaryota > Metazoa > Arthropoda > Insecta > Diptera > Drosophilidae > Hirtodrosophila > Hirtodrosophila duncani. The sequence continues at coordinate 190,478 of JBAMBM010000370.1, read as the reverse complement.
ATCGTCATCGCACTCAATAATAAACATGCATAGAGAGAGCTCGGAGACGACAGAGGAGACCGACCGACCCGTCATGATGTGCGATATTAAAATTAAGTGTTACATTTGTCAGCGATGATGCGCATCAAAAGGCAAACAAGAGTTGCTAAGCAGTTGTGCAAATGCTGTTGCTTAGCTGAGGGAGAGGGGCGAGTTGAAAGCAAAGCTAAATGAAAGAGAGATATGAGATATTTTTTTTGCAAGCTGCAATATAATTTTGATTGAGTAAGGTTGGCAAATGTAGATCAATGGCAATGATTAGGGATGTTTGGGTGTTTGACTGGCAAAAGCTGGAACGGAAGGAGTGGAATATGATGATAAGAATATGATGATGATAACAGAAATTATGATATATTCCATAGATAGGAAATGATATTCAAATGACTGATTCTGCCTGTAGCTTCTGAATCGTTTTGGTAAAACCCTGACAACTGAATTGTAAGCAGATTCAGTATGGGTTGCCAATGCAGTGAAAGCTGTCCTGAATGAGTCATGAATGAGTTTTCATCATATGGTTCTTGAAGATAAGAACAGCCTTATCTTCGTGGAATTAAGATACTTGTACCATTTTGGCATATTGTTGCTGCTTAAGCTGCTCCAAAGGGTGATAAGTTGTCTACGAATTTCCTTTGTTCTAAGTTTCAACTATGAAGTCAAATACCGCTCAACACTGAATCGTTTGCTTCTCAAATCGAAAGTTCAAACTTTTAGCAAAATTTGACTCTTCATTGATAAATAGTTAAGATACTTTCCTCTCCATTCTTAATACCCTGAAGCTGTTATATCACTCAAATGAAGTTTACCTACATTTCTACTGAGAAGCTGACAGAATGAAACTATTCTTAATGAAACTTAGAATGAAACTTCTTCTTAACTTGCTTCTTCATCGTTTTGTATAGCAATTTCTAATATGATTTAAAATCTTTGTCATCCCTCTGCACTGATGAATGATTATTCATCTGCAAATCAAGTTTGTATGTATTTCGACATCGTTCACTTCTCTCGACTGAAACATTCAAGCTGGTTGGTTGTCTATCAACTTAAAGCGATTCATATTTGTCAACATTTGTGTCCTGGATCTTAAAGCCAGCAAGATGTTCGATTCTTTATTCGGGCGTAGAGTTTTCGTTGTTGCCTTAACAAACTGCCAGCTTTGCATGCGACTAACATTTATAAAAATCAATATTTTGCTTAACCAAATGGGTGCGTATGCGCCTCAATACCCCAATGCCCATGGCAATCCTGTCCAGACTGCCGTCGTTCATATAACTCAACGGCATAAAAAATGTCAACTGTCTGCGACACACAAAACTTATTTGTCATGCAATTTTCTCTAGCATGGCATGGGGTAGCATAGGATAGGCCAGGCCACGCCAGGCCAGGCCAGGCCAGGAGGATATAGCCCAGCCCAGGCACAGCCCAGCCCATCCTAGCCAAGCCACACATGGCAGATAGGCAAGAAGCCAATAGGCAATAGACTAAGGCTTCGGCAGAGGCAATCTATACATGTCCAACATGTGGAACCAGTTTTCGTAATAACTTATGGCAATTGCGGCGCTGCCTGGAAAATTGTGGGCTGTGGCATCAATAACGTCAATTGAGCCAAGTAGCAGGTGACAGTCAGGAGGAAGAAGAAGAAGAAGCAGCAGCAGCAGCAGTAGCAGCAGTGGCAGTGGCAGTGGCAGACATTGCCTTACAGTTAGAATTGCTAGGGAATACCAGTTTGACAGCGGCCTCAACTTGTGGCTAAAACTAATTGTTTGCCAAGTATTTATTAAAATTGTTAGCAGGCCACAAGATAGAGCTTAAATGACTCGACCAATCAGCTCGGTAATTAATTATAACAAGCCAAAATGCTGCAGATGAGAGAGACTGACAGTGGGAGACTAAGTGACTAAGTGGGAATTATGATAAGAAAATATACAATTTTGTATAATTACATTTGGTCATTGTAGTTCAACAAATGTTGGTTTAGATAAGTTAACAGATTTAAGGGAATTGCTTTCAGGTTTCAGTCAAATGTTGAGACCTTGTTATGAATTACAAAAAACTCAAATTTCTAGCTATTTATGAGGCATTTTCAATTCACATGCCTACTTCTGTGTTTCTTCGACTAAATGCAAGCTATTAGGTTCCGATCAGTTGTCAAATACGAAAAAGGTCACTGATGAAGGGAAGTGTGGCTATCCAGATACACAGGGCTCTGTCTGACCGGCCAAGAGCGTAATGTCTGTGGAAACCTTTTTTTTATAAGCCAACTGCTTTTACATTGATAGAGGCGACTCAAATTGTACTCTCTTTCGATCTGGGCTACTGGGGCTGGTCCCTTAAGCTCGGATATGAGAGCCTGGGAGCACAGGAAAAGGCAAAGTGATGTTTCCGCTATTTGCTTTGAATTCGCTTATGGCATTATCGTCAGCTGACATAAGTGCATCCTTCCCCAGGCTGACTCCTCCTGATAAGGCTCGTTGTTTATGATATCGTGCTAAGGAAGGTTTTGTTTTCTATAGAATTCATGTACGTCGTGATGCCTAAAGGGTGCACCTACGGCAAGCCGAAAAGTCAGGGCTCCTACTAATTTGAGCGATATCGTGGATTGAAAACTATTGCTGAAGAACGAGTTGGAAGCCGACTAGGTGGCTTACGTGTTCTGAATTCCTGTTGGATTGCTCAAAACGCTTCTTATAAGTACTTTGAGGTAATGGTGTCCATCAGACCAATCATAATGCCATTAACCAAAAATCTGAAAATTAACAGGATATAAAAGCATGTACATAAGCAGCGTGAGCTTCGAGGTCTGACCTCAGCTGGCCAGAGTTCTCGTGGCACTGGAAAGGGATATATTCGTGGGCCATTGGAGGATCTAGGCGGGCTAATAACTCAGGACAAACACAAAGACAAAAACAATTATAAGTATTGAGCAACCAGCAGAGCAACGCGCTGCTAGAAAGAAGAATGCGCCTTTTGCAGCTTCATTGACTGAAATATGAGAAACCCAGCGAAAGCGGAGAGAAACCATGGACAAAAGAAAAACAGAGAGAGCACTGAAAGAAGAGTGAGAAAAACAACAGAGGTCAGACAGCAGAATGAGTGAAGAAGGACTGCTTAAGAAGAATATGAAGGATAGAGAGAGAGGGCAAAAATAAGCTAGAGTTGTCAGAGCAACAAAAAGGGTCAAGAAGTAAGACAGAGAAAACAAAGAAAACAAAATACAGAAGAGTGAGCAGAAGATAAATAAAACTACTTAATATATATATACCTTAAATATCCGCCTTTAACTTCTCCCAATATTACGAAATTTATTAAAAGAAACCCCAACTGCCGGCTCAATCTGGCCCTGAACCCGCTGTTCACTAAAGTTTATCTCCTTAGTTGCACAAGTTGCCTGAGAAGCCTCTTGGTGCCATCATATAAAAACAGTTAAAATATGAGTGCAACAAGTTGGCCTAGGCTATCATCATCGCCATGAACAACATGATCATTATCCCATAGCCGACTTGTGGTCATATTTTGTGTATTATAAACGACTTAATCAAAGTGGCCCCTGCTTAGTCTAAGTTTGGATCTAAAATCTTCGCGGTAGCATCTCAAGCGCAGCTGCGCCAATATTTTTTTCGTCAGCATCACCCTGCCCCTGGCCTGCCACCCGTTGCAGCTCTTAACGTGGCCCGTTAACACTTTAACGTGCCATAATTACCCCGCAGCGGACAGCCAAGGAAAAGGAAATAAAATCATGTACCACGCGTAAAAATGTCAGCCAATGCCTTTTTAAAAGTCAGCGAGCAAGTTAATTGTGTGTCAGTGCGAGTGTGTGAGTGTGTGTGTGTGTCGCAGTGTGCGGTGTGTGTGTGTGTGTGTGTGTGTGTATGGATGTCCACCAAGGAGCCAAGACTGTGGGATGTTCACAATTGTCATCGTCGTCATTCACCATCATTGGGCAGGTTTCGGGGCCCTGACAAAGTTGTAAGTTGATGTTGTTTGTCTTGTTATTGGGCTGTTTCACTTGTATAGCTTGAGTTGCTTGAGTTTCGCCTGATTCTGGGACTTGATGGTCACTCATTCCAGCACAGTGGGATGGAGAGTGCATTTAACATATGCTGTTATGAATAATATATATCTGTATATTATGAGAGTCTTATGTGAAAGCTCTTAGTTTTGGTTTAAGAAAAGAATTAGAATTGCATTGAAAATGTCATATCACGTCATAAATGTCTCGTCAAATCAAAGACATCGAATGGCCAGCAAAATTGTGTGGCTAAATTAGAATTAGTTGCGTCTGTGAACGTTTCGAAAGTGTGCCAACATCGGGATCGTAATCTATATGAAAATGTTTTATATATTTTGGCATACATTTGAGGCTATATTTTGGAATTTTCGTTTATCGCTCGGTACTAAATTGATATATTTTAGGAATGACTAAGGAATGACTTCGCCTTAGAATACGGGCCTGCTCAATGCGGCTGTTTCGTGCGTATTTCCATAGCGGGGCCAATATAATCTGATAAATTGTATTCCTCAGGGACAGCTCGTTGCAGCTGATGAGGAGCCTGCGCATCTTCCTCGCCCTGGTCCTGATGTTGTGTACGACTTCCAGGACATGACTCCTGAATGGCAGACGAGGGTCTAGATTCTAGAGTGACTACCAAGTATTTCTGGGCAATTTAGTGGCTAAAGAACTCATCTTAAGCAAAGAGCCCTGGACAGGAATCACACCAGAGCGTGTACCTCACTGTAGCACATTGGCCGGGGTCCACGACGATTCCTCAACTGCTAAACTTCTTCAGGTACTCCTGGAGCATATCACTGACTGAGTAGATGCAGATTTCCCTGGCCAGGATAGCTTTGCCATCAGCGAAAGTGCAAACCATGAGGGTTATCAAATGGGGTAAGCCAGAGGCGCAAAATTGTTTCCAATCGTCTGGGTCCTCAGCACAAGTCGGTCAAGGTTCATATCCAAAATTTCTGGAGACGCAGCAAAGTTTCGCTCTTAGTAAAGTGATTGAAAGAACTAAGAAGTTCCGGAAAGCGCAATATATCGCTTATGATGATTGAGTAGGGAAAGTACAATGGAAAGTGGGCGGAAAAGGCAATTTCTTAATAGTCTCTGTAAAAGTACTAAAACGACAACCCAAGTAATATCAGGGTAAGAAGCTAGATTCCACATTTCTATAGAATTCTCAAGAAATTATGTACTTTAATCCCAGTTCGACTTCACTTCTACAGCCTACTTGGGACGTAGAGCATTAACAAAATATAATATGAAATCGCTAAAAAATGTATTCCAAGAATTTTGTCTTCTCGAAAATATTCGAATTATCAGTTTTTGGTACTTTCAAGTCACCTTTCACATAACTCTCTTATTAAACATTTGTCGTTAATATAATTAGCTCCCGCTTTTTTTGTGCACCACAGTTGCCGTTGCATCCTGCGGGTAATTACAATTCCACACCTTTAAAAAGCAGCAACCACAGAGCCAACAATGCATTTCAGGATCGTGGCTTTTGCAGCCAAAGTCGTTAAGTGAATTTCATATCAAAAAATTCCTTTAACGTCGCATTATGACAAAACGATCGTTTAGCAGAAACCTCAACGCAGACAAAGCGCATGGAATGAAGACAAAAACACAGAAAAAGCCAGCAGCCGCAGCCAAACATGATTTTTATGAAGAACCCGCCAGACGCTACAGCAACAACTATAATAAAAAAGCAAGTGAAGCCTGTTCTTGGCGGCTGCGACTGGCTGCGACTGGCTGCACAGAAGTCTGCGTGATAAAAATGCTTAGTACAAGGGCACATTTTGTAAACATGGCCAAACATGAAGACCAACCACTGCCACTACCAATCTGACAGCAACACAAAAACAAAGCCGGCAACTAACTCTCCTTACCAAAACTTCTTCTGCTGATTTAACTTCATTCTGGGCACTCGGAACTTTTATTCAGATAAAGCCTGATGTTCTTTGAATACCCTTGAAGAAAGTGTTAAAGAACTCTGAAGTTACAGTGGACTATATATCTATGTATTTCTGATCATTTGATTATTATATTTTATCACTAGATGATGATGACCTTTGCTCGGCCATCAGATTTTTTTAAGAATTTCTAAAGACAAACTTTAATGTTGCTGTTGGTTTGCTTTTCTATTTAAGTGTAAATATTCAAGATATTATTTGAGTGTTATACATTTTAATGCAAACCCTGCTCGGGCGTCATTTGTTATATTATATTATCTGAGTATTTAGTTGAAATATTTTTTCCTAACACATTCAAGAGTATGAAATTTTCTGTCTGATTTCTTTGGTTTTGTATTGGCTGCAGATTTTTTTTGAAAAATATTCCGCATTATTTTCGTTACGTTTTCGGATTCCGAATCACGAACGAATTTTGTGTCGTCGCCTCTGCAATGAGATTTTTCTTTTATTTTGCCTTCGCAGGTTTTGGTTATGTTTTTGTTTTTTTTTTTCAAAAAGTTTTATGCAATTTTTGCTTTTATTTTTTTTTTTTTTTTTGGCATTTCTGTGGCTTTTGGTCATGAATCATGATTTATTTTTGGGGCCGCTGTTGCTGCGCAGGACATTTTCGCTGCCTTTTTGTTTTTGTATTTTTGCTATTGCTTTAGGCCAGCCTCGGCCCGTTTGCCACTTTGCCGTAAAGCCAAGTTTGGCATTTAAACGGGCGCGGCGACAAAAATGGCTTAGTTTGTCTGCCACACGTTTTGTATCGCCGTTGTTGTTGTTGTTGTTGCTTTTGTTATTGTCTTGATGGGAACAGGCAAATGCGGAGTTGTTGTTGTTGTTGCTGCTGCTGCTGTTGTTTGTATATATGTTTTGTCTGTAGTAGTTTTGTTTATGGTTATGTATCCCAAGTACATTTGGTTAGTCGTGATTTGAAGTTGATTTTGTGCAAGTCTAAGGGAAAACGCACGACTTGCAAGGAAAATTTAAATAACTCTGCCAGCGTTTTGAGCTTTTGCAGTTGGTAAATAAAATATTTAGAAATTCATAATAAAGATGTTATTTGTAAATGATTTCAAAAGTGTTATAAGAGTTTGTATTTACGTTCCCGTCAGATTTTTGGCTCCTAAATATTTATGAACATTTAGATATTGAGATATTTGAGCTGTTTACTCTAAATAATGAAAATTTTGATTTAAGAAAACTCTTTAAACTAATTTAGGCAAAGTTAATATTACGTGGTCTATCATATATTTCCTAATTAGCTGACTGATTGGTGGAAAACGCACAGCCCAAACTAAACAAGCTAGATTTGATAGCGTAGATACAATTAGGCTTTAAAGAAGAATTTAACTGAAATTGTATGTAACTTGCTGATGATAATGAAGAAATTTGCCACAAATAATAAGTGAGAATGCTCGACAACTAAATACCCTGTACCTGGTAAAGTGCTATATCATATAGCAGGCCGATCTTGATCAAATTCACTCAGCGGCCTTGGGGTCTAATGAAATGGTTACAAATCGAATTTGGATTGGTTTCTATGAAAAGCAAAGACATCTTTATACTCAATGTTCATTCTAAAGAAATCAGCTCTATGGGGGGCTATACGATATAGTTGCCCGATCCGGATCAAATTTGGGCAAAAGACATGAGATCTCCTAAGATGAATACAAACCAAATTTGGGTCGATTTGGATGAAAACAAACATTTTCTCTTCATACCCAAAATATCGGTTCTATGGGAGCTATACGATATAGTTTCCCGATCCGGATCAAATTTGGTCAAAAGACATGAGATCTCCTAAAATGAATACAAACCAAATTTTGTTCGATTTGGATGAAAAACAAACATTTTCTGTTCATTCCACAAATATCGGTTCTATGGGGGCTATACGATATAGTTGCCCGACCCTGATCAAATTTGGTCAGTTGACGTAGATGTCTCTAGAACACATAAACCCCAAATTTGCTTAAATTCCATTAAAAAACAAAAGGGCAATGAAATAAAAACACTAAAGTTGGCGTTGGTTTTGTATGGGGGCCACCCTAAAAAGTGGGCGTGGCAAGAAAATACAATAAACTTGATCTGTGTAAATATTTATAGAAAATTAAAGTCAAAATTTAAAGGCACTATCTCTTAAAGTTTCGAAGATTCAGATTTCCATACATCCTGACGAAGAGAAGGACATGGCCAGATCGACTCGGCCTGTCATGCTGATCAAGAATATATGTAGTTTATGGGGTCGGAAACGTTTACTTCTGCCTGTTACATACATTGTAACAACTGCAACTAACCCTTGTACCAAAGTCGCAGGGTATAAAGTCTTTGAAACTTGTAAATATTAATGCAATTTCGAATATTTATTTTGAGATTTTTTTGCATTTATAAAACCATGATTTTTAATCAGCCAGATTATCCTTTGCTTAACCCAAAGCAATGCGAGTATAACTTTACAGAAGCATAAAGTTTTTATAAAATTTGTTTTCTCTTTCATTTTATGTTACAAAGTGAAGAGTGAAATAGTTATTTAATTGACTTTCTGTTATTTATTTAGCAAAAGTGTTGGCAATTATTTAATTTACACTTTTATTAATTGAAAGGAAACTCAATGCGAATAATTTTCAATTCAATTCTCGTTGCAATTCGTCCTCCTCTTTCATTATTATATAAATATACACATTTTTTGTCGTTCATTTGCTGATTTAATAGCTTGAGGCAAATTTCACGCTTGGCTCACTTTGCCGCAATTTTTCACAACTCGATTTTCTCTGTCCTCTCTGCATTTTTATCAATTTCCTTATTTTTTTTTTAACGGATATTGTCAGAGAGTTAATTAGCCACGCCCAACGCCCTTACAAGCATAAGCGTAAGCGTGTTTTAATTAGCTGATAAAATTTTGCTGCAGAAGAAATCGATGAGATGTATTTTTTCAGCTTTTCAAGCGGAAATTAAAGAAAAATTGGAGCTAAGCAGCACTGCAATTTCCATGTGGAATGTCAAGATCTTGGGGGTTTGGAAAAGAGCAAGCAATATGCTAGCATATGCGACAATGCCGTGTCATCAATTCAATATCATTGATATATAATTCTCCTTCTCACAACAGTGGAAGAAATGTGAGCCCTGGAGGCGGCATTTTCAAATTGAATTTCCTGTCAGCAGGGCGTGCATATGTTTGCCAATTTTTGAACCCGGGGCTACGTGATTTTGCCGGCAGTTTCAATTAAGCCCAAGCTCAAGCTCGAACCGCGTAGACCAGGACCAGGCGCAGGCCCAGGCTCAATTGAGCCACTTACACTTTAAGCAATTGCATTAAAAAACGTATTTCGGTTCGCATTTTCTTTGTTGGTTTTTTTTTCCGCTTTTCTGCGCTTTGCTTGGCTGCCTCTCCGCTTCGCCAAACTTCCGTGTCTTTGGCAAAAATGCTACGTGCCTTGGTTACCTTCTTACTACCGTTCTGTTATTTTCTCCGCTGCGCTGCGCTGTGCTGTTCCATTCTATTCATTTATTTTCTTTGCTTTTCGTTTATACTCGTATGAGCACTACTTGCCAGGCTTTTGCCAGCCCCTTTGGAAATTACGTTATGCATTTCACGTGCAACAAGTTGAAATCATAACAAGCCCCAAGTACTAAGTAGTAGAAATAGTACATTGAAAACAAAAAGGAAGAACATGAAAGCGAGATATTTGCGGAAAACCGAAGACCTTATGCTCTAGCAGATACAAGTGCCAGTGGGAATTTGAGTAAAAACTATCCAAGCTAATTGAAAAAGTTTAGATTGTTTTAATAGAAATATTTCTCGTGGTAAATTATATATTATATATATTTTCAGACTTGCAGATCAATTCGATAACTACAAAGTAAGCTGTATGAAATAGTAAGCCTGAGTAACAGATATTTAGTATAAAGCAGTGATGGGCGCACACATACTATAGCAACATGTGAGAAAAGAAACAGAAAACGAAGTTAAGTGACATCGCACGAAAGCAAGAGCCAAACAAGCACACCCATGTGATTCTACGTGCGCTGCTGTCCCTTATTTCATTCCTAACCCTTGTTGATAGTTGCCCACCTCTGATCGTATTGCCATATTACCCCCTGTTAGGGTATAAATAAAAAAGAAAACAACAAATAACCAAAAACTTATATAACTGCAAATGCAATGAAAATATTGTAAGAGCAAACATTTCTACAAATGTTTTTTGGTCTTTGCAAACAGAGAATCTCATCTTCTCTTAGCAGCAGTATTTGTATTATTTGTGTACGTGTGTGTGTGTGTGTGTGTGTCTATAAGTAAGCTTTAACAAGAGACAAAAACATTTCCTGCTACAATTTCATGTTGTTCAAACTACATTGCGGCAGTTGTTAAAATTTTCCTTAAAGTCGCTGCCGCAGCAACAACAAAAATTGTGCGAGAAAAGCAGCTGAAATCGCAGCGAGCATTTGCAGTTGGCCCAGGAATTCATTTGTAGATAAAATAAAAAACTGGATCTCATAGGGTCGGGTCAGCAGAGCAAATCAAGCGAAGAGCGATTGATAATTAAGATTTCATGTTTTGTTATAGCTCAAAAAAATTGAGAAGAAATCGGGATGCATATTTTTATAAACTAACAACAACTTTAAATCTGTATATGTAAAATGCATTGACTAAAAACCACATTGAATGACTAATTGATTGACTGATTGACTGACCACCAACGCTCTGACCAAAACAGTAAAACGCATTAGGTTGATTTTGATTTAATAGTGGCAAGTTATGGAAATTCGATCTGCAAGTGTGACATAGGGATCAAAGCTTATTTGGAATTGCAGAAACCAATTCATCATATCTGAGTGCTTTCTGAATGTGAAACAATAATTGTTGATGTCCTTGACATGGACAACTAATTTTCACTGAATATAAGAAAACCTGCCCGACCCTTTTAATGAGAGAGGGGAAGTTGCTTTTTAGTAGAAAGATCTCTTGGATAAATGGTCGGTTGTATGCCCCTTTTATAAGAAAAAACACATTTCTGTAAGAAAAACGAAACTGAAAACTTGGACCAAATATCGGTTAGATGTATATAACCATACTCCCCTATATAATCGCTCCCAGGTTTGTACTTGTCACTAACCAATGCCACTAAATGCATGACCTTACAGCCTTCTCCTTTGTTGTCTCCCTATAAATTCTCTTCATGCTGCTTACTTATTTTTCCCATCTCCCTAAACTATTCAATTCCATTATTCTATTCCATTATTTCTATACAATTATTTATATGACTATGAGACCCTCTTGAGTCCTTGCAAAGGAGGATACCTCGCTTATTTTTATGGCTGAGTTCTTCTAATAGATTCTCTTCCGCTTTTTTTCTTATAATGGTCTTATGGTATGGTAAGGTGTGGTATCCAAAGTGAACCAAATTAGGTGTATATCAGTCTAAGATGCCTCCACGTATGCCGACCAAATTTCATTCGGAACGGACAACTACTCATATATCATATGCTAACATAAAATGCCATATCACACAAGACACAATAGCGCAGCATGGATTAGGCGGGCGTGTGGATTGGGCGTGTGATAGAGATGTCTGAACTTTGTCTCAATGTCTCTCTCGATCCTTACCATGACTAAATTCCGAGGCTGGCCGTGAACACAGACTTAGAACGAACCAAGGAAGGCTCTAAAAAATGTTTTATTTGGTGAGCAAAAAGTATGAGCACTGAACATTGTGTGTGAGATAGAGATGGAGGTATGTTGTGTCTCTCGCACTCATAAAGCTCATATTGTGTTTGTGTGTTTATTTATCAGAATACAAGTAAGCTTTCGCTGCCTGTTGTTATTACAGAAACAACAATTTTTAAAAGCCTTCACGTTCTTTGACGAAATTTTATAAGGATCAGACTTCTAAGTTGTTCTTATCAATTATAGTTCTGCAAGGGTATATAAGCTTCGGTTACCCGAAGTTATGCCGAATGTCATTCGCTTAAGATATATTTAAATGTTATCTCCATCCGAAAATGTTACCTTTTACTATCAAAATCATAAATTTCACACAATCAACTGTCTCTTAATTTTAACGAAATACTTGCAAACATTTAAGATTTCTAATTAAACGACATTTTTAGGCAATACGTTGGTCTCTTGCAATCCTTCGATTTGCTGGTCGTATGTTGTTCGGTCGAGCCATATGCAATTGCTACATATGGTAAGTGGCTTATGGCACGAAGCGTATGGCACGAAGCGAACTTATAAACTCAACCATTTGCCCCTGCGTTCAGAGGCAGAGTCTGACAATATAATGCACTCAATGAGTACATCATAAGGATACGTCCGGGTCTCACCTAGTGAAGATCAAGTACTTATTTGGCACACATATCTGGTACTCGAATAACCTCCCCATAAGCTTGCTTTTTACTGAATGATGCATCCTCAACTGAATGCCTCATTCTGTGTGGCAAGCCAAACAGTTGTCACAAGCGAAGGCAAATTAAATTTCAATGAAAAGTTTACAACGTGAAGCTTAATATGAATAAAGCATTCTAACGAGTTATATAAACAATAATAAGTTTTAATAAGTTTCCCTGGAAGCCAAACAAAAGAACGGACTGCCGCAAAAGGAAAGCCACATGGCCCGACAGCCTGTTAGTTAAAGACTTATGACCACCACATATATTCTCATTCCCATTCTGTGGATGCTATTCTGTGGCTATTGCTCTCGTTCTAAGCACCTTTTTGTGTTGACAAATGCATATTTTGTATGAGAAATAACAGAGAAGAGCTTGATTTCACATATGCGAAAAGTAGATACCCTTAAAGAAGGTTTTTGAGAATTATATTATACGAATTTTATTGTTTCTCAAATTACAATTCTAACAGTAAAATCAGAACTATCAAAGGGAAAGAGAGAGCCATAATATGTTATTACCTGAAAATTCGTGAGACTCTGTGGAATCATCGAAACTCATTTAGTGTTTTTGTAACCAATTTTGATGGCTTTATGATTTCACTTGATATCCTACGAACGCATTACAAATATCCTGATAAAATTACTGCACCCCCAGCTGGTATAATGGTAAATGGGATGCCCATTATGGCATACATACCCGCCATATGAGGAACTTTATGAGACTCTATGAGAAATGTGTGCTGTAAAAAAGTAGAAAAATTCATAACACACAAATATTGTAAACATGTGCAGCACTCGGCTATAGCCTTTTGTCTCTTTACAGCAGCAACAGCAACAGCAATAACAACAACAATAACAACAACAATAACTACGTGCACTGCGGTGAGCTCACGTGTTCAGGCTGAAAAGAAAAAATAGCAACAACAACAAAATTACAATGCAGTCGCAATGCAGAAGAGAGAGAAGAAAAAAAAAACAGCAACAATTGGCAGCAGCCAGCAAGCACTTGGTGGAGTAAAGGGTCAGGCAGGGGCGAGGGGGGGGAGTTTCAGGGGGTAACACCACTCACGGTAGCTCCAAATAATAAAAGGATGATAGTCAAAGTTTAATGACAGTTCAAATGATGTTGCCGCCGTTGCTGTTGCTGATGTTGTTGTTGTAGCTGTTGTTGCTGTTGTTGTTGCTTTGGCTGATTTTGCTGCATTGCTGCACTCTCCAATGTGTTGCAAACAATTGCATGATGATACTTGAAAAATGGGCATAAGGACTATATGATGCATGATGATGAAGTGTTCATGTCGCATTTATGTAGCAGATTGTTTTTGCAATAGAGAGATATAGGCGATAAGTAGAATCTGATATGAATCAATGTTAGCTAAGCATATGGATAAACGTTTATTTCTCTCGTATGGGATTTGATCTCTTTGTACTGCTATCTACAAATCTGCGAGGGTTACAAATTTTTGTAAATTTTCTAACTTGCAAATTTTGCTTCCAACAATTGTCATTAAAATCAGTTTCTTTCCCATTACCTTTTGGGCGCATAATATGCAAATATATGAACTTCCCCACACTCCACACAATACTTAAGACCAGCATGTTTGACATCAATAGGACAACACTTTACATTTATTAATGAAAGTGGAAAATATGAAAGTAGACACATTTGCTCCTCACTTATCCGAAATGCTTCCATTACCAAACGACTTCAAGCTTCAAATGCTTCCAATGCAGCTTCAACAACTGATTCACCAAAAACTACAGCTGGCAGCTTACATCTTGAGGACATCTTAAAGACAGATTTGAACATCTTAAAGACAGACTTGTAAAAGCCCAACTGATTGAATTATGGAATGAATTTCTAAAATTGCTAAATATTAAATTTGTCATTAATCTCAGCATTCTGAACATTGTTTGATGATAGAAGCTATTTTTTCCGCCTACATTTCTACACATACAAGCACAACCTCTAGACTATGTTATCTTACAAATCATTATCAAAGCCATAAACCTCTACATTCCCATATAAAATTCTCTGAGAGCATTCAACTTTCATGTTATTTTAAATATAAATTTGCCCACTTGTTTCTGTTTTTGCTTTTCCTCGTTTGTTTTTCTTTTTTTTCTTCTTTCCCTATTGATATTATTATGATGCTTGACAGCAGTGGCAAGAGAGGAAGGAGAGGGGCCTGGGTATACGGCAGCCACACGAGGCAAGCCGGGCAACATGATGTTGCAACATGCGCTTGAACATAATAAATTTTTATGCATGATTTCTCACATTGCATGTGATTGTGATGGCCTGGCACTTGATGTGCCACATGGGGCGTATGCGCATTCCCGCCGCTGACACTGAGTGGAGGCTGAAAGCGAACCGCCAGAGAAATATGCATTTTAAATATTTAAAGTAATTTATGCCCAAGCTCTACACGGATATAAATAAAGAACTGCTCATGCAAGTTTAATCATCTGCCTGCCGCATATAAAGCCATACGAAATTGCTAAAAATTTCGACCTACATTCACTCTCTCGATGTGCATCGGGTTCGAATCGGAATTGGTATTACGAATTTGTATCTGTTGTTTTATATGCTCTACAAATAGCCGGACAAGTCATTAAAGTACACTATGGCCAGCCGACCCGATACTAAAGTTTACAAGAAGATGGAAAAGCGTTTAAAAGAAGTCCATGTTGAGATCAAAAGGCCAGACAGGGGCAGAAAGAAAGAGAGAGAGAGAGAGTGAGAGAAATGCCGCGACGAAATCAGACAGAGACATCAAAAATGAGGAAGACCAGCACGGTGTTAAACATCTAGCGACCTCAGACAGTGGAAAAATCGTTATAAAAAGGGCATGAATTATAAAATATGAATTTTTTGTCGTTGGAAAAACGATACGATACGATACGATACGATACGATACGATACGATACGATACGATACGATACGATACGATACGATACGATACGATACGATACGATACGATACGATACGATACGATACGATAAGATACCATACGATACGATACAATACGATACAATACGATACGATACAATACGATTCGATAAGATACGATACGATGCGATACGAAATGATACGATACGATACGATACGATACGATACGATACGATACGATACGATACGATACGATACGATACGATACGATACGATACGATACGATACGATACGATACGATACGATACGATACGATACGATACGATAAGATAAGATAAGATACGATACGATACGATACGATGCGGTACGTTACGTTTCATTATGTTACGTCACGTTACGTTACTTTACGTAAAGCCACGTTACTTTGTGTGTTATGTTTGGGTAGATTAGGTGACGTAAGGTTAGTTTACGTTGCGTTTACCATACGATACGATACGATACGATACGATACAATACGATACGATACGGTACGTTACATTTTAATATGTTACGTCACGTTATGTTCCTTTACGTAAAGCCACGTTACTTTGTGTGTTCTGTTTGGGTAGATTAGGTGAGGTAACGTTAGTTTAAGTTGCGTTATGTTCTATTACGTTACATTACGTTACCTTACAATACGATTGTGTTACTGTTGCGTTACGCTTCTTTACGTTCTTTACGTTACGTTCAGATTTACTATGATTTATTCACCAAGTATTTGGAAAATTATAAAAGTACATTCTTTAACATCTGAAAATGTAAACTCTTCTATATTTCTATGCCAAGTCAAGACTCTTCTCAATTCCCATTTCAATCCATTCGCATTATTACATAGAAGTTGCATAAGACACCCCATAGTCCTGCAACTCCCAGTACTTGAACATCACATCAACTAATCTCAGGCAGCTCGTTATGCCAAATGCTAAAAACCAAACTAAATGTATGAACGTGTCTGCTGTACGTCGCCTGGGCCTAAGCAGCCAGCAGGCAGTGCATTTCTCATAGCCACCACAAATGCGGACAACTTCATCATCATTTGTCGGCGCACATTTTATGAAGCGTGGTGGTGGTGGCGGTGACTACCAGGGGAGGGGAGGCGGGCGCCATCAAAACACTCGCAGAGATTGCACAGAACCAGAACATATGGAAAGATGATTTAAGATCGCCGAACCAGAAACAGAGCCAACAGCCATGCTGATCATGTAGAGAACTCAACGGCGGGCACTATAAATCGCCCGGCACTTGTGCATTATGGTCGCTCAATCATGCTCGACGTGAGCTTGGGGGTAGGGAAATGGAGGGCAGACCGTTCTTAATTGCAAAATCACATTAGCATAAATTTGTTAAAAACATTTTCAAGTGAAATTATTGCACAGCCCACTCTCAGTCTCCCTCTCTCGCCCCCTTTGTTACTTTGTGTTTGTGTGTGTCACTATCCATCTATCTTTATCTATTTCCCTTTGGAGTTGGGTCTGGGAGTGGGCCTGGAGGCACAATGACATTAATAAGCAATTACAAAACAGAAATAGCAACTGCAAATTACTTCAAAAAGCCAAAAACGATGGCAAACACTATATGGCACAGCATTTGCCTGTGTCTCCTTTGCTTGTGTCTCCATCTTCCTGCTCTCCTCTCTTTGCCTGTTTCCTCAGTACATCATCGTATTAGAGACTGAGAGCCAGCCTGGCCTGGCCCGGCCTGGCCTGGCCTGGCCATACATCTTCATAGAGCAGTGGTGTGACTGCGAAATGACCTCCAGTTAGTCTGTCAGACTGACTCGTCGGCCGCGTGCTCTGCCGCAGCCGTTAGTCGTCATCAACACTGTTTTCGAGCTCTATTACTATTTAGGGTATGTTAACTATCGCAATTCCTCTCAATTTCTGGATCATTTTAATGGATCTTAAAAACTCTAGAAATTATCGATGATAGTCCTGTACTTCCTAGCAATTCTGGAAAGATGTGACTGCTGCCATGTAGCATACCATGAAGGCAAAATCGTTCAATTTAGTTCTCTTACTAAACATATACATACCTCATATACCTTCCTAGAGTATCTAAACTTCGTTAGGAAACTATCTATTCCTCTCTTTAGTTGTTTTATATTTCTGTTATTTCTGCTCCGGCATGCCATTGCACTGTTATAGCTTCAAGTGGCTTCATTCATTGCATGTCTGTCACTCCTTCGGACTGCAGCTCCGCTCCATCTTCATCTTCATCATCATGATGATGAAAAACTAAAACTGACGCCACGACAGGCACGACAATGAGCTGACTGTTTAATGTCCAACTACGTCTGCGACTCTGGCTAAAAGCAAAAACAAAAGCAGGCTTTATTAGCAAAAAGTTGTATACGTTCGGTCTTTGGGTCTTTGGAGCTAAACTAAAGGAAAAAACGCCGCAGGCTGGGATTTGGTCCAATGGCAGACGGAAAGGGTTTCTATTTATTAGCTAACTCCATTTCAGTTGCTCAGCGAGTGAGAGAGCAGGAGTCAGACCAGATTAAGGCTGGGACTAAGCAGACCACTCATTGACTCACTCTCTTTTTGGCTCAGTCTCGATTTGAATTCGTAAATGAAGTTGAAGGAGCAGCAACTGAGAACGATATGAATTAGGTGGTATTGTTGGAATAGTTGGCTTTGAAGAGAATTCAGCAAACAATATATTGCTGGGTCGTATGTAGAGATATCTCTATCTGATATTGAGTTTATATAATACACAAGCCCATATTCAAATGCCTCTTTAGCTAATTTGAATTTTGATGAGCAAGATAATCAGCTCACGCTCAACCAACCATTCATGCCCGTTGCCTTGCTCAAACACACAGTGTTTGCTTTGCAAACTTCTACACTGAGTGCTGCGAGCTAAGCAATTTGTGAAAACTATAACTCAGGCAAAGTAATTGTCTACGTAGTTTTGCAGCCTCCTCGAACTATATACCGCAAGCAGGGTGCCACCACATGGAAATTGTGGTAAATGGAAAATGCAAAATGGTAGCCAACTCTAGGCCGCAACTATCTCTATCTGTCTGTCTGTCTGTCTGTGCGTCTTTCTAGTCCCCATATCTGCTGCTATGTTTGCATGCATTACGCCAAATTTTTGGTCACAACAACACGCTGATTATGGCTGATAATGTGCATGCCGAGCTGTTGCTGTTGCTGTTGCGGCTCCAACTGCAACTCCTAAAAGTAGACACACAAAAACACACAGCCAACAGCCGCATCAGCAAGCCGGGAAGCAGTCTCTGTTGCAGTTTGGGTCCTTTTTATAGTCCTGGCTGGCATTGGCATAGATATGAGTAGCGACAATTAAGTGTTTGCCGCATAATGATGCTGCTGCTGCTGCTGATGCTGCTGCTGCTGTGCTGTTCCCGCAGTTTACAGTTAGAACCATAGTTAGGGCGACAGTTACAGTTACTGCAGACTGCAGAGTGCAGTCCCAGCAACTATCGTGCAACTCGTATTTTTTAACGTGGCCATTAATAAGTGGCAGCCAAATATGCTGTTTTGGCTGCAACGATTTTTGGTTTGACTTTGCTGCGGCCGCCCATAATGGGTTAAGTGCAACGCTGATGTGGTTTTTGGCGCCCTAATGTGACCAGAGCTGTGATTGAATGGGAAAGTGTGACTAAGGCAGCCAAAATGTTAAGTAAAGTTATAAACAAAATTAGCTTGAAATCTTTTAAATAACTAGTGACGAAAGCGAACATTACTTAATATGAAGGCTGATAATGAGTTAGTGATTTGTGTAGAAGGGACTGCAAGGGCTAGCAGGAGGGATGTCATTAGGAGTGTAGGAGTTATATATACTCTCCACATCTCGGTCATATCTAGAGTTGTAGAACGCCAACAACAAGAAGTAGAACGGTAGAAAGAGATATATAGTTTGGTTAGAAAATAAAATTTAATTGAAGTTTATAAATTTCTTAGATCATTTGAAAAATCAAAAATCTTCACAGATAAATATAGTGCAATATCTATAGAAGTTCAACTATAAATTTCCTAGGGAATAACCAAAAAACTTAAGAATCTCAAGTAGTAAACTCAGTTGGCCTTGTCAAGTTTAACCTTTGAAAAAGATATTTGTGGGCTTCGTTGTTTGAGAATCTCATTCGTACGTGTGCTTTCACACTGAGCACAACGTCATTTCTTTATTGTCTGATTTTTTTTTTTTTAATTTTTAATATTTACGTCTTATTTTAATTTGATGTTGTTCGTTCGGATGCTCTCTGCATCCAGCCATGCATCGTGTGATACGGCGGCGACTGTGGATGAACTCATCGTTTGCTTCTAGCGCCACCCTATTTGATGTCTATTTCTTTATTATTTTTTATTTACTATTATATTTCTTTGTTTTGTTTCCCCAGTCATGAATATTTCCTTCCTTAAGTTTATAAATATATATAATAAAAATATTAATTTTTATACCAACATACAGGGTGGCAGAGCAACACTACTTGGGTTTCTCTGCCATTCGTTTTTGTGTCATTTTGTGCTTCGCTTAGCAGTCCAGACGGCGTTGTCCAATATATTATCAAATTTTAATTCAAGGCTATTCAAGCATAGTTAAATGATCCTGGAATCAGCAGCTGCTCTTAACATCTTTGTGGGGTGAAAGTTCAATTAGAATTAGCTAAAGTCATCTGTCTTTCCTCACATATTACTTTGCCGTTTAGTATCCAGGCAGGCCTTGATTTCAGTTCAACGTTCTCGGTAATGTTGCAAAAGAACAGGTTGGAAAAATACGGGTTCTTCACAATAACACTCCGTCAAAATTTGTGAACTAAAGTCAGCAGCTACGAAACATTTTGATATTCTTGAGGAGCATCCTAATCTTTTTGCTAGGGCTCCTCTCTACCCCTTAAAGAGAAGGCTGAAGAGGCGGCACCCGATATTGACGTCAAATTCAACTGACCTTTATCAATCTTTTCTTGAATCCTCATTGCACCCTCATTGACACAAACATCAAAATGTAAACAAAAAAAGCTGCGATGTCGCAAATGTATACAAAAATTGATTAAGAGATAAAAGAGAAAACTATTGTTTAAATTTTTTTGCTTAAGATGCCGCGTTGTACTTATAAAAATAAGCTGTGGAAAAAAGCAAGATGGGAAAGAGTTTCAAAAGCGACTGCAAAATGGATAAGCAAGAAAAGATTTCGACAAGGAAAAAGATTTCGATTGAGATTCATCAATCACAACAATAAAATAATAAAAGGAATACAATGTATTATATATATATATATATTGAGCAGCTATGAGCTAGGCAGACTTAATCTGTGGGAATAACTAAAATGTTTGAGAATCCCAGAAAAAGATTATACGTTTCCTTGTGTTATCTAATGGCAACATTTTGCTGAGCCTATTTATTGAGTAAAAACTGGTCTGATTTAGATAACTGCTGATTTAGATAAATATACCCAGTAGCTAGGCAAAAAGGATATCTTCAGTAAAGTATATACATTTTTTATCAACAGTACAAGGGGGGGCTAGCCATGTTGGCCTGTATATTTATCAGTCTATGGAGGTGTCTTATAAGTTCACCAAATTTCATCATTTTTTTTCCTTTTCTAGAATATTTGCTACTATCTGGCTGCACACGTCCAAAGAGAGATTGGAAATTGTTTTAACTGAAACAAAGCGTAAATAATCACGATAGAATTTAAGACATCTATTAGACCTATTAGACGTGTGTTCCTGATTACCATTTTATATATTGTCTAAGCAAACTGATTTGATTTGGTTTTGGTTTTATCTTCATATGTTTTTATTGTTACGATGTTGTTGTTTTGCAGGGAAAGTGTTAAGAAAATAAACTCAAATGAAAATAAATACTTTGAAACTATGAAAAAAAAACTAAGCAATGCCGAGTCCCAATTCTCCGTGGGTTGAATTGGAACACCAATAACCTCCTCCCTTCATATTCAAGTAGGCTTCTGCTAATAAACCTTCCATCTCTTGAAAATCGTAGAATTATGCTTAATGTTGTCTTTATACATAATCTGATTAATAATGATATTGACTCGCCGTCTTTAATTAGCCAAATCAGTTTTTGGTTGTTCGTAAAACTATTAGAAATTATGTTCCTATTATGTTCTTCAGCGCTGCAATTTAAACTATCTCCTGCATGAACCTTTTCGTGTTCTTTGTTTGTAACTATAATAATCTATTTAACTTTATCTCTATTAATAACTCCCCAAACTCAAACAAAATATCTATACTAACGCATCTAGCTAGTAGATAATGTAAATTGTTTATGGTTTGTTGTTTTTTACTCTCATTGAAAGTGATCGAGCGAGTCCGCGTTTTGTTTCCGTCTTCGCTATTCTTGTCGCTCGTTATGCGGCTGCGCCCCTCGGCCGTTTGGGCGGGAGGTGCGACCCTCTAGCCTGGGCTTCGTGTGTAACAAGCCCCGTGGCTTGGTATCGTGGGGCCACTTGAACGTGCAGCGCATTGTACGTCAACATCCCGATATATGAAAAAAAAAATCCTTTACTCAGTTGTATTCCAAGGCGGTGGAAGCGAAGAGGATCTTATATGATATAATAATTATGATTACACCTGATTACAACTTTATTCTTATAAAATGTATATAAAATATTCATATTACATTTTGTTCCATTGTTTTACGACTTTCAGTAAAGTTTTTATGCATTGTGGAATAAGTTAAAAAATATTGAAAAAATTTCTTTATGAAGTTGCCAGCCTTACCATCACAAACACACAACATAATTGAGCTAAAAGTACATATATATCATAAAAAATAATATTGCTTCATATGGCAATAATTGCATTATAATTGCATAATTGCATTTTCTTTTCGAATATAAAAGAATTTTTGTTTAAAATAATATTTAAGATTTTCAGATTTGGTTAGACGCAAAAATTGTAAAAGCACAAATTCGTAGATGAATTCAGGATTCACCAACGGGTGAAGAACAACTAGAAGCCTTCACTGTTGATAATCGAACTAATTTGAAAAGTTTAGACTCGACATACAACTACGCACTCGGTCTCCGTCTCCTGGTGATGACAGTCCTTAGGTAGGACAAAAGCCACCTCAATCCCGGGGCATCGACTGTCTTGTGGATATATATGTTATCTATGCTGAGCACATCTTGAGATACTTTAGATACTTATTTGAGTCCTGCACAGATACATTTATACAATTTCACATAGTTTACTTTCAGTAGTTTAGGTCAATGGCAATGCAAATAAGGACCCAAAAATGTGCCAGCAGCCGTCCTCAAATTAGCACAATATCTACAAATTTTGCACATTTTTCCAACCAGCATAATATTATTTTTTTTTGTAACATTTTATTTGGATTATAAATCAGCAGCACAGGCATTTCGTGTTAAGCCACGCAGTGTAATTAGTGTTATCTGGCCCCAGCGTCCGCAGCAGACAATGCCACAATTCCGCAGTTTCAAACTGGGAATGAACTGGGAATGACGCTCGTCCTGGCCCGTCCTGGCCACCTGTAATTTTTTGGCTCTTTATGGCATTATTGTCTTATTGCTTATTCAAGCACAGCAAGGCGACAGGGTGCTGACAGGGGGAGGGTGTGCAACGAGAGGACAATGTGTATAAACCTTTCATTGTCTTTTCATTTGAAAATGGCTAAAGCTAAGGCTAAAACCCCCCCATTGCTGTACCAATAATCAAGGCAAATCCTTGCCTAATGCCAGTTTTGTGTCACACGAAATGGCTGGGAATGGGGGGTGGGTTGGGGTTTTACCCATTTTCATGGCTTTCACCTTCCATTTCTATGAGCTGGCTGTTCTTTGAGCCTTGATAGTGACTCTGTCTCTGTGTGTGTTTGTGTGAGTGTGTTTGTGTAGCCCGCATCATTGATAGGGCGAGCGGTCGTCCTTTTCGTACTGATTTTGCCCAGCTTAATGTTATTTGTATGGCCCGGCTGTTGTCCAATTTTTTTAGTTGCTGCAGTTGTTTCTAGGACTATAGGAAAAATCTACAAAATAGAGAGGAGTGGGCCATGGGAGGAGTCACAAAAAAAGTCGCTTTTGTGGCTCGAATTCGCAATGTCTTGTTCAGCCCTCAGCTGAGTGTCCTTTTTTGCTGTTCACATATGCGCGCCCGCTCCTCTGTTGTTGTTGTTGTTGCATGTCTGCGGTTGTCTTTTCGCTGTCTGTCTATCCTGCTTCTCCTTTTTTGTTTTTTTTGCTGCTGTTTGTTTGTTTGTCCGAGCATGTCAACATCTTCGTTTTTGTCCTTTTTTTGTGTGTCCTGTTCTGTCCTGTTCAGCTTGTGCCTTACTGCGTGCTGTGTTCCCATTTAATTGCTGTGGGAACTGCACATGTGAGCCCACTAGGAATCAGATTGGTTTTTCGAATCGAAAATGGCCAGAGCCTAACGCAGTGGATAGACCCAAGGATGCCCAGTTCAACTTTCCTTGACTTCCCGAAACCCCATGCTCGCTCGTTCAAGCGTTGTGATGTTTTGTTGTTGTTAATTTTTGTTAACAAGAGGAAAAAAATGTGCTTGAGATTCCCTTTTTTTTATAATGGGTCTCTTGATAGAGCTCTTCATATTTGTCATTTCTCCAAAGAGCCAAGAAAAGTAAACAAGCAAACAAACATTTGAAAGACCTCTAAATGAACTTGAAATCTCTTGGCTTTGAAATTGAGAACGAAATGAAAATATAACTACAAAAACACAAACACAGAGGGAAATTTTAAATATATTTGAGTTCCCCTGAAATAAATAAATACAAGAAGTGAAATCATTCTATACATTTTAAGAGAAAGAGATATGAAAATGGTAAACACATTAGGACATTTTTAAGTCTAGCTCGAAATTGAAAGCTCAAAATGGATTTCTTGATTGTTTAAATTAAATAATTGGCATCGTCTTTTTAAAAGTTATTATTTTAGAAAAGGTTTTCAAACAGTTTTTGTTACAAAGTTTTATTAGAAAGGTTTTGCTAAATGTATCCTAATATTTTTAAAATAGTAAGTTCTATAAAATCAGAGCAATAACGTTTGACTTCAAAATCTTAAAACCAAACAAACTTTGTATTTGATATACATTTTTGTACCATTCACAAAATGATATATTAACTTTGTCACGAAGTTTGCAACGCATTGAAGGAAGCTATTCCGATCATATAAAGTATATATATTCTTGATCAGCATGATAAGGGAAGTCAATATAAACATGTCCAGCTGTCCGTCGGTCTGTTTTAACACAAAGAAGTCTCAGAAGTCTTAAAAGCCAAATTTTTACCAGATGCTTTTTTTTGTCTGCATGCTGATTATCAAGATCAGACAACTATATCATATAGATACCACATAACCGATTGTTCCAGACAAATATATCATACAGCTCCCATATAACCGATTGTTCCGGAATGAACAGTTAGCAGTTAGCAGTTTGTTTTTCATCCAAATCAAACCAAATTCGGTTTGAATCGAATTGAGGAGGCCCCACGTCCACTGGCCTGATCTGATCAAAATCGGAAAACTATGACATATAGCTTCCTCCCATATAACCGATTGTTCCGGAATGAACACTTAGCAGTATAACTTTTCTGCTTTTCATTCAAATCAAACCTTAAATTTAGATAATTTTGCTACATTGGGGTTCCTTCATCCGAAGTATGGAACAGTTTAATTGCTTTTCTTTCACAAAGTCCAAATGCTAAGAATCTTCAAACGATGATTCTTTTGAGTAAATTTCACAGAGTTATAGCTTTATCTGCTGACGAGACTTTTTATCATTTCCATTCAGTTCGATTGCAATTGAAACCTATGAACCTTCAACTCCTAAAATGTAAAGTGCCAAAGCGTTCATTTCCTTCAGCCATTCCACATTTTCTGCAAATTTTAATACAAATAATTTACCAGTCGGAAGTAGACAAAAATCTATCAATGAAGAACTTGTAAGAGTTGCCCCAAGATGCTTAAGTGCTCTTTCGTATCTTATTGCCAACTCTTACCATTCCCTATCATTTCTTGTTCCGTTTAAATCATTATTTTAACTTTCAGTTAAGAGCTCAACTCAATGGCGAGCTTATTTCGAGTCACACCTAAGACGCTCCTCAGACAGCTTGATTAGCATTTCGGAAAAGGCTTATCAGAAAAGTTCACACACTCCGCACCGAGACTAAACAAAAGACTTGCCCATTTAGCCACAGAGCTTAGGTTGAATTCGAAAATCATATATAGCATTGAAATCCCATATAGATGGGGCTCTTTATCGCAGACTTCACACTTTCCCCCTTGAGCATTATGGTTGAAAATATCTTCTAATGACTCATAAGATTAAAAAGTAATTTTCTTGTTATGAGGCAACGATTTTGTTGTTGCTGTTCGTTCGGTCGTTCGTTCGTTCGTTTTTTCCATTCTTTACACCGTTAATTTTTATACATTTTAATATGGGGAGGAAAACTGCCACGCAAAAGAAAAGCCAAAGCCAATAAGAAGGGCGAGCTGCGGAGAAATAACAAGAACAACCGAATAAACATAAATTTTAATGCACAAAATTGGGTCATTATTGGCAGCTTCGTTGCGTTGGGTTTCTTGTATTTCGGTTCGATATTTCTTTTGGGTTTCTTATACCCTATTTTGGATGAGAAGAGTATATTGGATTTAATGGAAATTAGGTGAAAGAGGGGAAAATATGTGAAATATGTAATACAAAATGTGTAACGACAACTGAGAAAGTTGTGTTTGTAATCTGCCCAAGTTATTGAGAACTTATGAATAAATTGGCTTGACAAGTATTTCTAGAGTAATTATTATAATGCATATTTAAGGCTAAGATCAATGATTGTGGGAATATAAAGGAGGGAGATGAGCAATTATGAACCCTTTCAAAAATGTAAGATCCTGAAGTTTTTGTGAAATTTACGAGTCAGCAAATTGGTATCTAAATCATCTCATGTTTAAGTGATCAAGTTTTAGTTTAGACTCAAATTTTACAAATCATAAAGGCTAAGAACACATACAGAGTTAAGAATCTCTTAAAGCAAATCAAAGATAATAGAATTGATACTGAAAGTCATCATATTATTAAAGCGCAAATCTGCTATTTTTCCACTCAGACCCACTTTGTCATGGCTCACTTTGGCAGTCCACACTTTACCAAAAGTATAATGATATTCCCGCTTATTACAGAGCATCACCAGGTCTATCCATTTCCATGGCCTTCGATATTTTTAAGTACTAATTTTTATTTTGGTTCTTAGGTCGTGTCTTGTCTTTGGGTGCGTAAAATTACGCCAAACAAATTCATAATTTTCGTTGTATTTCATTTTATGATTAGCACGCCCTTAAAAAGCAAAACCCCCAAGTGGCAAGGCTTTGAACAGCCGAGGGGGGAGGCACAGTACAACATACATTTGCGCCCATTTATGCTCATTTGCGTGGGGATGGGGAGAAGGCGCTAGACATTGGCTGCTTTAAGTTGACGTTTCTTAATTATGAGACGGGCGAGAGGGTGGTCTCTTTTTTATGAGCAGACCCAGAGCCAGATCCAAGCTCAGGGTGGGTGGCCTGGGCAAGGAGGGGGAAAGGGCAGCCAGACAGACAGGCCGCAGAGAAACAAAAAACAGCAGCCCAGAAAACACCAATTTCTGTGGTTTCCAATTCAACGCACTTTCTTCCAATTAGAACGCCCAATAAATAGTCTGACAAATACTGAAGCGGTGCGGTGCGGGGCGGTGCTGGCTGGGAGACAGGCAGTGCGACACTTGTGCGACACTTTTGGGCTCTGGCTCTGGCCATGTGGTCGCGTCTCTGGCACATTAAACTAATTAACAATTAAAGTGGGAGAAACGCGCCGGGAATTAAATAAAAAAAACAGAAACATAAGAAATATGCTGCCCATTTAAAACCGTCTAATGAATTAATAATAAAATATGTTTATGGGCCTGCTTTCCTAAATGACAGCAAAAAAACATCACTTGAGACAATGAGCAATGTCAAAAAGCAAATTAGGGAAGCCAAAATGGGAATTGGAAGTGGTAGAAGTAAGCACTTAGACCCAAAGTTGATGTTGATATTCCAAGGAAAAGTGAATAATGTTCGAATACAAAATGTCACAATATATATAGAGATTTCGCATATAATTTTATGCATTTCAAGAATACAAATTGGTTTTACAAAAAGAACATATATGTATACGTGTGTACTGGCATATGAATTATCTTTAAACGGAGATTTCCAAGAGTCACATAACAAAAATTTTGATAGGAATCGAAGGTTTTTGAACACAAATATAAAACTGTAAGCCAATTAGGGGGGATTAATACACCATTGAGATACTTTTTATCTAAATCTTAGGTTAACAAGAATGTTTGCTGGAAAGAAGAAAGAAGAAGCTAACGGAACACTATTTCTCAATGGCGCAAGAATTCGCCAGTTTTAACTAAATTACGCCAACTAAGCGACGTTTGTATTTCACAAGTCCCTTTTCTGCGTATCGGCAGTTAAGTAGACACTATTCAGTTGCAGCGTTCAGTTGTCATATGCGCTAAGAGGATAGCTGACTTCTCCGAAACGCCGCGTCTAAACAGTCAAAAGCCGAACATCTAAAGAACTAATTCTATTAGTTATTCCTTGTCGATTGCTGTTACATAGTGAGAAGCGGCTCGAGTTTCGTTAAATTAACTATATAGCCATTTCCTTGAACACTTGACCTCGAGCATGCTAAATGAAAACTTTTAGGAATAGAAAGGCCTCTTAAACAACCCAAAAACTATCCTATCTATCCATTTCAGTAGTCGGCGCAAAAAGCACTGAAAAGGCAAGAGCCAAATGAGCATTGCCGAAGCCTAAAGCAGCCGAACCTTTGCTTTTGACAAAATATGGGGACGTGTCGACCACTGATCTATATTCCTTTAAATATATCTCCCGTTTATAGGGAGATCTCTATACATCTCCTAATTAATGCCAAAGTTGTCTCACCAGATTTGATGAGCCACATTTTTGTTTCGCTCCTTTTAGAATTCTTACGTTCTTTCTCTCTCTCTTTTCAACACTTTAGCTCTAATTATATCCTGTCCTTTGTACTAACTAGAGTAAATCCTTTACGAGTGTCTTAATTAACTCTCTTAATAGTCATATAATATTATTATGTAATAGTTTTATACCAACGCATTTATAATGCAGATGGTGTTAAATGTAAATTGCAAGTTATTCTCCAAAGAGTCTGCGTTTTTGTTTTGCATGCGCGCGTTTCGCATCGCACTTTGTGACAAATGTGTGAGGCATTCTTCTAAAAGGATTTTCAAACCTAGCTGTCGTTTGGGTCTACTTTAATCTGCTGAGCTTTGTTAATCCCGCATTCTTGCTGAACATGAATCCGAAGATATGATGATATCAAAATCCTCACCAACCATTATTCCGATTTCGGATGACTTTATTCGACGGTCAATTTACTATTTATATTTTTAAATTTTTAAATTAAAGAAATTCTTAAATAAAATGATTTTGCAATTTGCTTCAACTGCCAGTTGGCATCCTGCCTTACCTTTTTTTTTGTTTGGTTTTGGTTTTTTTTTGGCCAGCTGCAAACCTTAAAGTTGACCAGCGATAAAAAGCGCTATTTTATTGAAAAAATCCTTAATTAAATTTCCGTTTCAATGTGTCAAAGTGTGAACAACACAATAATTTGGTTCTTTATTAACTGCCGCCGTTGCTGCTTTTGCTGCTGTCGTGGGCGTGGCAGCAACAATCTAGGCAGCCGGAGCAGCTGCCGTCCTGAAATCCTTAATAAAGTTAAGCTACATGTGTGTGTGTGCATGTGTGTGTGTGTGTGTGTGCATATGTGTATGGTTATATCCTGCCACCGGAGGTGTCAATTTAAAGCCAATTTAATTTGTGCGACCATCGACGGCGGCGGCGGCGGCGGCAACCTCCGATACAACTGGCCCCGAATAAAATTGTACTTTGCCTTTGGCCCCAACTCGCAGCATTTTTGTTAAAGCCGTTTGCAGAAAGGAAGCAACTAAAGAGAACAGAGAGAAAAGTAACAACTGCATAAAGACGAACATTTGAATACCCTGGCCAAAAGATATTTTGATTTAAAATGTTTATAGTATATCAACATTAAGGGGAAAATTTATATAAAAAACATTTTATGAACAAAATTTGTATAAATTTGTATGAAAAGCAAACTTTTTGGAAGAATACGCAATGACGAAACTTGTATATATGATTTTTATTATAATTGCAATAGTAAGTACATATATTTGCACTAACTTCAGCATACTCGGACATCGATTATATATGCATAGTCAGTCGAGTTCGAGCAATCACGAGACGAGAATAGATTTTGAACTTCCAAACATTCGAGTAAAATATGAAATACCCGCTCAGTTGTCAGTCCCACAGCCTCATCCAGCTCACCAAGTTTAATTCTCCGATCATTTTATATCATTCCAGGGATCTTATCAACTACTTCTGGATACTTCTTACTTCTTAACCATGATTGATTGATTGATGATTGATGGAATCTCCATGGTATTTAGCAAGCCCTCTCTTGATTTCGGTGATGGTTTTTCTATTTAAAATATAAAATATAAATCTTAATCATATTTGTCGAAATTCGTTAGATTGTCTGCTTGCAGTGGCTATTGAACACTAACTAAATGACGCAGCTTGCTCTAAGTTCAACAGACGTCCATGTTATATTAATGTTATTTCTCGGAAAGTACAAAAATTCAAGGACTTAGCAAACGATCCTCGTATTAAATTGAGAAGTTTTTGTTAAAAATCGCAGACCAATTTGAATACAACCTGACCACTTATATATACCCTATTCTATATATATATATTCCTTATAAAAAAGTGTATACAAAGAGTCGAATTACATTTCTAAAGAAAGCTGTTGAAGGTGTGTGCAGAGCGGGCAAAGGGAATGGAAGGGGTCGAAACAGCACTGTTGGTGTTGTGCAATGGAAATTACAATTTTTAACTGTGCCTGTCTTGTTGCATTGCAGTTGTTGTTGCTGCTGTTGTTTGTTGCTATTGCTGTTGTTGTTGTTGTTGTTGTTGTTGCTCTGCATATGCCGCTTTCAATTAAAAGGCACTGGCGAAACGAACATTCGGACAAGTCGCACAATTTGGACATTGAAAGCCCAGTAACACATGTGTTGCTTTCGAGCCAAATGTGACAACAATGACAACAACAACAACAGCAACAGCAACAGCAACAGGAACAGGAACAGCCGCATCAACTGATATAAGAGGAGGATTCAATGAGAAACCAAACCAATGGCGACCTAATTTGAAAGCCAATTTGAAGACGAGGGTGTATTGAGATGCTTTGATGTGGAGGCTCTGGCATAGTGAGGGTGCGTTAGGGGTCAGACATCGAAGCACCAAAATGCTAATAATTTGCTAAGCGAAAGGCTGCTGTAGGTGCATCGCCTTGGCCTTTAAGGCTTGTGAAAAGTTTCCAAATTGAGAATGCTGAAACATTTTTGGAGGAGCAAAAGCGTAGAGAAGTTGTTAAGCTCTGTAGGAGGAAGGCCTGATGGATATTTTTAGGAAAAGTTACAAAACTCTTGGAAGAAGAAGGTTAAACTGATAAGTTAATATCATAATAATATAGAGATTGAAAGACTTATATGCTTATATATATGATTATATGATTGTGGATGCAATGTAGATATATCTGCAATTTTACTTGAAAGTTTTCTATTAAGTTAGATTAGGTTGAAACATATAGGCATTCTTGGGCCACTCATAAGTCAATGAGGCCCTCAGCTGGCTTGGGCTATATGTGAAATCAACTGCGCATTTAAAAATCGCTCAGAATCTTAATGTGTTTTGTCGAAGGAGCGTAGTTCCCTGTGAGTTCCCCAGGTATCTCAACCTCGCTCGGGCAAATACAGATGAAATGTTCTAAGGTTTCTATTGTCCTCGGGTCATGACATTTCTGCCAATTGATTTCATGTTAATCGCATGTGAGGTTGGACAAAGCGGTGGCATGCATTGGCTGTCAATTGAAAGCATTTGGAAGCCAATTAGGCTCAAAATTCTGGTTTGTGTGTCTTTGTTGTTAAGAGACCTAGTTTATTATCGGAGGGAGTGGCCACCCATGTAACCGCAAATTGCAAATGGTCAGTCATGTAGTGATGCTTTGACACGCTGAGTCCAAACTGAACTGGTTATATTAAGCCGGATTCGTAGACCCAATGAGAATCAAAGCAGAAGTCGGGACCCGGTGACGATATGATAGCTGGTCAAGTGCAGCCAGAGCGTGTGCAACTTTGATTCCGACTGTAAGGCCACCAAGATTCCTATTCAATGGATGGCCACCCTGGCCAATATATGCTTTACTTTGCTCATTTCAGTATTATGGCAATCCTTACCCCTTCAGGTTCCTTGAAGCGAATGATCGAATGATGCTGAAGTTTTTTCTGTTTTGGAATGTAAAATCGAATTTGCACATAAGTGCATCCATTAGTTCAAGAAATTCCCTTCGAAACTGGTTCATCGAAATGTTTGTGTATATTTTTGTCAAATTGCTTACCAAAATAACAAAGAACTCCTTCAAAGAAAGTAAATTATCATCTGTATACTTACATTTAAGCTCGACTTGTTGAGCACATAAGAAACCGTCGACTTTTACCAGTTGTCGCATTGCACCTTTCGTTTCCTTTCTTTTCCTTTCCTTTCCATTTACCATTAGTAACAACTTCAAAGACTTTTTAACCCCAACTGATAAACCCGAAAGGACTTTGCTCGCTTGTCATGTAAAACACACGAGAAACTTGCAACTGGATTTGCACTCCCAGCTGCTCCTTCTGCTACTACTGCACATTTGTACAGATATACTATATATATATATATATATATATATGTGTGTGCTGCTTTTACCTGCTCACAAAGTCAAAGACAAACTGCCGTGTATTAAATTTTTGTCAAAGACAAAATGCCACGACACGAAAATAGAAAATGCAAAATGTTAGCACAAAGTGTGTAAGAATTGGCTCTTCTATTCAGCCCAATGGCAATGGCTCCTTGGCTGGCGCAAAGTTATCCAAGTCCAAGGAAAGCAGGAAAGGGCAGACATAGAGATTTGGCCTTAAGCTGCGACATAATGCAGCCGCACAGCCGGGATGCCAGCATGCTGGATGAGCTGCCTAGTGACATAGTTATCTGGAATAAATATGGGGGAAGCTCCACTGCAGTGGTGGAAAGAGTGTGGTGTGGAGGGGCTTTTATTAAAATTTCTGGCCAGGCTATGGCTGCTAGTCTCTGGTAGTCTCTGGCACCTTTGTTGAATGAGCCACGAAGCACTTTTGCTCCTGCTCCTGCTCCTGCTACTTCAGTCTGCTGCTGTGGCTAACAAAAGTTGTGCGCAGTCAGTTGACATAAATTTTGTTAGCCTACTTTCAGGCAAAATTGCTTACAAGCCCAAATATGGGGAGCCAGAGAAAGCCAGAGAGAGAGAGAGAGAGAGCGCTGCAATATTATGGAATGCGCTTTTACTACTATTTTTGTAGGAACATTTCGGGTGTGGGGGCAGGGCGTAAGATATGGCAGTTGTCCAAAAAAACAGGCCATTAAATGCAGATAATAATTATATAATTTCACTTTTTATGGCCGCCTGCAGCGAATCGAAGGGATTTCACTTTTGGAGCATTGGGGAATGTAAGAAATGGGTTATATTTACTTTTAGGAAGATAGAGAATATTCCCATGTATCCTGATAGTCTCCTATACTACCAACCGGTTAACGGTTTTGCACTGAATTGATAAAACAGCTCTAATTGACATTATGAGATTCAATAAACAAAGAAAGGTTTTACCAGAAAAGCAGAAGCATACATACTGGACTACTGCCTGACTTATTGTGGGTCGGCATGAAAAACTCTAGAGATTTGGAGCAATTAATGCGTAACCACTTGAACCTATAGGTTCATTTGTCTACTTAAGAACGAAGAAAGGAAAGAACTCAAAAGCTGCTAGATTGATTTCCTGTTGGAAGTTTCATTGGGA
Source organism: Hirtodrosophila duncani (assembly GCA_037043425.1). Classification (NCBI taxonomy): domain Eukaryota; kingdom Metazoa; phylum Arthropoda; class Insecta; order Diptera; family Drosophilidae; genus Hirtodrosophila; species Hirtodrosophila duncani. Next base: position 157,194 of record JBAMBM010000370.1, on the reverse strand, counting down.
TGCTTTGAGAGTTCAACAAAAGCGCCTGCTGAGTGCTTCGACATTTGAAACCAATGACATTTCAACGTTTGCTCTAACTCAAATCTAGTAGGCCATGAATTTGTATTGTATCCCTTTCAAATGATGGCCAAATGAAGCTATAATTTTTCCGTGACTTTTCATTATAATTATAATTGTCTGTGTGTTTGATATCTCTTTCCCTCGTTCGACTCATTCCAATGCTTGAAATCTTGTGTGAATTTCAGCACAAACTTCAGCAACATCACCACCAAAGTCAGACCCTGATTTCCTACATCCCATGCCTTAAATTCCCTTTCCAAAAAGATAACTCCTTGGATCATGCTATCATAGCTTATAAGACTCACACGATTCCAACTATATTCCCCTACAGATGCAAAGGCAATTTAGGTATATTTCGCTTTAGTTTACCTTCGCTGACTTCATTCATAACATTATGGTTGACTTTCCATATCCTTAAATGTCCTATCATCTCGTTTCCATCGCAAGGGTATGTAATAGTCGTTTCCCTCTTCGTTTCCCCTACCAACTGATGATTTTCATTTTCTTGGCTTGTGCGGGAAAAACAGAAGTAATTTTAATTAAAATATTACTGCTACTTTATGTGTGTTTGCAACCAGCAGCAATTCACATTTGTTCAGCGCGGCCAACGTCCGACAAGCTAAAAAATAAATTTAATTATGCAAAAAGTGCGCTGCACTCCAAGGTACCCTCGAGTTCAGCTGCTGCTCCTTCTTTCTACTCTCAACTAAGAGGGCACACGGAAATTATTTCAATTGTATGCACTTGAGGGCAGGGCAGGGGAAGGGAAGCGGCAAGAGAGAATGAGCGGAGAAAACAAGTGAATGAAGGAATTCACCAAGCATAGCAGGGAATCTAATACCCTTTCTTTTACAACAAGTATTTCATATAGAAAGTTTGAAGTGTCGCCCGAGTAGGCATAAGGAAATGCTATCACCTCTGTTAAATAACTGAGCAACCCCCATTGTGTTGCCTTTTTCCACTAAACTAATATACCCAGGCAGCAGGAAGCGTAGGAAAACATTTCAAGAAGACATTATGGGGGCAGAGCAGAGTCAAAGCAAGGCAAAAGCAGAAGCCGAAGCCGGGCAGAGACCAGAGTCGAGAGAGCGCAGCCTGAGTGCTGCACTCAGGAACCGTAGGAACCGCTGTCGACCACGTTGATGACGTTGACGATGAGCGTACGGACAGACATTTGGAGGCCATTTGAATGAGGTGCTGACTGACGGTACCAGAACAACCAAAAAAAAATAAGTAAAGTCGGTTTCGGGGCAATGGGCAATGGCAATGGCAATGCAAAAGCAGCGATTTTCAACTTGAAGTGGTTGGACGGACGGGCTGCGTAGGAAGGTGAGGAGGGAAGTGGTTAGGCACTGGTTAGGCTACCTTGCAGCTGAGTGGCTCTTTTCGGAAATTCAAATTTCCGATTCTTGATGATTTTATTTAAATTTGCGTATTCGAGTGTTTGTTGGAGGCACTTCAAGTGCTCCTTCGAAAGGCTGAGCGGCTGCTTTTGGGCTTTTGTTTTTTTGGTATTTTAGGGCGAAAATTGTTGAAATTGCCTGGAATTTTTGGTCTTCAAATTGGTAAACCTCTTTCCGTCTTTCTCTCTCTCCCTCTCTCTTTTGCCTTGACGGCTTTTTTCGGTGGGGCCAATTAACATAGTGCAGCTTAGGCATGATTTATGTGGTGGAGTCCAGACCCAGAACCAGACCAGAGCAGACCAGTCTGGGAGACGACCCTCATTATCATATCAGTGCTAACTACTGATGGCGGCAGCTGCTTCAGACTGTGTTCGGCAGGGGTAGGGCCGGGGGAAATGGGGTTGGGGTAGGTGTAAACATGACAAACCCAACTGCGGAATAGCAACTTTGGCGAAGGTCGTCGCAGCCCACAAAATCCAAAACGACTGCAACTGCAATTGACCAGATAAGATGAAGCCTGCCCACGACCAGGATGTCACGTGTCGGACTGCGCTCGTTTATACAGATTTTCGAACTAGAGATGCGCGAGGCATAGGAACGAGCCTGATGTAGGCAATTTCTAAAGCTTAAGTCTGAGCAGGGAATGGGTAATATAACTTTAGAATGGCAACATAATTTTAGAAGAATTTTTATAATTTGTCAGTTCCGAGTTTTTCTCCTTTAATTTTCTTAATAAAAACCAAATAAAATTCATATTTTTGTACTTATTTTATATTATAATTTGATTTCCATATGAAGCACGCACGAGCTCATTGACACGCTACCAACTCTAACCATATCTGAGGGCCTTCCTCACTCCCAGTGCGATGCAGCTGCTAATTCAACTTCTGTTCGCTCCCAAAAAAAACAAGAAGAATAAAATGGGCGTAGACAAATCTACATTTGGCTCTTTGTTATTTATGAGGCTGCTTGCATTTCTCGCTGTCCAAATGTTGATTATCAGTTAATACTGGGATTCCTTCAAGCGCGCTTGGTGGTCATAATTTGTAGAGTTTTGTGGACGCTGTTTAGCTCATGTTAATCTCTTGTCTTGGTGGGCTGGCTCCAGAAATAGTTACCCTTGTTACTTCCGTTGTGTGGCCGAGGGTTTCGAATTACACAGCAAATAAATTAGATATTTGTGTATTCGTTTTGTGAATGATTGTTATCGGAGGGGCGAATGGTTGACACAGTCGTACTTCGATGGGAAACAAGATGTTGATAAACATCAGATCAGAAGACCAATGGAAGTTATGTAATGAAAATAGTAGCTGTAACTATTGCACATCATCAGATCGAGCTACTAACAGATATAGTCTGGAATTCATGAGTTCTTGCTGACTACTTTTTGGCTCTGAAGCCAATTTGAAAAATTTAAGGATTTGTCATTAATTAGCTACTGGATTGGCATCCAATTCAAACAAATGAAGCATGGAACAGTCACCTCCTCGATGATGGGGAAGCAAATTGAAGTGGAGCCACCAGAGAAAATCACACGGGGGAAAAGAATCACAAACTGAGTAATAAATATAGCAAGACGAGGAATGGAGCGAGAAGGATACGCGAATTGCGTGGTATAAAAGTAAATACAATCAAAACACAGCAAATTAAAGTTTCAATAAAAAGGAATTAAATAATTTAAAAATAAATTTAAATTAAAACATCACAGTAACATCTGGCATTCCATTCATATAGAGCCAAAGCCATTTGGGAATTGTAAATAAGCAAATAAGTGTAAAATAATGTAAACATTTGGTTGCATACATTTGGGGGGCAAATTGGGATTTCAATGCCTAAGAAAATGTCAGAAAAGGTTAGAAAATTTAAGTGATTCCTTTGGATGCGGCAACAATTTGTAGTATAAATCATGGAAAATATATATAATATATATATCAAACTGGCTATAACATGAACTTCATACAGCAGAAAAGTCGTCAGATCTGCAAAAATACTCCACACTTCAAAGCTGAGCGTGATTTTAGCCATTTTTATGTCAATTTGAAGCTTTTTTCTTGTCTTTTTTCTAGGGAAAATGTTTGAATTGAAAAAATATTTTAAAATATTGGCCCAATGAGCGGGACTTCTACAAGAACTCAAAATTTCTCCCAGTCCCAATAATATTTCCTGGTTCAGTCTCGAAATCAGTATTAGATTGCATCTATTAAAGTCTTCATTACAACAAGGCAAACTTCGAATAAATGAAACTTATATATCCTTGCAGATTCGCTTGAAATTCGGTCAGCATTCGTGGATGCTTCTAAGACTAACAGCTACCAAATTGGGTTCATTTCGGATATAAAACAAAATCAGGTTTACTAAGAGTTCACTGTGAATCTTTCGATTGATTGTAAATGACCTATATGATGTAGTAGTCCAATCTGGACCATTTTTACATAGGAGCAGCTTACAGAAGAAAGAAGTCTGTGGTTTAAATTTCAACTTGATAGCTTTAAAATTGAGATTCTAGTTCGCATAGAAACCTACGGACAGACGAACATGGTTATGTCGACTCGGCTTGTTATGCTGATCAAGAATATATATATCCTTTATGGGGTCGGAGTTGCTTATACTCGAGATGTAATACTCGAATTTGCAATACGAAACCTAACTTCTTGATTTGAACTTAGCTTAATAACAAAGTTAGTAAGAGATTTGGCTAGAAGCTTAAAATATAATAGTTCATCGTTCTTCTAACATATCCCTAATGTTCTCTCTAACATACCTAACCGAATGCAGGATTTTATTGTTCGTTTCTTTGAAAGTGAGCTAACGAGTTGGCGTTTTTGTTTCCCGTTAGCCAAGTTTCGTGCTTTGCTTTGGATCAGTGTTTTAGTCATAATAAGTTCCCAGTTAAAATTGCCAAAATTATAGTCTACATTTCGGCTAGTTTGGCCATATTTATTGATTAATCTTATAAGGTTTGGACCAAAAATCTAAGCTAAGTCTAAAATAATCTTTATCACCTTTTTATCACTTTTCATGCTTCCCTCACAAATCTCAAGCAACCCATAGACCTTGGAAATTGCCATTGCGTTTGCAAATTGTGCCAATATTTTGGACACATTTCGCGTTAGTTATGCCTTGATGTGTCAAATCAAAGTGTCAGGCCCACCGCGTCCTCTAACTCACTAACTAACTAACTAACTAACAAACTACCTGGGCACCTCTAACTAACTGACGAGTAACTAACCCACTCATTTGGCCATAAAAACCGAAAAAATTACGCCTCCAGCCTCAGTTTGGTTGGAATACTTAGGTTCAGTTTCAGTTCCACACACAGTTGCCCACACATTTAATTGCACCGCTTGCAGTTGTAATATAGCAGGCCAAATTATACCACTTTTAAGGTGACCCCGTAAGAGACGCTGCCCCATCTCCGCCCGCCTCCTCACTGCATACATTTTTCACAGTTAACGAGAAAGCAGCGAAAACGGAGAACCAATTGGACAGGCCGCCAAATGAGCGACAGGCAAACGACTTGAAAAATAATATAAAAAGAAAACCAAGAGAACCCAACAAAAGAGATCATTGCTGTTGTTGTTATTGTTGTTGTTGTTGTTGTTACTGTTTTGCGGCACTCTTTTTAGCCTTGGCGTTGTCATAGCATAGTTAGCACTGACTTGCGATCCAGATCCAGATCGAGATCCCCAGCAGATAAAGTTCAGTTGGCCACAAAAACAGCTGCGCGAACGAAGTTTTTGGTTTTCTGTTGGCATTTTGTGCGCATGCGTCGCGTCGCATCGAGTCGCATCGAGTTGGGTTACGAGAGGCTGAAAGGGGAGACGGGAATCGGTGGGGCACAGTTAACAATCACAAACAGCCGCCAGTTAGATCGACCTGGTCAGACTCTACTGTGGTAGGAGATGTAACAAGAAGTGACTGAAATTTTGAGACTGAGCTTTGCGATTTTAAAGTTTTCTAAACAAATTAGATTCCAAATTAGACATTAGGACACATCAGGGGAGAGCTTCCAAGAACACCAGAATGGGCACAATAGATAAAATGGAATATGTTCTACCATTTAAGAGATGTCCAGGCAATTTGAACCACATTTGGAGGCGATTGCATTCATCCTCAGTCTCACTTTGAAGATTGAGTTTTCTACAATTGTTTCTATAGAATTGTTGCCTTTGTCGTTCAAACCACTGTGCAGAAATTTAAATTGTTCTTTGTTGCAGCAAAATTTTCAGCACCTCGGCGCGAATAAGAAATAAAACACAGAGACACAACACAGACCGGTCAAATGAAGTGGAGGCAGATGAGGTGAAACAAAAAGAAGCCAAAACTTCAAAGTGTTGTTCGGGAATTTGGCAAAGCGCAAGAATTAGCTGAAATAGTTGTAGGTACAAATTTTAGGTGCTGTTGTTAATGCGCTTCAAAAAAAAGGGTATACAAACTATGTTAGCCAGTTTGCAAAGCCAAATGGAAGCATTTATATATATAGTATTAATATCTTATATATATAGAATTAATATGTATTTCATATAGCTATGACCTTAAGGCCTGAATCGAAGATGTTTGTACTCACATAGATCAGGTGATTAGTCGTTCAGGTGGTTAGGTAGTAAACCAGTTTGACTAGAGAAAAAAAGTGGGATATTATCCTTCTGTCCATTTCTGTACCAGTGGCCCAAACGAAAGAATCCGGATTGTTCCTGTAAAATTGTGGCACAGATATTAAAGCCATCAACAGTATGGATACCTTGCCCTTGCAAAGTAATAGTCGAGTTATTTGCTTAACAGTAGATTTACAGTCAAATTACCATGAAAATCTTCATGTTCTTCAACGTTTCAAAGCTTTAATCTAGCTTAAAATCCCAGTAAATAGGTAACTGTGTATCACTTGCGAACTCCTTCATGTCATTCATTGGAGTGAAGGTCAAGTTATTTGGTTATCAGTGGCTTAACAGACATGTTAACTATGAAATTTTTGATTTTGGAACATTTCTAATCTGAAATCTTTGCGTAAGAATATAACCACATGAAAATGATCTATCAGTTGCCAACTTCTTAAGAGCTTTTAACATGGTAATATATGAGATATTTCCTTAACAGTGGCTTTACAGTCAGATTACCATGAAAATGTTCATGTTCTTCAACGTTTTAAAGCTATAATCTATGCTCCAAATCTTAGTAACTAGGTAAATATGCATTGTGTATTACTTGCCAAGTCGTTCACCGCTTTCATTTGAGTAAAGGTCAAGTTATTTGGTTAACAGTGGCTTAACAGACATGTTAACTTTGAAAATGTTGTATTGTGTATTGTATTTTATATTGAATCTTAAATCTTTGCGTAGTTTTCTAGAACATAACTACATATAAGTTATCTATTAGTTGCCAACTCTTTAAGAGCGTTCAACATGGTAATAGTCGAGCTTAACAGTCAGATTACCTTAAAATGTTCATGTTCTTCAACAATTCAAAACTATTGTGCTTAACGGTGGCATAACAGACCATTGTCATTGTATTGTGCATCATTTCCAATTTGGAGTCTTTACCTTATTTTCCAGATTATAACTATATGTGGATTACCTATCAGTCGCCGAATCTTTAAGAGAGTTCAACATAGTAATAGTCGAGCTATTTGCCTAACAGTGGTTGGACATGTTAACTTTACATTTTTTGTGCTATATAACATTTGAAATACATATTTAATATATTTAGAGAATTTATCAACTTGTTAACTGCGTTCGACATATATACATAGGTAATTTCCCATTAGCTACTTGAGTGAGTTTATTGCAGCATTTTTCTGCTAAATTGGCAAAAAAAAAGACAAACCTTCGATCGGTTTAAATGTTCTTGAAAAAAAATATTTATTATACTTGATGAACTTGAGCCATCAGAAGAGCCAGGTCATAAATTGGTTTTTGAATCAGCTAATATTAATTTAGTTATTTTAGCCACATTTTAAACACCTTCATATCATTTCAAGGATTTTGTTTTATCAATATAATGTGCCAAGATATAAGTAATAGCTTTGGCTTTGGCATTTATGGTTGACTTTGATTCGCAATGGACAAATTCAGTAGGTAAATTATAGTAACTCTCTATTATCATCTTCATTTTCATGTTCTGGCTTAGGAGACTTCGCCATACAGCACTATGTGTATATAGCTCTACTGCTCTCCCTTGTTCTCGTGATAGATGCCCATCTGGTTAGTCATATTTAGTATACTTTTTACATAGATAAACAGGAGAAAACATTTTCCATATGCAGGAAAATAAATCACCTTCTTGAAATCTGGCTCACTGGTGCCCTTATGTGTGCTGCCGCGATAACAATAACTTCTATCTGGATTTGCATAGCCGATTGGCTATGTTTATAGGCTCAAGGACGCAAGGAAGTGACTGTTACAGTTGTCATATTTATGGCAGGTCTGTGATTTGACTCTTAAACTTCAATTTTACAGATTACTATAATAAGGTAGTCTTAGGAGTTTTTGCATATATTTACCAAGTGGAATTGAAACAGAAGCAGATCTGATATAAACTGTTAACTATATTTATATCCATTTGCATAATAAATTTTTGTTTTTAGAGGAGTAAAATAATGTGAAGTGCGTAAAATAAGGCGCTCTCTAAAAGTAATTCGATTACAGCTATAAAGTAAGTTCCATTGAACGTCTTAGAGCCATTTAAGTCTTGAAAATCTCAGGTAGCTAAGATATGTAGACCCATCTATAGACATACAATTACAACTCCAATAAGTTACTTTTGTTTCTGTGGATTTTTCAAATTTCTAGGGCCGTACAGGGACGGCTTCTTCCACACACGAGATCCAAAGCAAGACATCGTCTGACCTGTTCCGCTCTTGTAAGCGTAAGAAAATTGTCATTCGCAAGGCAACTGTCTTGCTAAATTTCTCAAAGACGGGCTGCACTGCGATTCTTATTGAAAGCAGTGAGCGAAATTACTGAATGATTCTTGTAATAACTTAGTAGTTTGCAATCGTATTTGTATTTGTATATCTGCTTCAGGCGATCATAACTTATGTATGTATTTTCGAGCAGTGCTCTCAAGAGACGCCCTCACCAATCCTCTGACAGTTTTTGGCTGCTCTCTACGTGACCAGCCAGCCTTTCATGAGACCTCATTTATTTCGCTTTGCAATCTTCAGCTAAACAAATTGTATTTCTATAGGGTATAACTCGTTCGACATAACATTTCAACTAGCTTTTCTTTTTAGTTATTTCTTCTTCTTTCTAGTTTCCAGTTGTTGTTGTTGTTGTGCGTGCCACCGCCAGTTACCGTTAGAGCAACCACGACAACGATAACAACAACAACAACAACAACAACATTTGACGTCTTGTAAGTGTCAATTTTGGGGTCGAGGCTAGACTTTAATCAGCCGAATTTTACAATAGTTAAAGTTTAAGTTTAAGCTAAAAGGCAACAACAAAAAAAAGGTTAACAAAAAAAGTGAGAAATTTTCTGACATGTTGCAATAATTTATTTGACTATAATTACAATTAATTACGGTAATTATGTTGTTTTTAGAGACCAATGCCAACTCAATTATATGGAACGGAGGACAAAAACAGCTCCAGTTGTATTTGCTGTTGTTGTTGTTGCTGTTACATGAAAAGTTTGCGGTTTTGCCGGAGTTGGAAGACAAAAACATTTGCTTGGGGGCGGGTCGGCAAAAACTTTTACCACGTTTTCGGTGTGGCATAAAACTTTTCGCTGTGTCTGTGCTTATGAGCGGGGTAACGGGTAATGGGGTAAGGGGTGGCGCACTCATATTGTTGGGGCTGTCAGTGACTGGCTGGCTTTTTGTGGGCGTGGCACTTAAACACACAGAGGCACACACACGCTACACAGCTTGCCGTTATGTTACGAAAATTGCAACAAAAAAGTTTGCCACTAGCAAAATATGTAGGTTTTTCATATATATGTGTGTGCGTGTGTGTATGTGTTAGTGTGCCTGTGAGTGAGTAAGCGTGCATCCCATGTCCTTGTGTGCGTGCAACCGCAATCAAAAAGGATATTTAATTGTGCCTAATTAGCTAATTTATGTTGTGCGAGTGTCAGCAGAGCTATAAGCTCGGCATCACCCTCTCTTGTCACATCGCCTGCAAATATGCAGCACTTTTGTGCTGAACAAAGTGGATAAGGATAGGGGAAATGGGAGATGAGAGAAGCTACTTCATTGCATTATGGATATTATATAAATTTCCCCAGATAATTTCACAAAAGGCCAGGCCACTAAATAAATTAGCCGAGGTAAGGCAAAAGCAAGTGCGAAACTGGGTTTAGAAAAGACGGCAATGTAAGTTGCGACACGAATGAGCACAAGACAGGGTGATGCCTTCCTGTTTACCAAAGTCTCGTTTAAAAAGTTGTCGGTTGCCGCTTAAAGCTAATAAAACATAATACGATTACTAATGGCCATCCAATTGATGGTCGAAATATATCTGTGATAGGCAAATGGGAAATCACAATTTACTCTTGAGTTCAGCGAACGCCTACATTTTGCATTCGTTCTCTCGCAGACACGGGCATATAACGATGGATGAATGCATACAATTTTCATTGAGTGGTCGCTTGCCATCGCCAGTTACAGTTCTTTGATGTATAACAACACACATAAAATCAGATTAAGATTAAGATCATCAGTGTTGACAGTGTTATATAGAGTATGATAGTGTTAAGAAAGTGCATTTAAAGAATCAGTTTATGTACTTGGACGGTTTTCTAGAGGTCAAAACAACAACAGGCATAGTTTCTATGTCAAAAGGGGGTAATAGGTCTCACTCTAAGATCGCCCACGCATCGAAAAGGCTTAGCTTTGATGCTAGATCAGCCACACATCGCCCTCAGCTGCTCAGCAACAAGACTCGTCGTTTGCCTTTCGTCGACAACACACATTACACAACGCAGTTGCAGCTGTTATACTCTACAGCCACAAATTCCAAAGAAAGCTTTACTTTGTTGGCAAGGAATCTTAAGAAATTTCGCCACTCACAGAGACTCTCTTGAGACAAATCTTAGCTACATTACCTTCCACAAAACAGTGCATTGAACTTCTCCTCAATGAAAACCGACTCGAAAGATTTCATAACCTTGCGACCTTTCACTATTACTTAGGTATGTGTTTCTTGCCATTAAATACAGATCCAAAAATTCCTCAAATCGAAAAAATAACAAAACCAAACTATGAAAACCTTCAAAAGTTGTAGTAAATGAGTTATTAATTAGCAGCCAACTACTGTATGAAGCAAAGGCAAGGCTAGGAAAAATATCGTAAACAAAATTACTACATGAACAGATGGAAACAGGGACAGGGGCAGGGAGAGTGAAAGAAAGGGGGGCAAGAAAAAGGGAAAGAAATGATTAATTACGTCTTACGAGCTGCGAGTGCTTTGAGTCAGCAGACTGTTTTTCAGTATGATTTATTGTAATTTAATTGTGGCACATTATGCGGTCGATTTCGGTATTTTGCATCGACTTTGCATTTGAATGGCATCTCTTCTTTCACGCAACTGCCAAACGAGATAAATAAGCATAGAATGAGAGAATGTGAGAAACGGAGGCCGAAATTGCCGTTGGCCAAAGTATGAGTGAGTACGAAACTCAAAAGTGGGAGGAGCATTGGGAAACATCGATGCAAGGACTGGCAGCATGTCATAGGTTTACATACACTTTCTGTGATGGTGATGTAAACTAGCCAGCGGCCACTTACAATATCTGATACACTACCAATATAATAGATTGATTGATCATATATGATTTCATATGTGGGGCTCCATCGAACCGAATCTCCTGATGATTAACTCTGAATATGCAAGATTCTCTTGCAAAATATATAAACCTTGTATGGCCAACTTCATGATCAAGTTGGAATACCCCTTTGTTCAGAGCACACAATGTTTTCTTTTTCTGCTGGCAAAACAAAAGTAAATTATCATATTATTGAAGAAAACTCCTTGCCAGCTGGAACAGGACTGTGCGGGGGCAGGACGCCTTTCTCTCTGCTTCGCATTGATGACTTTGTTTGTTTGCTTGTTTGTTGACGGAGTAGCTGGGGCGGGCACAGGGTGGGAGTGGGCAGGGCACAGGGCACTGGTAGGTGAAGAAATGTAACCAGGTGAAAGAAATTATATATTCCCTTGATTATAATTTCATCAGCGGCAATACTAAAGAATCAGCGAAGGCATGTCGAAGACAGCCAAAGCCAAGATGGCAGCAGAAGCAAATTCTACCACACCGTTCCCGCCCGCCTTCGACGACTTCCGCTCACCCCACTGACATCGTTGTGGTTTCGAATGGAAGCAATGATTGAGTGCTTGACTGCCGGATACGGACCTCAGCATGCTTCGTTGTACATTTATTGACTACCTACTGAGTTGCGTCGGAGTTGAGTTGAGACAGAGTTGAGGCAGCTGCGTGAGTCGTGCTTAAGTTGTGAGTGTGACCGGCAGAGGCGTTGCCTGTTAAGATCAAGGTGAACACACTGAAAATACTGAAATAAATTTCTTAGAAAAAGGTAGTGGAGTGGCTTAAGCAATAGAATCTGTGAATAGGATCTATTGTTTAGAAGTGTCGTTTAGGATCTAGCAAATCACTTTGATAGAAAATAAGAACAAATGAATTTACTTTCCTCTTTTGCAAATTGCAATATGATCATCTTCTTTAGAATTCTGTTTGATTAGAAAATCAATCATTCTACGGATAGTCTCAAAAATATCCCTTGGACTTGAAAGCCAACTGTTAGAAAAGAACATCTCTAAAATCTTTGCATCTTATCGTTCTGTTATTCAACATGGCATTAATTTCTTCATCAATACAATTATATCACTAGATTTTTAATCACTTCCCATGTGCTTTCATTGAAATCTTTGTCCAAGGTCCCGCAGTTACACTTCCATCTCTATGATGGCCCAGGACAGACTATCCTCCCAGCCCCCCCCCAGTCAAAGTCGGCTAGCATTTCACGTGCGCTTCAACGTAGTCAGACAGAAATCAATTGTTCCCATTATTATAATGAGATTACTTACCTACTGAACGACAAAACGTAGTACCCAGCGCCAGGACTTGGAGCCCAGGATACCCAGGCTGCACTGTCCTCGCTGCCTTACCCTTGGCTGGCCTGATTGAAAGCAGCTACCTAGCTATAGTAGATAGCTATATATACATAGATGTTGGTCGATGTGCGCCTTTGCCTTCCTTTCGCCTTTTGCAAATATAATGACTTTAGTAGTCAGCGGAAAAATGCTTGGAAAATTGCTCTGGCAAAATGCTAAAAATGTTCAATGTTCGCCATTCAAGTTGAAGGTTTGCCCCACTCACCAAATGCACGGGCCACAACATCATGGGGGGCGGGGGTGGCAAACAGTAGGAAAAGCCAGGGGGAAATCTTTCAACTTGTTTTTGTTTTTCCCCCATCACTTTTGCTCGGGTTCTCCAATGCATTTATCAGTTTTGCATTGCATTTGAGCTGAGATTAGCGGTGGAGCTGACCCAAGAGGGGATAAGGTGAGCGGGGGAAATGGTAAATCGGGTATTGGGTGAAGGTAAATTTGTAAAATGGGGTTTTGATTTTCGTGAAATGCCTGATTGAGACAGGATGAAGCATCTTGCTCTACATTTCAATTGAACCTTAATAAGCTGACAGGAGATGGAAAATATATATATACATATATATATTATATTCATAGATGAATGGCTGAACAGTTAGATAATTTTTGTAATTTGAAACAACAGCAGTTGCCCAGGATATTATTAAGCTGCCTGCAAAGTAGATGACGGAAGATGTTTGGCAAAACACATAATCAGGAGCTGAATTTTACAGTTCAGATAGATCATTGATATATGTTTGCCTTCATCTTAGGGTATTGTCGATTGACCGACTCCTATTGGTCTATGAAATGAATTTGAAGAAACTTTGTCTAATGACATTCTGATTCGGCGATGGAGAGAGTTATTATCAGATGATGTTCAATATGATCAAAACATCTTTGAATTGGAAAAAGGAGCAGAATTACTTCAGGGTAATTCTATCAAGGATTTTAGATAGCCGTTGCTTACTTACATAACTAAGCGAAACAGAAACACTAAATATTCAATGGAATCTGTTAAAAATTATCGCTCAAGATGAACATAGCAGATGCTGATTCAGTCATGTCTGGAAGACATTCAAATATAAGTTGTTCCACAAGGAATGCAGAAATTGTACATTAGGCGAAAGACCCTTGCCTTGGCAGTGACCAGGATAGATTTAGATTTAGATAGATATAGATTTCAGGGAGATAGAGAATAGGCTTGGCTCCCAGAGAGCCAGAAAATTGTGTCTCCTTGTGTTCCATATTGTACCTTAAGTTCATTCTAAGAAACCTTTAACAATTTATCTTTAAAGAGAATTCAGACTGTGAGATTGGGGAGAATTTGTAATAAATAATTCTAAGGAAATATATCGACAATGTGAAGCTCTCCATTAAATTAAAAGAAAAGTTTATAAATATAATTAAATAATAACATTTCAAGATATGCAAAGCAACTGCATTCAACTGAGAATGCAGCCCAACTGACATCACCAGCGACTATATATAATCAGGCCTGTTCCCGTTTCCACTGCGGCTTGAAAAGTAAACCAAATTTCATTCGACGTCCTCTTAGGAAAGCTGTTCCCAATTCCACATGATTTTGGGTTTTTTGAACTTAGGTAAGAATCGTGCTGTGAAGCCAATAGACAGAACGAGACAAAACGGTGAACATCAACAAATCCAGGTGGATTCAATCCACTCTCATTGGTGTTTATATGCACGCTAGAAGTAAATTTACACTTGAGATATTTCACTTAACAGTTAAAACTCTGCCCAATGATTTAGAAATTGACCTAAACATATCATTCTAGTCAAAAGTTCTGGTCAATAACAAGAAAATATTGAATAGTGAAAACGCCTGAATATTTCCCTAGTTTTTCTTTCTTTGCCTTCTAACATTTATATCATAAATATAATTCCATATATAAACAAGACATTTTTCCATACTTGAGCATAGTATTGATATGCCAATTGGGCTCACTTTCTTATCGTAAATCTATGTCAGGCCATGGCTCTCTGCCACAGACAATAGAAAGTGAGGCGGCTCGGCTCGTCTCAGTTTTGAGCAAACACAAGAATTTGTGTTGACCAGTCAAAGGGCAATAGATACTTAAGTCTTGGCAATGGTCTTGGTCGGTTTCAATAAGTGTTGCTTGAAGTGTTTAGTTTTTGAACTTAACCCACATAAAAGAGATTGTAAAAAATGCTCTAAAATGATTTGAGGAAAATATATATTTACACATATATTTTTAGGTGTGAAAACAACTTTCGTTTTTCATGTTGTTGGTGGGGGAAAATAGTAATAACAATAGACTATTGGCTAAAGAAGGCAAAGAATGGTCTTGGACATGGCTCAATTTCATCAGCAGAGAGGCAGAGAAAGAGTTTGCCAAGCCAGAAAATGTAGATATATGCATGTATATATATATATATCTCTATCGATTAACGAGCCAAGTCTTGTTGAAGATGGAAGTCTGCTTGGTTGGGCTTAAGTGCCCCAGCAGCAAATGGACTGAAGTGGACATAGAGCACACACACACACTCACAGTGAGAAGGGGGGGAAGAGAGAGGGTCTCGAAAACTTTGAATGTGAGTTTTGTGAGTGTGCGGCATCATGTGTGAATATCACATGTCAGTGGAGGTATAATTAATGCGGGTCAGACGCCGATTACAAAGCGCCAACTGACAGCTTGAAGTGCACAACTGTGTATAAATGTGTGTGTGTGTGTGTGTGTGTGTGTGTGTGTGCGCAAGTTTGTTTGCGTGTGTGTCTAGGAAATGGCCCCACGGGGCAATGACAAGACGAAACCGAAATGAAAGAGACAGCTGAGACAGTCGAGCCGCAGAGAACGAAACGAAAGCAATGATAAGCAAATTTCTGCGGCTTAGATGAAATCGAATACATTAAAACCAGAAAGAAAAAATGCTAAGCCACCTCCCAACGACGCTGAGATGCACTTAACCTATGTGACAGATATGCCTATATATATATACATATATGACATACGATTTTTGATCAAACTGGATCAACTTTAAACTGATTTGATTTTTGGCGAAATTCCATTGAATGGTCTAAGAACTATTTGGCCACTTTGGATTTGAGATTCAGCTTTAAAAAGGTTTCCTTTGACATCTCTAGTATATTTATATTAGTTTCAAGTAACTTTCAGTTGTTAAGAAACTGAAATTTCCCTCCATTCCAAGTTCCCCTTAGATCATAATACACCTCCGTTTGGTAAGGGCATCAAATTGAATTTCTATCACTCGCTCAATTTCTATAATATTTACATTCATTTTCCCTACACAAAATCGAATGTTGCCGTAGAAAAAAAAAAGCAAACTCTTGATGAATTTATATTTATTGTTCAACTGCCGCAAAAATTTGTCTAGCTACACTTTGTAATTTTTTTTATACAATTTTTTTGTTCATGTGCTTGAAGTCTCCTTTGTGCAGGAAAATTAATGAATTTCCTATGCAAATGCAAGACGCGAAATAAAATTTAATGCCCTGAACAAAAAATGCGCAGGCGACGTGACAAAGAAGTGTTGGAGCCAGCGAGCGGGCGCCGGCAGTGAGGGGAGCTGGCAAATTGTAGCATAAGAAAAATTAAACGCATTAGGAGCAGGGACAAGGAAAAGCACAGAACAAAAAAGTGGAGGCCAAGCTAGGCCACATCTTCTCCATCCAGATATACCACCAATTCATCCACATTCTCGCATCTTGTCCAGGCAATTGCTAACAGTGGCCTACAATTTGGCCTTTCCTGCTTGTAGAAAGAATTGTTACAAAGGCTTGTTGAGCAAACAGCAGGGCGACCTTGTGTTAGAAGTCTAAATTCCCAGCTTCATTGATTGAGAGATTGATAGTAAGATGGATGAGGATCGAGATGAAAAGGAAAGAAAGATGTAGAACTGCGGTGGGCTCTTTCGACAGCTGCAGCGAAATAGCAAAGCGAATCGACAAGCCAATAGCCTGGATGTGGAACAAGAAGACACAGAGAAGAGATGTTAAAGAGTGCGAAGACAGAAGCAGAGGGAGGGAGAAGTATTTCCGAGCATTTCCGAATAGGAAAGAAACTTCTGAAATGAAATTAAGTTGAACTTAAAAAACCATAGCAAAGATTGAAACTACAAAGTTTGTAGGCCAGTGTAAGTGTACTCGCATGTAGGTCTCTTTGCCTTTGGCTCTATTTAAAGCTCAGCCAAACTACGAGTAAGTTTTATCGATTTATGCAAAACTGACAGTTGGCACACCCCTCTCCCACCGACTCTCTGGATCACTCTAGCCAAGTCCTGACTGTCATTATTATATAGGTTTTAGGCATTGTTGCTGTTTGCTCGGCTCCAGGCTTGGCTTGGTCGCAGCTACAACAGCTGCCGCCGCCTTATACTGTTTGACTTTGAATGCAACAAGCCAACCAAATAGCTGGCAACTGGGTCACAGGATGCGACCGCCATGTCCTTGCCACTGTCATCAGCGGGCGACTGTGAGGGCAAATCAATGGCTATTGATAAACAATTTGCAGAAATTTTCAATGCATTTTTAAAGACACACAGAAAACGACGTTTGGGTCCGTTTTTTAATGGACAGTCATTAGGGAGTTGATCGATCAGAAGCAGAAGCAGCATATTATTACATAATTGGATAGATGATAACAGGTCACTAAGTCGTAACAAAAGGATGAATCACATCTTCGGAATAAGGTAAATTTCGAATGAATTTTTATAGCATTTTATTAGGAACGCACAGAAGGTAGCGTTTCAGAATATATAAAGGTATATGTTCCTGATCAGCATAACAAGGGGAATCGATATAACTATGTCCGTCTGCCCGTCCGTCCGTCTGTCTCAACACAAAGATCTTAGTAGTCTTAAGAGCTACCAGATGCTTATTTTGTCCGCACGCTGGTTCAGTTTCATCCAATTCGTCTTGTGTCTCTTGTAACCACTGTAGCCCCATGCCCGTCGACCAGATTTGATCTAGATCGGCTATAAGCTTACCATGTGAATGGGATATAAGCTTTGGCAAGCCGAAGCTAGCATTCCTTTCTTGCCTGCAATCTACCCAAATACCAAATAGCGAGTCCGAGTTTAAGTTTTAAGAGATCAGCTCTATCCTCTACTGCATTATTTCCTCGTCATATTTCATGGTTCTTTCCTCAAGCAGATTTTCATTGAGTCCTGAGGTGGGCAGCTTTCCTTCCTTTGGGTACGTCTGATTTCGGTTGACATGAAGATGACAAATTTTTGTAACAGTTGGCTTAAATAGTTCTCAATCGATTGTTCTGCTTGAAATTATAGCCGCTATATATTTAATTTCCATACATGTATAACATTTCGATTATTCTGTGTATAGGGTCAGATATATACATCAGTTGCCAAAAGTTACTAAAGCCTAGAAAGACCTCAGATGTCGTTCCTAGGAATATATATTATCGTTATTGCATCGCTGGCAGTATTGTTCATACAGCTCGCCGCTAGTTACACAAATCCGGATGTTTTCTATACAACTCCATCATCGCCACGCGTATTCAGCCATGCTAATAAGTTCTTTTTGCTCTCATCCAAATCTGCACTTTGGCTCAAGTGGTACGAGGCCGACTTCTATTGCAAGAGATACGGCTTCAGGCTGGCAGCATTCAAGAACGACGACATTGTGAAACTTGCCAGGAACTTTCTACTTACTACAGGCAAGTACCTCATAAGATCCCTCGTAAAAAAAGGTTTAACTTTCGATATTTTGAAGATATCGGCACGTCTGCTGCTTGGGTGGGAGGCAATAGCATATATCTTAGCAATTGGACAGACTCCCCATTCTATTGGACGGACAACAGTGAACACATTCCAAGGAGTAAAATTTTTGATTATCATGAACGGGATGTGTTTGCTTGCCTAACTGTCGTAACTGCATTGAAAGATCCTTATATAGTGGAGGTGTACAAGTGCAAGGAGTGGGTTCTCCGTTATTTATGCATGCACCCGGGTTATGTGTATGATACAATACAAAAGTCACATTCCGGTGTACATTAAATCGATGTACATCAGATGTATGTGCAGTTACAAAAGTATAGCTATTCTTGTATATGAAATGTGGCCGCCCTCTGTTTCAATTCCAGGTGGTAAATATAAGTAAAATATGGCACCGATGCAAAGGCTCAACTAATAGGATGATGATGATGATGATATGAAGATGACAAATGTATTTGTTAGTAAACCCTTTCGTTTGTTGCCTTAATTTACACACACAGGCTTTGCCGGCAACTTCATAGTATTTTAAGGATTTTGTGTACTCAGTAGAATGTGCCAGGAGTTCAGCAATCGAGGTCTGGCTTTCCTAATGGGCTGTGCCACCCTCTTAACGGGAATAATAAAAATTGTTGTTGTATTCGGAACGGACGATTTCAGTGGGTAAATTATAGTTAAGATGCAATCTTCGTTATTGCTTAATGTTCTTGTATAGGAGAAAAGGAGGTGCAGCATTATGTGTACACAGGCTTGTGGGTAGCCGTTATCCTGCTGGCCCTTGACCTCTTGTTGGGCGCCTATCTGGTTAGTTGTGCAAGAATTGGTTTGAATCGAAACATTAATCCTCAAATACACAGGAAAGGAATGCGCTGGTCATAATCTGGCTCATTGGAGTCCTCATCTGTGCTGTCTCAATAACAATAATTTCCATCTGGATTTGCATTGAGGATTGGCAATACCTGAAGGCTCATGGTCGCCAGGAAACGACTCCTTTCATCATCCTATTAGTTGTAGGTATGTCTTCGCCTTCTAAATCTGCAAGCTAAATTATTACCGATTACTTTTCAGGAGCCTTTGCATCGGTGCTATATTTTACTTATATTTACCACCTGGAACTGAGACAGAGGGCGGCCACATTTCATATACAAGAATAGCTATACTTTTGTAACTGCACAGCTTCGTAGAGGAATAAATACATACATCTGATGTACATCGACTTAATGTACACCGGAATGTGACTTTTGTATCGTATCATACACATAACCCGGGTGCATGCATAAATAACGGAGAGCCCAAATCTTGCACATGAACACCTCCACTATATAAGGATCCTTAAATGCAGCTCGGACAGTTAGGCAAGTAAACACATTCCGTTCAAAATAATCAAAAATTTTACTCCTTGGAATGTGTTCACTGTTGTCCGTCCAATAGAATGGGGAGTCTGTCCAATTGCTAACATATATGCTACGGCCTCCCACCCAAGCAGCAGACGTGCCGATATCTTCAAAATATCGAAAGTTAAACCTTTTTTTACGAGGGATCTCGTATGAGGATGAGGTACTTACCTGTAGTAAGTAGAAAGTTTCTGGCAAGTTTCGCAATGTCGTCGTTCTTGAATGCTGCCAGCCTGAAGCCGTATCTCTTGCAATAGAAGTCGGCCTCGTACCAATTAAGCCTACGTGCAGATGTGGATGAGAGCAAAAAGAACTTATTAGCATGGCTGAATACGCGTGGCGATGATGGAGTTGTATAGAAAACATCCGGATTTGTGTAACTAGCGGCGAGCTGTATGAACAATACTGCCAGCGATGCAATAACGATAATATATATTCCTAGGAACGACATCTGAGGTCTTTCTAGGCTTTAGTAACTTTTGGCAACTGATGTATATATCTGACCCTATACACAGAATAATCGAAATGTTATACATGTATGGAAATTAAATATATAGCGGCTATAATTTCAAGCAGAACAATCGATTGAGAAATATTTACGCCAACTGTAATATCATCAAGTTGCAGATGTAATATCAAGCAGTGCGAAAGACAGCATTTGTTCGACTTTACACGCTGCTAGAGTGTGCTTCTTCCTCATTTTCTTGTTCTTAACTATCTTTTTCATCTTCCCACCCCTTACCCCTTACCTCTTACCCTTGAATCTTTTCTTTCCTCCCCACAACATATGCCGTCTTGTTTATCTTGTCCAATTGCATGCATTTAAAATGTCTCATAAGTTGTCTAGACAAAATTTGTACCCCCAAAAAAAAAATGGTAAGGAAAACAATTTCACCTTTTACTTGTTGTTTGCTTTCCTTCCGCCAGCTTTTGTTTCGCATGCTTTGTTGGTCTGCCTGATTTTGGTGAGCTCTGTTTGTTTATGCGTTTGGATTTTTACAATAGCTCGACAAAATTGTATTAGGCAAGCTCATTAAAATTGTATATTCCAATCAAAGTTGCGAGCTGCCTTCAAGTGGTTTCTTTTGAAGAGCTGCAGTTTGTTCCATCGAAGGCCTGAGGGCGAACAGAAGGGGGTAGTCAGGGGGAGACGTGGTTAATTCGGTCTTTTACCACTCTCTGAAACCAGGAAAAACTTTTCAAAAGCGGCCTACTGTCAGAAATAATGAACCAAATCATACTATAAAAATACCAATCAAAATCTTACTGCAGCTGCTTCTCTGCTTTTCTCCTAACATAAAGAAATGATGGGGAAAACAGTCTAATGGGATTCCCAATATTTTGGCTTTCAATAATGTGCCTTTCCCGGGGATTCGACGATGGATTATTCTATCAAGATTTACAACAAGAGAAGTCACATTTCATTTCATGCAATTAGAATACCTTTGCGGACTTAAATCAACTACAGAGTAAGACGAGGTCTGAGCAAACAAGGTCCTCGAGAACCTCTATCATCGATTAAAAGAACTTTTCATTCTTGTGCAGTTCCATCATAGTATGTCCAAAGGGCACAATCTTATCATGACGTAGTAGTAGTAGCCATCTCATGCTCACACACAACCAGTTTTTGTTAATTATGCAACGAACTGTAGCTTCAACAGCCAGTCAAAGCACATGTCACACGAGTCCCAGACCCAGTTCACCATCTTTTCATTAGACTTTTTGCCGCCACCCGCTCTCGGCCGCAAATACGATGCCCACAGGGGGAAAGAGATAGAGGGGAGGCACAGAGTAAGTAGTTTATAATTAAGACCTAACTGAATTAGCGTTGGATAATGTCTATTATATAAGCCCAGAAGGCAGAGCCAAAGTCGCAACTTGAAACTGGCGAGGAGTGTGGAAATGGAAAGCAGCCCATGTGTGGGAGTGAAAATTTGAGCTGCCTCTATCCCGCTGTTGTTGTTTTCTTTAATGAGCGTTTGTGTTTTTTCTCCAAGCACAATTTCACAATTTAGCCCTTTTAAATTTTTTGTTAATTATAATAAATACCCCAAAAGCTCGGGGGAAAATCATTGTGTGTCCTCTTCGACTCTCTTGCGTCATTGTCATCAGCTTAATTTGAGTTTATTGTCAGGGAGGGCTGCACATGTGTGACAAAAGAGACAAAGCGTAGACCGTGTAAGTCGTTGCTCATTAGAAGCTGGAAGAACTCAAAAGCTGAGAAAGTTCGTTGTGAGATGTAAATTAAGAATATTAAGCTGAGAAACGATTCAGGCAACGTATTCATGTAGATGGGAAAGCGGTTACTGAGGTAATAGAATATGTTTGATGAGGTTGTAAATATTAATCTATATCTTTAGGCGGCTGAGAGTACCTGATTTGGTTAAAAATTATCTGTTAATTTGGAATAACATATCATATATAAGAGCAGGCTATTCCGATGCCATCGCCATGCTTTATAGCTCACATTTCTGAGCTTTCAATATTCTAATTCTGAAACAATTAACATTTCTTTATTCATATTATCTGTTTGAATATCTCAAATTGAGTTTGCAGTCTAGTCAAGTGAGATAGGGAAGATTTCAGGTGACAGAATGTTAGATATGTTATCGAGTAAACTTGTCTCCTCTTCCACCTATTTCGCCTCACAGGATAGAGAAGAACTCTGGGATGATTTTTAAGTTTTTCTCAGTGTTAAGTCGCTGCC
Source organism: Hirtodrosophila duncani (assembly GCA_037043425.1). Taxonomy (NCBI): domain Eukaryota; kingdom Metazoa; phylum Arthropoda; class Insecta; order Diptera; family Drosophilidae; genus Hirtodrosophila; species Hirtodrosophila duncani. The sequence goes on along the minus strand of JBAMBM010000370.1, from coordinate 134,801 downwards.
GAGTTTAACCCATGGCCAATATTTCTTACTCTTACTGTTGTGCATCTACTACAGCTATAGAGCGCCACATATTTGTGGGAGAGTCTTATTTTGAAGGACCTGTTTTCTTCTAAGATGGGCTTTAGAACTGGACCCTCAGATTGGTAGGACACACTAAAAGGCAGGTGCAACTACCTGATTGTATATCATCACGTTGTTTTCTAGAGCCAATTTGCTCCGCTCGCCTAGAAGCCAGCCAAGCTACTTTATTTTGCCTTTTACCTTGCAGCTAATTCCTGTCCCATGCTGCCCATAAGTGAGATTCTTGTCAAGGTGGACAAGCAAACTAGCAGTGCGAGTCCCTAAAAGTGACCCAGATGTATTAAAATCATATATAAACTGTAAGAAGGTATCCCTATCAGGTACCCTATCGAAACTCTGATAGTAAAACTATCGATAAAATGAGTTGAAACAGGCAAAGCGCTGCCAAAAGCCATTGCATGTGATCAGAGAAAGAGAAACTTAGCTTTCTTATATGCCTGCGTTTGATTGAGACCTTTTTCATTAAGCCACGGAAGGCATCTAAACTAACTGCTGTGGATCTGGATTGCTGTTCAGCTTAAGAAGCCAAGACAAGCACTGAATCTGGTGTGGAAAGTGAAATCAACTCTCATAACTCAATCAGCTCAATCAATGTGAGGAATCCTGAACCTCAACTATATTTGGTCCTTCGAGACGGATATGAATTAGCAAACCATGGATTATATAGTGTATTCAAGGTATTCAAGTGTATTCCAAATGAATGATTTATGATTAATATCCCACTTGATATGTCTAAATATACAAAATGTACGATCAAGAATGACCTTATCCATTTTGGGGTTCATATTTTTGTACTACAACAAAAAGACAGCTTAAAATTTCCACCTATACTATTTTCCAATAGCTTTTCCTATGAACCTGCTTCCTTGATTCTCCCTTAGCTGCCGCAAGCCCTGACCGCCAATGCCCCAGTGTGTTGAAAAAAACGAATTCAACGAAAGCTCAGTTTGTTTGCTTAACGCGCATACGCCACGTAAGCCGGGCAGAGAAATCAAACAGCACCAAATTGCAAAAACGCAATTGATTAAAAATTAAATTAAAGTTGGTCACGTGCCGTTGATTAATGCACAAGGGAAATATAATCAAAATGAAATTAAAAAACAGAGGGAAACTGCTGCCAGCACGAGTTTGAATCGAAGAAAAGCTCGCAATGAATAAACACGTTAAGTAACGCTTATGACACGCATACGCCCCGTGTGGTGCGAAATTGAATGAAAACTTTGCGCATACAAATTGACAAATATTTAGAAAGGATGCGACGATGCTCTAAGTTGCGAAGGGATCACAGAAGGGGGGCGGGGGGGACAATGGCATTAAATGAGTGAATGTATATAGAGTGCGCGTAGCCAAAAGTCAAACAAGAGATAAAAGCAAGGATTAGTACGTTAAAACGCAGACGAACGAAGAGCAAGCCAACACTTTAAAGGGAGCCTCTTGGTTGCTGGAGGAGAGGCATGGGCACTGGCAACGTTAAGTAGACAGATGAACGTAAAACACGCGCGTGGCTGCGGTAATGTAGACTATGTAGTAGACACTCTAGACGGCGAAAACTCCAAAGTTATCTACCCCAAGAGCTCTCCACCCCCCTTATGCTGCATAGTCTATGCTATGCCTTCAACCTGCAACTTGTATATGGTGTGCGTGTGCCTTATCGTTAGGGCTCCGGCTCCGTCTCCGGCTCCTGCTCCTGCTCCTTGTGCGTGTGTTTGGGCTTTGGGCTATGGGCTATACAAAAGGCAACTTCTCGAGAGGAGCTAAGCATGTTAAAAGTAAATTGAAGCTGGAATGTTTTTGTGCGTCGACGACGAAAACTGGCAACAGCAATAGCAACAGCAACAGCAACAGCAAAAAAAGGAAAGTTTCGCTTTCCTATACAGCCACCCCCGCCGACGTTTTGGCAACTTTTTGCCAACTGAAGTTAAAGGCATTCGTTATTTTCACTTTACGCCTGCAGTTTTCTACAACTTAGCTTTAATCATTTGTACAGGAACTATGCAGTTTTCGTACTCTTTGGATATATGTGTATCTATATAAGGTATAAGGTATCATTGGAACAAATGAAAGCTATTTCAAAAGTCGTATTTCAGCTTATTTGCACATATCTTAGCTGGGGCAGATTCATCAAATCTATGTGATACTATCAAAGCTGTCTTTCCTTTCTCGTTTAACATAACAAGGATCCCCCCACCGAGTACTTAGCTATATTATTCTCTTCAATCTAAACCTTCTGCTCTCTGCGCTGCTGAACTTCTCCCTTATTTAATCCCAAACACAAAACTCAACGGAAAACAATTGCTGTTTGAGGGGAAATCGCTTATTGCACGCAAACAACAAAACGCGAAACACCAAATCACAGTTTAACTTGAACCCCCAAAAAATTAAAAGCAAAATTAAGCACATTCAATTAAATTGTGTGTAATTTTTCGCAACACAAAGTTTCAAACAGCTCTCGCCACTCCCCCCGCCGTCAGTCAAATAACAAAAGAGAGGAAAATTCAGCCCCAAAATACAGGCGGAAAAGGTGAAAAGTTTATGCTCGCATTGCCGTTACCCTCCCTCCACCCGGCCATTGCCAAGGTAGCCAAAGTGCGTGTTCTGTTGCTGTTGACCCTCAATGTGGGACCGGGCTGGGCCAGAGGACAGAGTGGGCAGGGGGCTGGCGTCGGTTTATACCAAAATATGGAAGAGTAATGCCCAAACATCAGCGCTTATAACTGTGCAGATTATGAAGTTAATTTATCAGCAACGAAGCGGATGAGCAGACGCAACACTCAACATTCATTCACTCGGTGGATGCCGCTTAGCTTTCTGGCTCTTGCTTTGTATTATGGTGGGGGGTGGGCAGCAGAAAGGTAAGGGCTTCGAGGAGGAGTAGAAGATTGGGTTTTTCGAATTGCTGGGGCGGACATTCATTAAGCCATCCAGATATTGCCGCAAGACAAAATTGTTTAGTCAAATGAATAAGTGAGTTTTATTTTTTCGGGAAGCAGGGGGGAACGTTTCTATTCCAAAAACAGCAAGCCAATTATTTAGGGGGAAAAGTAGTTTCAGTTGAAATTTCGGGTTGAAGAATGTTCATAATGTATTAAGTACAGTTTATGTACTTAATAGAAGATAGTGAATTCCTTGAAGCTCCTTAATCTGTCAGTTTTTCTAATATTTCTAATAATGATAGTTGTAATCCTAATGGCTCTACAATGAGACTATATAAGTATTTGCACTGCAGCCGGGTGGGGTCGTTAGTAACACTATATATTTCTTAAGCTGTGAGAAGGACACTGTGATGGCTATATGAGCTTGCTTCACCATGAACACGTTTGAAATACTGCTCAATGGTTGCCTCACTCGTAGATATATATGGTAATGTTCAGTTTGAGCGTTTGAGTTTGAGCCAAAACACGAAATAGTGACATTTTTGTGCCTACTCATGCTAGACGGAATAAGGTCTCATGTCTCACAACTTGTACCGCTCCAACAAGCTTCGCAGATTCCCCACAGGATGCCTCTGAAGCTATACAACAACAGCTAAATATTGTCAGTACCTGGCTCATAAGATGGAACATCGTGTCCGACCCCATAAACTATATATATTCTTGATCAGCATCAACAGCCGAGACGATCTACTCAAGTCCGTTTGTCCGTCCCTATGAACACCTAGATCTCGCAGACTGTAAGATCTAGAGAGACCAAATTTGGTATGTAGACTCCCCTTGTGGGGCGTCAGATCAAGTTTGTTTTAAAATTTTGATCCGCCACCGCAAATCGATAACACATTATCCACAAAAACAACTATATCTCGGAGACCATAATAGCTAGGGTATGTGGACTCTCCTTGTGAAGCGTCGGAATGCGTTTTTTCACGCCCATTAATAACAACCTTATATCTCCCACAAATATCAAAGCATTTAGTTGAAACTTTGTATATGTATTAGCCCATAGTCTACCGATTTGCCAAAATTGATCTGATGAACAACAAGCGTAATATACACAAAATGACCGTCATTCCCATGTCGCTCTTGGCAAATTCACTTTGACCGACTCGCTGATGTCTAAGGCTGATATCATCGCCGGCGCCAAGGCTGCGTTTATTCTACCTCTAAGCCATCCCACTGTGGCTTTAACCGATTTAGCTTTATCAACGTTTCCTCACCCACTTGACCTCGAGCTTGCTAAAATAAAGCCTTTTACAAATAGAAAAATTGCTAAAACAAACCAAAATTTGTAGAGAATGATTATAGACGAAGTCTGAATCCTTATATATATACACTTTCCAACCAGGAGACTTAAAAAGTAAAAAGTCGTCAGCACTATATTCTGTTTATCAATACCCATACTTAATACATTTTCAAATTTAAGCAAACTTATAATTTGATGGCAAACGAACCTAATAACTAAGTTGACATCTGTCAGTCGGGTAAGAGGAGGGAAGTATGTATGCCTAAGTGTGCCGCAGCCCCAACCCTACTGCGAAACCCCAACACAACGTTTGTATATCATCTCACTTGCCCAGCTGGCAGAATGAAATTCGAGTCTAAACAAACCCAAAGCGAATCTAAGAGTAGTTCGGTTGGGTTGGGCTGGATGTGCAAATGGCAGCGATTAAAATCTTGAATGTCAGGCAGAAAATTGTCAAACGAAACCGACAATAATGATGAAGAGCAAGCACAAGATGTTGGCACAAAGGCAAAAGATAGCAAACAAATAAAAACGCATCAAATGCCAAGGAGCAAGCAGCAAGCAGCAAGGACGACACAGCCAGGCAATGGCAAAGGCAAGGCGAAAAAACAACTTGACAGAAACTGAACTGAAATATGAAACAGAAGGGGCGGTGGAAAAGACAGAGGAAAACCGCGGCGACAATGCCGCCAAAGGCAGCCAAAATCAAAGCCAAGCGCACAGGCATCTGCTGACTGCAACCTGCAATTAAGCCCAGGATAAGGGCCGTCCAGGATACGCCAGGCTAGGAAGAAGTTCCCGATTTCCAAAAAAAAGGGGTGCTCTGTCATGTTACGTTCTCTGTGAAATTCGAGGCAATATCAAATATAAAAATTTGAAGAGAAAACTTGCAAATGCTTGGACAAAGATTGTCTGCTCTACAGGGAAAATAAACTGACGCCCGAGCAGGGACCAATGCTAACATGTAGAAACTAACAACATTTCAATATACATAATATTATTGACCTTGGATTGAGATAGAAGAGAAACATTGAAAAGAGATGAGAGAAATTTGAGAAAGTAAAACATGGCAATCATTCCATGCTTAGGCAAACTTCATTAAAAATTCAACATACCCAACATACCCAACAGAGCAACTTCACGAAAAAGGGGCGGCACGCCGTCTCGCTCATGTTTGCTGGGCGGACTGTATGCCTTTCCGTATCACACACGCTCGCATATGTATGCAAAGGAGATGATGCCTTGTAATGTTCTTATGTGTCATAGATGGGTACAAACAATAACTACACATTCCTATACACGTGCATATATGCATACATATACATATACATACATATCTAACGCACGAATGTACAAATAATTCGCACGAGTAAATCCTTTTGCCTTCTTTTTGGCATACGTCTTGCTGTGCAGCAAAGCTGAACAATTTTACGGTTTCAATTATCAAAGCGCCTGTGCGACAATGGATGTAAAACCCGAAAACCCGAAAAACCCGGTGACAAAGCAAAAAGGTAAGGTAGATCCTCCCAGCCTTTGTTTGAGCACAGCAAAGCAAAGCAAAAAAAAAAAAGCAACGAACGAAACATAAAGAGGAGGAGAGAAATAAAGGCGATTAGCATTTCTAAGCCTTAGATTACCTGAAGTAGTTTATATAACAAACGAAAGTGAACCAAACGCAATCGAACCTAGCCGAACCCTAGCCCAAAGCGAGCCTATGCTCGATAACAAGATTTGTCCTCAGTTTTTCCAGCTTTGTTTGTTTGCCTTTGACAGCGATGTGTCTCAGTGTTTGTGTTTGTGTGTGTGTTTTTCTATGTCATGGACGATTTAAGAGCCTGTCGGCACTCCTTGTTCTTGAACTGCAACCTTTCACGACGACCCTTCTAACGCCTGACTGCTTTGCAATGTTTGCCATGTTCCCTTCCCACCCCACCCCTCTGGTTAATTTATGCCTCAAGCGTGAGTCCTTTTTGCCATTTGGTGTTCATATTGCATTTCTTTAAGAATGTTGTGCATTTATTTCTTACTCATTTATTAACCGCATATTCCCAAGATTCAATTTACCATTTAACCCCTTGTTGTTCTTGGCATTCTTAGGAATATATCGCTCAATGCACTTGAATGATTTTCAATGGCAACGAAGGAAACTTGATTAACTAAAGTGAATTCCCATACATTATTTTGGGATTCAATCGCAACTAGCTGCCATATTTAAGTCATGTTGTAGTTGTATGAGGAAATACAATGACATGAGCATAGTTAATCCTAATTACACAGTAAAAATTCTACTAAAACAGAGCATGTCTTAACCTTGGTTAATCGTGTTAGACTATGAAATATGAATCTGTATGAGAAGATTGTAAATTATAAAGATAATGCTCACTTTATAAGTACATCGATACAAAATATGCAGCATTATTTCGAAATATTTCTATACGCAGCCCTTGCCCAGGCTCGTTTTATGCAAGAAATCTCAGGATAAGCGTGAGGCAGCCATATCTAGAGGAAGTGCAAAACAACAACTTATAAACTTCGTCTTTGAATTCGTCGCCGTTAATTGTGTCTCAGAAGTCTCAGTCTCAAGTCTCAGAATTCTCTAGTCGCATTGGCTGGGTATCTCAAGGAGAAAGACATGGCTTAAGTGGCAGTAATCGGTTTGTGACGATACCAGAAGAATGATTTTGTAGTTTGTGTTCATGTGCTACATGTGCATTAGTAGGCAATAAGTGAGTGAAGGCGTCGATAAAGAGGACTGCTGAAGATGCTTATTCCTCAAATCGAACTTGTCAAAGATTTTCTTTAAAATATCGATGAAAATTGTTAATATATGGCGTGCGACTACTAGCACCAAGCGCCTAACACATAGAGAAATCATTTGACATGCACGGTTCATATACGAAATTTCTCAAGGCATGGAACTCCCCAGTGAAGAAAGCTGTTGGCCGAAGAGAACAGGAAGCACGAAATGTCTCTGCCGCCAGATTAAGGGGACAACGGTCGCTGGGCAGCAAACATTCGAACTGAATGCGTGGCGGATGTTTTGGCCTTGACAAAAGTAAATATGATTGTGCCTTGTTGTTCTGTCCCTAATTCTTTTTAATTAGCAAAGCTTAGATACCCTTTCAGATGTACACCCATAGACAAAATTATAATAAGCTTGCAAGGGTAAACCAATATAACTGCTACAATGAATGGCAAGCCTGAGTCTGGGTGCCGCGAGACAAAGGCGTAGGCGACAGGACTGTCAAAAATGAAGGAAAACAAGAGGGTAGCGCTGTCCCAGACAAGAACAACTACATTTGCTTTGCTTGTGGGTCGTAGTTCAATGCATTGGCGATGAAAAAACAGCTGCTACAGCGAGCCAACAGCATTGGTGTTATGTACTCAGTGGTGGTAGATATTAATATATTAATATTAATAATATATTTAAGACTTGGCATCTTTCTCTAAAAGATTCCTTTGCTATGCCATTTTATAATCGAAAAAATCGATATGGGGACAATTCGAATTCGAAGTCGCCTTCGCCATAACCTGCAACGTTAGTGAATCTATCGACGCTCTAGCTCTTATGGTTTTGACTGTTCGTCAGTCAGTCAGTACTCAGAGTTTTATATAAATTTAAGAGTTAAAATCTTCATCTAAATGCCCATTGCTATCTGATATTATAAGAATAATATGGAGTAAAATATAACAGATTTGACATGATGTGAAAATGTGCTTGGACTTCTTCGACATTTCTTTGATAAATCTCTGACCTCAAATTTGTTTTGAATGATTTTATCAGTTCGAGAGCTTTCATTGGACTTTGCTCTGGCTTTCTTTGCGCAACTTTCCATATATGCTCAAAGAATTTTCTATGTACGACTAAAATATAAAAAAAATACAGAACTATTTAGAACGATCTATGAAATTCTTTAGATATTTCATTAAAAATATGAAAAAAAAACACAGTTAAAGCCTGTAACAATATCAGATAACTCAGATAAGCTCATTCGCACTCAACAATGTATAATAATACTTAAACTTAATCACTTAAACTTGAACTACTCATATGATATAAATTTGCACAGTCTGACAAGCCTGAACACCAGACAGTGTTAACAACCTTAGCTTAAAGCCAAAAGCTTAAGCTTGGCCAAAAAAAGAAAAACAAAGATAAATAAAAATAAAAATAAAGGCAGAAGACGAACAGCAGACGGATATACGAAACTGAAACTAGTTTGCCAGACTTGACTTGACTTGACTTGATTTAACCGAACTGAACCCAACTCAAAGTACATCTCTGTCTCCGTCGTCTGCATCTTCACCTCGTTGGTTCCAGTCCAATCCACTTTAGGCACTCTCTCACTCCCCCTGGAGCCCGCTGCCGCCGCCGTTGGATCAAGTGTTCGTCGGGGCTTGTTAAAGTTCATTTTGCGATGCAACGAGCTGCAATAATGCATAATTGTGCTCATTAGTCTTTTTCGGGTTGCCCCGGAATGAAAGAATGAAACGATCGTGTATGAATTTAAATTTCTGGTGCTCTGGCGCGGCTCTGTCTCTCCGACTTTGACTTTGGCGGGAGACTTGGAAAATAAATACAATTGGACAGCAAATGGCGTAGACGTCGGCGCGAACTTGAAACATTTTCTGTGCAGGATTTACGCGTCGGGTTAAATTTACGACTGTGCGCACCTTGAGCATGAAATTGACGTGGCTTGGACCTGCAGTACATGGATCGTGGGATGTCCATATGTGAGTGCCTGTGTGTGTGTGTGTGTGTGTGAGAGAGCATATCAGGCGAAAAATACAAGCCTTGTTAAGTGATTAATCAGCGCCAGATATAATTTGTGTCTGCGTTAATTTTTTCAGCTGAAGTGTTCAAGAAACGGCAACAACAAAAAGTAAGCAGAAAGGAAAAGCAAACCCAGCTTAGCAGACAAAGGAAAACATTGCCTGGCTTCAGAGGGAACAGCATGACGAGTTTGCACCAAATATAATCAATATTTAGCGCATCAAAGCATGACATTATTTTTCGAATATATAAACTAGTTGGCTACTGAAATTGTATCATATCATTGCTCACAACAGTCTGAAGATGAAGCTCTTATTGGCGTTTGCCCTCTGTCTACCTGGCCTGGTTTTGGGACTGGCTTTGCCAGCCAAAGTTTTGGTAGAGAATCCGTCTTTGATGGAATTCAAGGACTAAGAGATCTCCTTTGAAATATAAATAAAAATGTGAATAAATTTTCATTTGAACATTAACAGATATGATTTTCTATTTGAGTGGGATTAGAGTCCAGTTTATAGAGTTGCATACGTGTTCTGTTTTAAGGCAATAGCAATTGCTCAACTTTGCCCTATAAATAATCAATATCTAGCGCATCAAAGCGTGGCATAACTTTTTATATATATAAACTAATTGGCTACTGAAATTGTATCATATCATTGCTCACAACTGTCAACTGAAGATGAAGCTCTTTTTGGCATTTGCCCTCTGTCTACCTGGCCTGGTTTTGGGACTGGCCTTGCCAGCCATGTTTTTGATACACAATCCGTCTTTGATGGAATTCAAGGACTAAGAGATCTCCTTTGAAATATAAATAAAAATGTAAATAAATTTTCATTTGAACATTAACAGATATGATTTTCTATTTGTTTGAGTGTAATTAGAGTCCAGTTTAGTGTTCTGCTTCAAGGCAATTGCAATTGCTCAACTTTGCCCTATAAATAATCAATATTTAGCGCATCAAAGCGTGGCATAACTGTTTATATATATAAACTAATTGGATTGGTATTACAGTTCTATTATAATATACCTCACAGCTGAATAAAGATGAAGGTTTTCATGGCACTTGCTCTCTGCCTATCCGGCTTGGTTTTGGGATTGGCTTTGCCCGCTAGAAATTTCGTGGAGGATCCATCGTTGCTGGAATTGAAGGACTAACTCAAATGTTAAGGGCAAGTGAAATAAATATTCATTTGTGCTTCTCCAGGAGGCCAGTTTCTGCATACGTGTTGTGTTTTTAAGCAAGATCAGTAATTTCCAAACTGTGAACTCAACAGTTTTCGATGAAGAATCAAAAAGTCTTTTAAGAACCAAATTTGGAAGGAGTTTGCTTGGAATTTGAAGTGAAACAGAAGAAATAAAACATCAAGAAACAGAACAGAAGAATTTTGAGAAATTGCTTAAAAAATTCCCATTACAATTTCTGGAAATAAAATGGAGTTTTATATATCCTAACTTAGGATTTAACTAATTTTCATATAGATATTTGAAATTTTTGGTTTTGATATTTCAAAAATGTACAACAAATTGATGTTATTCCTCAAGTTATGTATGAGCTTATATTGTGGTAGACGTGGCACTGCCTATGAGAGCAAATATGAGACCTTGAAGTCTTTGATTTCACAGTCTATTCGAACTGCTGTAGATGTGAAACGGCCGCTAATTTGTGGATTTGTTAGAGTAAGGCTCTTCTAGAATGCATTCGATTTTGGATTATCCGTGCAACTAACGGATCAAACAAACACCTTCTACCTTATAAAAGATTCTTTGGAACCGCAAAGTGACCATTAATCGATGTACTTAATTCCCATATAAGCAAAGCCCATATTAGTCATTGTCTTGCCACTTGACCGCTTATGTTTCCACATTGTTAGTTGTGTCTCATCATCATCTCCTAGAGTCTGTGTCTGCTTCCACCTACCCAATCTTTCAATATCGTATTAAGGTCTTCCGAGCTTCAATGTGTATTCTCCTATCTACTTGAAGATTATCGCCAACTGAACTCGTTCGCATTCTTTGCCCAAAAAAAAACCCTTATTCTGGCCATGCAAATGTGTATCCTTAGCCTCAACTCCAGTTCTAGTCCGTCTTAAGCCCAATCTGCATGCCAATTTATGTTGCAACAGAGAAGACTTTTGTCCAGCAAAAAAAGGGAAGCTGAAAAAGTGTGGCAGTCAAAGCAGTGCGAGCTCGCATTGGCAGAACTTTTTTGCTTTTGCATCTGACAAATAAGGCAACAATTCAAAATTCAACTACATTTCTGATGTGGCAAGAGGGGTTTGGATTACAAATCGTGAATGTAAAGCATAGAATATTAGTTTACGGGTATGTTAAAGGCTTCTTTGATTAAATAGGTAAATGTTTTAGTGGAAACACAATTTGAAAATGCAGAAAGTTTGCAGATTGAACATCCGCACTTTCTTCTTGAGAAACAAAAATGCTCTTCAAATGATAAGGATAGAATATCTATGGATAGCGAGGGTGTATTCCTAACTGTAAGCCTTAATATTAATCAATGTCTGCCCATAAAATCGGTAATATCGATCATATAATAATATCATCTTGCACTTGGTTTGATTAACACGCGAACAGCTAATGGTAAGACCAGTTTAGATCGATTAGGAATACAAAATTAGCCTTCATATAAACTGATAAATGTGATAGAATAATAGAAACAGAAACAGGGCAAGTTCGATGGTTACCAATAGTCGTTTTTTCAGTTTAAATCTGAACAACAAGATAAAGAAAGCATATGCATACTCGTCTTATGATCAATTAGATCTATAGATATCAATTAAACATAACTCTTAATACTTCGGTTTCTGTCACAAATTCTTTAATATAATGGTATATATATTTTGAAGTTTTCACTGCTCCAGCTATGTGTCATGCCTGCCCTTCTACCTCACGCGTTTCCATGACAGTTGCTTAGTTTTGCTGCTTATCCAGTCTTCCGCATAAAATTCAAATCATTGACAAGGCATCGTCGTCGTCGAGAAAGACCCAAACTTTGCCTGGCCGCTTGTCTGGGCTCTGCACATCGTCTTGGACTTGCAACATTTGCGTTTCATTGCCAAAACGCCAATTTGGCAACTGGCAAGTTATTTCTGTGGTCTCGTCTTGACTTTTTATGGCTCTATATAGAGCTCACGATACAGATGCAGATGCCAGGGCAGGGCAGGGAGAGGGATTGTCTCAAGTTGTCTGTCTGTGGCGTATAATCTTGTTATCGCATTTGGCATGCATTTTAATTGAGGCAACACAAAAGCAAACTTGCTGCTCCCAAAACTCCAAAACTCCCAATTGTAAAACTTCAAGCAAATTAATTGGTTTATCAAACGACATTTGGGGCTATTTTAAATGTGTTTTTCTTGCGTTTATTTATCTCGCTTGTTCTCTCCACTCATTTTCATTCAATTGCACTTCAAGCAGCTGCCATTCGGTACAGAAAAGTAGAGAAGAATGTTTAGCAATGTTATTCAATACTTTTTCCTTCTTTTACTCTGCTTTTAGAAAAAAATGCGCTCTCTTGAGCCATTTGTCGCATAAAATTACAAAAGACAAAAGGTCTGCTTTGTTTTTGGGATTCCTTTTTAATAGAAATCAAATCTACGCCCGTATTTTCGTTTGACAAAAATTTCATTGCCATTTGCTTTGAATTTTTTTTGTTCCATTTCTTTTGCATATTCCTTTAATTTCAATTGACCTCCCTCCGCCCTCTCCCTGAGCAAACCAAACGGAGCTCATTGTTTGCCCGGCCTTGCTTTGATTTCATATGCAGATTGAATTACACCTTGGTATGCGGCCATTTTTATATCCATTCTCATACTCCCAGTGTTTCTCTAATTGTCCTCTGAAAGTTTGCCTAGTTCGATCACTTTCAGGGGACGTTCATAGGCTTTGCTTTTAGTGGAGGGCGGAGCCTGACAGTAGTATGGTATGTGAGCTTAGCATATAGCCATCTCTTTTGCTCTGGCATATATTCATCTCTTTTTTAAGGGATAATATTTGGATATGTTGATTAAATTGTAGTGTTAAGTTTCTATGCAAAATGGGGATAACATAGTGTTGCACAGAGCTAAAACATATGAACAAGCTGTGTCAAAAGAAAGAAATAGTTGATCCAATTCGGAAATATTATTTGACAATTCTTAATACAAGAGTTCACTAAGTCAGTTATGATTAATGAAATGCAATAAATGCCACTTCAACATATTGTCTTGAGCAGCGTTTCCCAAAGTATTCCAAGGGAAAACCTAAATTAATATAAAACTTTAAATGAACTTATAAATCGAAATGGTCCAACGAAGCACTAAGTGCACTCATATCTCTAACCTTCAGCTTCACCGCTTTTGCTTGCCAAAAAGTTAAACGATTTCTGCCTTTTGTTGACCATGATCATCCTCCGCTTCGGGCCAATTCCAAGCAGTCTTACCGCCAAACAAAATCTCGTTTTAACAGCCCTTTGCTAATAATATTAAAAGAATCTGCAAATGACGCGCAAATGTTTCAACACTCGCCACTCAACCAAGTGTCCAAAAAAAAGGAAAAAAAATGTAATAATAATAAAATACAAAATTATTGCACTTCAGATTCACAGTCAGAGTTCGAGGGAGACCGGGGAATCGAAACCAAATTGGCATCGGACAGTGCCATCTTTAGCTTGAGGCCGTCAGCCAGCGTTCGGCTTCAAAAGCCGCAGTTATGAAAATGCAACGCCGCTCATTGCGCAACAAGAAGAAGAAGCATGAAGAATGAAGAACGAGGAACGAGGAATGGAGAACGAAGATCGAAGACATGGCTTCTGAGGATCGACGGCTGCGAGTCTGAAGTGCAACTTCAACTAGCACAAAGGCGCTCGTTCTAACAAGAAGGTGATATAAATGGTTCGATTGCTGCCACGACGACGCCATTGCACAGTGGTTAAACATGTGATTGAAATTAAATAAAATTTTAAAAAGGAAAATTTATGAAATGAGTAAACAATTTCATTCACTAAGTTGATCTTTCAACAACTTTTGATACGATATTTTAAAGAAATGAAATTCCATGAATATAGAAATGGCTAAAATGTCAATTTGATAGTTGTGAGAGGTCTCCTAGGATGTGCTACAGAGTCATTGATAGCAATATAAAGTTTGTAATATCTCATAGAGAAATCATGCTCCCACGCCTCTGCACCTATATTGTGATGTAAAAGAACATAATGGCTAACATTTTGTGCTTAAGAAATTTGAAATTTTCTTAATTATTAAAATATTATTTAAATATTTTTTAATTTCTATACTTTTTATACATATGTTTGGAACACACTTTGCATTTGCAAGAAGATATGTGAATATTAGTATGCATATTAATGTTATATTTTGTATTTCGAACCACTGTAGACTTGCAGCGATAGCCAATTTTATACTCTTTCAAAGGTTAATATAGTTTTCTTCGTAAACAAATCACATAAAAATGTATATTCTTAGTCAACCTTATCTGTTTTATCATTGTAGGTGGATCTGTGATGTGTTGAGTTCCTTCGTATTCCCAAATCATATAACTGTTATCCAAATTTTAAAACCTAAACTTGGGCATGACTACTCTATACATTTTATCATCATTTAGCTCTCATTCTCGTTCCCATGTTATCTTTATTTGATTCGCAAGGGTATACTAGCTTCGGCTGGATCTAGACAGAGTTAGCTCTCCTTTCTTGTTATTCTTGATGTTCCTTTACTTGGCGTGTCGGAGTCGCAGAGTCGGCGTCGCGTTAGCGCTAATAAGCAATTGCCAAATTACGTTCGCGTGAGTAATCTCGCGCTCCGCAATGGAACAGAGTTCCTTTCAGTTGGCTCTGCACCGCCGCACCACAATGATGGCGATGGCCGCGGCCGCGGCTGCAGCTGCAGCTGCAGTTAGTGGTGGGCGGAGCTTTGTTTTGTGCGCAGAGATACTTAAGTGATACCCGTTTGCCCGTTGTCCATGACCAGCCGCTGATCCGCAGGGGCATGCCAGTCAGTCACCAACCTCACTCACTCACTCACTCACTCAGTCAGTCAGGCGGTCACTCATTCATGCCATCATTTGTTACCAAGAGCAGGCGGCGGAGGAAGCAACATTTCAGACGCAAGTCAAGCTGCAATGTGCGCCTAAGCCTGTAATTTAATTTTTCTATACTCTGCACTGGGTTAGGGTTAAGCGGGGTATATGCTGAAGAGGCAGAGCCTGTACGAGTTGCGGTCAGTTGGTTGTTAGGCTCAGGATCAAGCTGAAGCTGAAGGAAATGTGAATGAAAGTGGCAAAGTATTTGTAAGCCAAGCTTCAGGTTGTCATCACTTTATGACAAATGCAACTGCATTGGTTAGAATTCGCAAGAGAAACTCTTAGTTGTTTCCGTTTACAGAGATTCGTTACAGTTTTGTATACTTGCTGCCCAAATGGAGATCTGAAACCCATCCTGCTATTTTAGAAGAACTCAAACTCAAGCAAATTTCAGACACAAATTAGACCAATTCAGCGGACTACATTATAGAACGAATTCCCACAAAGAACTGGAACCACAGTGACTGAGTTACTTATCATAGATGACATAGCCATGCCCATCTACTCCCTCAAATGCCTTAATTTCTTAGATCATCTAATTACACAGAAACACCAAGTCGAGTCAACTCTCCTTTGCAGCTTTCGAAGTTGCAAGTTTTGTAGCCCAAAGTCGCAGTCAGCCAGTTAGTTAGTGTTAGCTCTGCTCTGCGAACGCCATTTCTTTCTTTCGATTGCTGCTGCTCCTCTTTCTTTCTTCTGCATTTTTTTTTTTTTCCTTTGCAGAATTTCTCGTACTCCATTCTTGTTTGCGCCTTTTCAGGGTATGCGGAATTTCTTCCCTTTAACACATTTTGGCATGCAATTTGTTGAAATTAACATCAATTGCAATTTGTGTGCCGCTTTTTTGTTTTTATCATTTTCCGCATCTCTTTGGAAAAGAACTTGACATGTGCATACGGACAGGGCATTAGAGAGGTAGATGGCAAGCGTAGAAGCAAGGTGGCGCGGCAACCGATAGCTGTGAAATAATGCCCAACGGTGATGTAACTGTTCATGACCAACTGCATGGTTTAAGGATGGCAATCGACAGGCAAATGATGGCCAGAAATTTGAAATGGCCTTGAGATATTTTCGAAAAGCGGCGATCACTTTGGGAGTTATATTTAGATAGATTGGCTGACATATATCAGATCTGCTAGAGGAAAAACTGTTGAGTAAAAGTTTGCTGGACAAAGTTGATATAGATCGGATCACTACTTCATATAGCTTCGATATAACTGACCAATTTGGAATAAACTCTTATATAAATGATTGTTTTCGCAATAATATCTTAGGCGAAGTTCTAGCCTAGCCTAGTTCTATTTACCCTTAGCGGGCTACTCATACTAAAGGGAATCAAGTCTCATGTTTTAGACAGTTCGGTTGCTTTGGAAAGCAATGACACAGCGAAGGACTACATCATCGGAGCCATCTCTCGGAAAGAAGTGACGAATACAGAACTTTTTATTATCCCTGAAACACAGCACTTTTTCTGCATAGCCAAAAAGCCTAACGTCAGAAGCCTTACTAAATTTTGTTACTTTCGATTTGTGTTCCATAGTGGAAAGCGGCTCAAGTTTGGTTGTTCGTTGGACTATATCGGCGTTATCTAGCTCACTTGACCTCGAGCTTGCAATTAACCAATTTGAAGTAGCATTAAAAAACGAACAAATTCTCCAAGGAAAGTAGACGCATTTATAGTTTGTTTGTATTTCCGAGCTGAATTTGTTTTCGTTTTTAAACTTCAATGCAAACTCTGCGAATTCAATTCAATTACAATCCATATAACTTATATATGATGTAACAAATAACGATAATATTAATTCTTAAGCTGCTTGAACTCTTTGAGAGTTCTAAATTCATATCAATTCCTTCCCCTTTGGATCACCTTTACTATTAAATATATATCTGCAAATATTTCTCTGTCAGCATCCTAGGCACCTTTCGAGCAATAAAAATGTATTTTCCCATTGCCTAAAACAATTGCAACCTCCATTACGTCTATTTTGGTAGACTCGACAACATTCCAAGGCTGAATTTGATTTCAATCCTGCCATTAATATGCCAGTTTCTTTGCCCATTGCAACGCCCCCTCCAAACCAAAAGAAGCACGACTATGCACAGGCGGCGGAGCGGTGTTCAGTTCAATGGCTTGGCATGGCTCGGCTTGGCTTGGCTTGGCTTCGCCTTACCGTAGACTGTCTTCTGCCTTCTGTCTTCTGGGGTCCTCTGCTCTCTTGCCTAATATGAAGCAACACCATTAACAGCATGCAAATTAAAAGTACTCAACAACATATCAACTGCAGAGCTACCAGACTGCCGACTGCCGACTGCTGACTGCAAGAATTGCAAAGAATCCGCGCCGTCCTCTGCAGTGTCTGCGTCCGTGTCTTTGGGCCTGTCGGCTAAGGCTTAAAATGCTGTCGTAACAAAGACTAAATGCCTAAAAACCTAAACAGGGCCGAGAAAGAAGCCCGAAGAGCCAGGGCCTAGTACAGCGAGCAGACAGTCGTGCTGGCCTGAGCTGAGCTGAGCTGAGCTGAGCAGAAAGACGGCTGCCTGGCCAGGCCTGGCCGGGCGTTGAGGTAATTGCAGGTTTTTGCCGCAAAACATTTTGCACCAAAAGGAGGCTTCGACTCTGGCTTCAAGTTCGGCTCCTTGGTTGAAGTGGAATTGGATGTGGAAGTTGAATGGTTTGCAGACGCGCTTCGAGGTGAGATGTGTAGTAGATGGCCATGGTCATCAGTCATGACTGACTCACTGACTGACTGACTGCTCGACTTAATGATGGGTATACGTATACGTATGCATACGTATGTACGAGAACTGGGAAGAGCACGATGGAGATGGAGATGGATTGGCATTGCCCATTGGCCAGGCTGGAAACTCACTCGAAATGGCGCTGAGTGCAACGAGAACGATCTAGGGCTACTCGACTTCAACGTCTCCATAGTTGATTGTTTAATGGCGTTTGATGGCGGCGGCATTTTCCAATCTATTTTACCATCTATGATTTACTAATCAATGCGACTTTTCATATTTTCATGTAATGATTGATATTAAAATTCAATTTAAATTAAATTGATATATAGAAAATTCCAGTTACAAGTTCAAATTTAGAATAAAGTTCACTGTTGGAGAAATCGTAAGAGTTAAAAATCAGTAGAAAAGGGAATTCATTTAGAGAGAGAAATTTTGAAATATTCAAAATTGAAATGTAATAAGGTCTTATATCATCATCTATCATGATGCCTCAGTCATGTCTTTCAAATAGAGAACTTTCTCTCTAAACATTATCAAAATGTTCGAAGTCTGCTTTTACTGAGAGACGGCTAACTCTGATATTTCTGTTGACAGATATGTTGTGACCTATAGCCTATAGGATTGTAATGATCCTTGTCTTTCTTATGAGGGTGGAGTGCTTACATCTGTCTCTTCACACTTTATGTCGAAGCTTATTGCTTCAAGCGGGTGCTAGCTCCAAGTGAAATCACCCGGTTTGAAGGGTAGATGCAGCATGTGAAGCCTGTTAAGACTGCTGGTGTGAAGGCTATTGTCCAGAAGGTTGACAGTCAAGTGGCAATCTCCTCTAACACCATTGGTAATTGCAGGTCACTATGAATAGCTGAGTTGCAAGCACACCCTTATGCATTTACAATCCTCCTTAGAAATGTAGACTAAAACCTTTGGATGATTTGAACATTGGCTACAATACGAAGGTAGCTAAATAGTATCAAAGCATTTAACATGAGAACAACCCTCTTATACTCAAATTTGACCATCAAAGTTTCTATATTTCAAATAAAAATACTGTAAAATCTTTATAATTTATTTGTATTTAAAGGAATGACTTTTAATGTGCTCATAAATTCTTTAACTTCCCAACTAATTAAGTTGTTTTTCTTAACATTCTCAGCAATCTGAAGTTTTGGCCACAAAACTCAAGACAACTTCCAGTGTTAGATCATGCCGCCCTCTCTCCCCTCCCCTATATCATATCATAAATGTTAACAAGCCGCAACACATAACTCAAACTATCAACGCTGGTGAAAACCAGCCCAAAGCAAGGCGATATCGTTGAAAAGATACATATCAAATGTAAAATTTTGTTATGCTCATTAGGAAATGGAAGATGCAGAAACCAAAAAGACAAACTCAACACTCTCGCCCCCCCAAAAAAAACAATTTATAATGTCTTAATTATTTATTCTGTTTCTTTGTATTTCTGTAGAACAAGCAAATTGTTTATGAACTAACATGAAAAGCATTTCCCTTCAGCTGTGCGTCACTCTAACTAGGAAACTACTCCACCCTAGCTTATATTATGCATCAGATTAGCACACGTGATAATTTGGTCAGCGGAGTTTCCTTCAGCACCTCCGCGCCTAGTCGCTCCTCATGTTCGCCTCATCAAAACGCTTCATGGTCGAGTGCGCCTAATAAGGCGAGGTCCGAAAAAACTAAACGAATTACGAAGTACGACTAGAGGAATGGAAGTATTGTTATAGAAATAACATATCTAGAATACCCTGGAAGGGAGATTGGAACGTGAGGTGTATACTATGTAAGTCGATTGGAATGAGTTTGTGGAAGAAGGGGGAAATATTAGTGAGGGAATCTCCATGTGTCATTTGGAATAAAGGAAATATTGGAATCAAAGTTGGCAGCTTAATTTGTTCTAAAAAGAAGGGATAAAGGATTTGTGAGTATTTTATGTAGCGGAGCATATGATGCTCTGGTTGGTCAGGGAAATTATAGTAACAGATTTAAGGATCTTTTGTATATAACTTAGATCTGGCAAGTCCACAAATGATGAATGTAAATTTTCCGTTGCTTCCAGATGTTCAATGAAATCTCATCTTTTATATGGAGTTTTTGTATTTTAAGTTCTCAAAATTGGAAGGATTACAAACAATAATAGATTCGTGGTGTACCTATAGGTGGTAGTATATGGGTAGCCATATTGCATGATTTCTTTAAGGAAATTATATTGTTGTCTACTTTAAATGGCTGATAGCAAATGTTAGTTGACAGCAGCGAAGTTGCACTTCAGTTACGATATGAGATATGAGATTAAAAAAGCAACTTACTTATTGAACTGCCCTCGTTTATATATAGTTCTAATCACCCCCCTTAGTTTTGGTAATAATTCTGTGATAAACGATTCTTTTCCACATTTATTGCACCTTGTAAAGGTCTGATCGACCTTTGCTCTGTTTTCATTGCTTTCCAATTTCCCATCTTATATTTCTTCAACATTCTCCTCTCATATATCACTATTTTAGACTGATTATCTAATCCCACGGTACTCCAATTTCGACTATCTATGCTTCTGTATTATTCTTCTGTATGCTTCCTACCGAAGAAAAACTACTAAATTGAAAATTAACATATTTCGGCAATAGATGCTATCGGCAGTTTTGTTGCTGTTGCTGTTGTTTTGGCCTTTCCTTAGCCAACATTTGTTTTGCTAGCCAAAAGGTTAATTTAATTTTCCATTTTCCTGCCCGGCACAAGGAAATTTTTCATTTTTTTGAAATTGATGGCCAAGTCTGTTGTTGTTCCTTTTGGGCTTCCTGTCTAGAGACTTGGTCTTGCTCTTGCTCTTGCTCTTGGTCTCAGTATAGGGTCTTGGGTCTTGGGTCTTGGGCAATTGTCTGTTTTGGCACAAATCTCATGCCCACCGCAAAATTGAAGCCACAACATGGCATTGTCCTTAGCGATTGAATAAGAATTATGCCAAGGATGCCACACACACACACACACAGAGACATACATGCAAGGAGAGAGACACCCAAGTAGAGTTTCCAATGGCCTGTCAAGCTGTTTTGGAGCATTGTGATTAATGGGCTGCCGTTTCCTTGCAACTGCCTTCTTTTGCCTGCCGCCTGCTGCCTTGCTGCCTTGCTGCCCTGCTGCCTTTGCCTTTTGTTGCCATTGTCTATGGACTCGTAACCATTTTGGCATGTTTGTCATTTGGGAAATTGTGCGGTAGCTGTTAGTATATTGAAAAATCAACAACAAAAAAGTGAAAAAATATCGGAGAAAAGACAAACAGTGGCTAAGAGACAAACAAATAAAGAACGGGGTGGGGGAGGAGCACAGACAGCAGGTAGCCAAGCGGACAGGCGTTCTGCCGGCTTCCATCGAATTTTCATTTACACTTTGAGCCTGAGCATTTTTTCAGGAAACTAATTGTTATGGATTGCCCAGATTCGGCAACTTTCGGACTTTCAAATTAGTAAGAAAGTGTAAATGGAATTTTTGGAAGGATTTATGGAAGACTTAAGCTGGGCTCAAATCACTTTAATAGTTCGAAAGCTGATTTTAAATATTTGTAGGTCACCGATGATTCTTTGCGAATTGACTCTTCCGTGGGGGAAATGTATAATTTTTTCAAATTTTCAGTTAACATTTTTCCAAATTTTACTGAATCATTCTCAATATACTCACAGTTGTTTCTTATTAGAGATGGCTGTGAGTAGGCTTGCTCATGATGAATATCTCAGACTTATTTTTCAGCTTGGAAAATGATTTGATAATGTTTCCTTTCAATTTATTTAGGTTTCTTTAAATTTAGTTTAACCTCAGTTTCTTAGATCATCTCACTTTAAGGAGTTCTTTAAATTGTGTTTACAAATGCCTAAACTAACCTCATATGCATACAATTTTTTTGACCTTTGACCATTTGAATTTCTCATCTATGACGCAAATATGTTGAACTCAGTTTGAGTCTGACACAGTGACATCTGTCATAAGCATTTGCATACTTAGGTGGGTGACAAAGTTTAATAGCAGCAAGTCATATAGGAATATATAAATTAACAGTCAATGAAATCCATATTTAATATATTATATAAATGATACATAAATAATATAGAATATTATTATTAGAATTTATTAAAATTGCAGAATAAAATCAATAAAAATTCTTTGAGAATTTGTTACGCTAAGATCAGCTTAAGATCAGCAAAACTATAATTTAGAAAATAATTAATAACTTTTAATATTAATATAAATAATAAGCTCGAATAATAGCTAGGATAAAACCATATTTAAATTCATATTCGAAGTAAGAAAAGGTAATCAAAAAAATTATTTAAAAATAATTCAAAACTTGTTTCATTTCCACAACATTTTCTTAGATTTTTTCCCTCTTTACTTTTGTTATTATTTTACTGTACAAAATTTATGAGCTTTACCAAATTTGATTTGCAAATCTGTTAAGCATCTAATATATGAAATTGCTAAGCGGGCTTACTTTTATTTCAGCAACAACAACAATAACAAAATAAACTAAATCATTTGCATTTTTGGTTTGTATTTTCTGCAGTTTTCTCTGCCGAAAAGTTGAGGATGCATTCAAATGAAATGAAATGAAATACTCGTAAATTGTGTAAATTTTATTTCCCATTAAATTGAACATTCCCACATTATTTTGATGGCCCTTTTTTTTGTCAAAGATTTAAATTTAAATTGAAAATGTTACCAACCGAACTCTCAATTTAATTAAATGTTTTGTAAATCAAAATCGAAATCAAAGTCAACGTCGTGGTGAATTGAGGATCAGTCAATGGCAGCGCCTTGTGGCAGATCAAAATCGCTCTGGAAAAAGAACGATGCTTAAATCAATTTCTCAATCAATGTCAGGACACTGCACAGCATGAGTTAAGAGTTGAAGTTAAAAGTTGAATGTTGAATGCTGAAATCGCTGATGCCCAATGATGCTGATGCGCTGATTCGGCCGCTGCCGATTCCTGGAACTCCGACTTGGCTTCAACTGTGCAAATCGTGTTCCGAAAAAGTAAAAGGTTCAAATTGTGTCCAAAATGTCAAAAGCAGACGCTCAATATGATCGCCTCCTCCTTCTGTTCAGCAACAACAACAACAGCAGAAGCCCAGGAAATTTGATCGCATGCAGATAGCGAATGGAATGGAATCGAAGTGGAGGAGGTTGTGATGAAGGTGCTTTGGGTTTTGGGATGAGGTTTGACTCTGCCCTTAACTTGAATACACTAACTTGATGGAGCTGTGGATTTAGATCTAAAGCAAAAGATGGAGTTCAACTATGTATGTACACAGATGTGTGCGATCTGCAGGAGCTAATGTGATTGCAGGTTCAAGAGAATACAGAAAGAAGTCTTTCGTGATTCAGCATATTGTTGTTAGTATAATCTCCATATTCCTCTCCTTTGTAAGGGTATTCAGATTTCACCAAAATACTACGAATTTCTCTGTCATGCTGCTGCGGCTGCATCTTGCCGGTTTAGCCTTTGGTGCTGCCCAGATCCCAGGGCCCTGTTGCAACTGTTTTGTCGTTTTTGGCGTGCGATAACCAAAGTCAATGACTGCGACTTGCGACTGGCATGAAAAGTGAACTTGACTTGCAGTTTTTTTTTTTTGTTTATTTGGAGGGTCATAGAGGGGAGAAGTGCAAGAATCCAAAACAGTCCTGCTGCATTGTCTGAGACTAAAGCTTTAACTAACAGAAGCCCAAGCCATTGCCATTGCCATTGCCATCGTCATGGCCATGGCCATGGTCTGAGCTGAGCCTGAGCTGCTGCATCCTCATCCTCATCAGCATCATCATCGCTGCATACAATCGTCGATAATCTCACGCTTGGCATCGCCAATATCGCCAAAGAGGGATGCCAAGCAGCAACAACAACAACAGCAGCAGCAGCAGCAGCAGCAGCATCAGCAGCTTCCAGCTTCCTCGACTTGCATCTTAGTGTAGTTTAGTTTTAGGTTTTTGAGCCTCTGACTCTGGACTACTTCCGCTCCCGCGCCCACTTGCTGCAGTTCAATTGAATTTCGTTAAATTACATGAATGTATAAAACCATTTTAATTTTTTTTGTCTCTGCTTTGTTGGAAGCTACCTGAGTCCTAACGTAGAGTCGTAAGTCGTAGACCAGCTCGTTTTGATGCCTTCTGAATGATGACCCCCTACAAATCACGTTTCGCTGAGCCTTAGATTATCAAGATGCCGGAGTGTTGATAGCGCCAGCCGAGAATTAAGGAATGATCATGGATGTGCAGTGATCTGGCACTGACTGTGAGAAGAAATTGATGCCGGCCAAAGAAGCTGGCGAAGGGCTGCAGAGCGTGCCAATTCATTTAATTATCAAGAGTTGATTTATTAGGGCTAATGAGTAGGTAGGTGAGACAGAAGGGAACTGCAAGGAAGTGGATCTAAAATACTTATAAAGAGATAAATATCTGTCTGCTCGTGTATAGAAAAGATTCTATAACTAAAGTAATTGCCATATTACAGTAGACTTTCCAAGTTAGACTTTAGGCAGATCATCTTTTGAGGATAATCTTCAGTCCTATACTATCTCACCGATTGTACTGCAAGAGCTTATCAAAGCACTCAATGAATTTCATATAATCTGTTGTTTGTTGAATGCTGAGCGACATTGTAATGCCATTTTAATGGACTCTCCCCGAACCATTGTGTTTTTGACCATCTCTAATAATAACAAATCCCTTATTGATCTTCATGTCACAAAACTCTGCTCTTTGTTTATTTAGGTTCCCATGGCTGCTGCCTCTCTTCTCCCTGGTAGACCCAGTTTTCCCCCTTATTTGACCTTTTTTGGTGCAAAAAATTGCAAAAGCAGTTTTGTTACCATTCGCAATCCCTATCTCAAATACAAATACAAATCCGAGCATGAACACCCACCTCAAACACAAATCATTTTGATTACCCAGGCATAACTGTCAGTTAATTTCAATTTTGAACATGATACGCCCCACAGAAGCCTCAGCAGCAGCATTAGCGGCAAGGGGGAAGAAGGTGAAAAGCGGCAGGCGGCAGGCTAAACTCGTGTGACAAAAAACAATTAAAGGCTGCCTTCCTCCGCCTGCCAGTGCAACGGGTGACACACGTTCGGTCGAACGTTGCACGAAATCTAAAGCCAAACCCATGCTCGTACTGCTCCCCGTATTCCTCGCAACTTTTACCCGAATGGCATACAAAAATACAGAGAAAGCGTGAAAATGAAATGAAAAATCACGCTCCCAAAATGTTTGCAGCAAGGTAACAGTGGGCTGATGCGGCGGAGGCGGCGGGAGTGTCAACTGAGGCATGCACAATTGGGCGTTGTAATTGAATTAGTCACACCCACAGATTGCACACATGAATGACTTGCCGAAGACAAAAACGACAGAGGCAGCAGCAGCAGCAGCAGCAGCAGCGCGGGAGCGGGAGGGGAAAAGACAACCGGGAACAGCAGCAGCAGCAGCAGCTAAAAGACTACGACAGGAATAAAAAAAAATCCACAAAAAAGTAGCGAATTATTTATTAAACTAGGTTACCAGGCAACCCGAAACGGTGGCTGTTGGGGGGAGGATGAGGGATGTGCTAGACTGCGGGGTGGGTCAGACAAAGTTGATGATGTGTATGTACTATGTGAAACGATATTATAGACATATAAGCATGTACTCTTAGTTAATATATAATCTGTTCGACTATGCTGACTTTTGAGTTCGCTTTGGTTTTGTGTTAAAAGTTGCTCTTACTCTTAAGCGGCGTTTAGACTGGGTTTAAAATGGGCTTAATGAAAAATTGGTGAACATAAGAGGTGGATTACGATATACTTATAATAGATACTAAATTTGTTGTATTTATGCATATTTATGCAAACTTGCTTAACTGTTCATAGTCCATTTTCTAAGCCAAGCAGAGCTTAGATTGTTGGAATGTTGGATTCCAATTCTGAATTTCTAACAATTTGTTCTGAAATACTTTCCTGATCAAATCCACTTCGATATACCGTAATAATATACTACCTAAATATAATGTAGAGTAAAAAAACATATACAAAATTTAGAAAATTTGTAATAAAATTTGAACTTGTGTAAAAGGAGTGAAATAGCTCGTTCAAGAACTTTACAAATACAGATCCCACAAAAATATGACTTCCAAATGAGGAAGTTCTACTCATTAGCTTTTGCCAAATATATTCAGATAATATAGAGATTATATATATAGATTATATAGTTGACCAGGATGCGATCGAAACTATGGCTAATTTGCTAAATGACTAAATGCTCTGAAATGAAAAGAGGAATACGGGTAATGATGTCAAAACTATTTAAAATTGCTCTTCAGCGATAGACAAAGTTAAGTTAAGTTTATCATAAATCCATAAAGAAATCGTATGGACCCAAAGATATTCACCGCAATATAAGAGAGAAGAATCACTTTAACGTTGTTTATAAATTTCATTTAAATATCTGTCAGTTTTTCATACCAAAACTTTGTAAGTCGAACTTAGGATACCTTTTCTTGGGTTTCAAATGAAAAGTAATTGGAAATTGAACTAAAATATCTTTATAATACCCTAAAAACTACAGCTAAAACATAACATATAAAAACCAGATTGATTATCCAAATATAATATCATATTTTAACCAAAAGTTTCTCAGATCCCCTAAGTTCTATGAATTCTCTTATAATTAAAATGATAAAAAAAGCAGCAAATTCTTTCAATTAAAAAGAATTACAAAATTTAATTCAACTACAAATTTAGAATCACATAAATTCTCACTGAAATTTGAACAACAAATGAATCTCAAGACTAATTTTCATGATTTTGTGAAATTTAAGTTAAATAATATTAACTTTTCATGCGGTTTATAGTCCCCGTCCATGTTCAATTTACTGATATTAGTTCAAACACAGCTTAACCTCTTCCCTGGGCTAACATTTCTTGCTAATAACCCAAGAGTCCTTCAGCATTTTTGAGTGCCGTTTGTGTGCGTCACAAGTGGATTGTCGTCTGGGTCGGCAGGGTTGTGCTGTCCTGGGTTGCTGCGTTGCTGCAGGGTTGTCGGGTGCGAAGAAATCTTTTCGCCTTCGCTAAGCCGTTACTCAAGTATTTGCTGACGTGCGCAAACACTGCAAGGCCAATTTGCATTATAATCGCTGGCAAGCAGAATTCTGGCGAAGTGCAATGTGACCTTGCCACCACCAGCAGCACCAGTGCTAGCACCCCGCCCCCTGTTCCATTACTAATGCCAGTGAAATGTGGCAGCCCGTTTTTCTACTACACTTTCTCGAGCACTTTTTTCAGCGCCGCCCAAAAGTATGCTTTGCAAAAGTTACAGTTGCCGCCGCTGCCGACGCGTCGCTTGTAATTAAACATGTAAAGCAGAAGCAGCGGAGGCAGCAGCAGCAGGTGGCAATTCAGGTGGCAGCCCTGGGCACTACATTAAGGTTATTTATCGTCGAGTGTCGAGTGTTATAGTTGTTCTTATTATACATAGTTGTTCTTGTTGTTGTTGTTGCCGCTGCTGCTGCTATTTAAAATGATAAAATGCATGTTGACCTCAACTGGGTTGGAGGATAAAGTGAGGAGCAGCACTCGAGAAGCTGTAATAAAATCCAAAAATGTGTTGCCACAAAAATGTTATATCCTAAATAAACACACACACACACACACAGAGTTAAACATACAAAGAGCGACAGAGTGGGGATTGTATGAATAGCCAGGCCAGGCAGGTACTCCAAAAGCTATCCGATGTTAGGATATGAGCGGAAGAGCTAGCAAAGTACTTGAAAAGGGCACAAAAACCTGAATCAAGGAAACCAAAATTGAATTACTCTAACGAAAAGGATACGAAGAACTATTTTACTATTAAGATTTGTGTAGTCCTTGTAAGTTGAATGAGACAACAAATGTAGAGCCGTATTAATAATACAATTTAGGTTTCATTCTGCATAATATCTCTCTTTCTCTCACTTTAAACTAAACCTATTTTCTACATTATGTATACATTTTGTACAAGAGTTGTTCGCTATCATTGTCGTGTGGGTTTCTTCTCCTGAGCCTCTAGCGATGATCCTCTAACTTTCTAAGTTGGCAAATATCTGCACAAAATTTTCACTGATTTTCAGTTTTTACTTCTTCGTCTTAGATCCCAGTTTTGTTTCGATTGATTTGACATCAATTGGATGTGAGGTTGGAATCTTGAAACTTGAACTTTCCTCCTTGACTTACAAGCTTCCCTATCTAGGCTTACTACTTCCCATAGGGAAGGGCATATCGAAGATATATGTAGTGCATAATGTGTGTCGTCCTTGCAATGGCTCACTCTGATGTCCTCTGAAGCTCTTCGCTCTCTCCTTCTCTCTCTCTCTCTCTGTCTCTCTGTCTCTCATCTAGCTAGAGAGCTCTGAAGTCACTCATGCGGTTTTTACTGGTAATTAAATTAAATTTATTTAAGCTGGGTTAGCTTATGCTCTAGCGTTGGACTGGAGCATGCGGAATGGGGCGGGTGGTGCGGTGCGGTACTCTTGGCAGCTGGTACGCCTGTCTTGGTTTGGGTTACGTTGGTTTTTACGGGCAACAATGTTGCGGCAAGGCAACCACAGAGAGCCGAGTTTCCATTTAAGAGGCAGACGGCTGCTCAGGTTACGCTCAGGTGTCCCCGCTGCCGCCCCGCTCTCTCCATAGCATTTGAGGACACTTTGTATTGCATTTAAAGTGACAGTTTTGTTGCTTTAAACTGTGTAATCGGAGCTGATAAAAGCTTTTGCCATTAAGTGCGTCCCAAGCAACAATACCTTGGGGCAGTTCACCATGAGGAGAGAGGAAAACCGAGCTCTGCAAAAATATGCCAAAAGTTCTTTGTTTTTCCAAAACAAAAAAATATATAAAAACATAACAAAATAGTATATATAAAGCCGTTGAAGTGCCTGAGGTTTTGGTTCAAAAGGGAGCGGAGCGGACAACCAGCTTGTTTAGAACATGGCCAATCGAAAGGTTAGACGTGCGCCTCTTTGAACAGATTTTGTAGATTCTGTTAAAACTTTGTTTATTTTGTTTAGGTTTCAATTTTTCGTGGGCGTAGCAAAGGGGAAAAGCTAGATTGTTAAGTTAGACTGTTTCACATCAGTTTAAGCTACTTGTACGATATAGTCACAGCTAACACCTTAAGCCTTAGCAAGGAAAACACTGTGGGTTAACTTACTCTATGTCAAAGAAAGGGAAAATGTCAATTCTTCGGAAGTTGAAAATCTTGTGAGGCTTCTCGTCTCGAATATAATAAATAGATTTCAGCAGAAATATAAAAAGAAACCTCAGCCAACTTCTACCTCATCTAAGACTAATGGAAAGTCCGAAAGTTGTTTTCATATTGTTAGTTTTGGGATACTACGATTGGTAAAGCTATAGAGAGAAGTCTTCTTATTCTATTTTCTAAGCTTATTTCATATACGATCATACCATATATCCTTACCTATTCAATTTCCTTGAGATACATATTGTATAGATGAACTTTTAACTAGCATTTGCTCAATTGCCTCAGTTCAATTATTTTGAATTGCTTATAACTAACTCAGCGAGTAACTCTTGGCAAGACATATTCGTCCTACATTTAACCATCTCTTTAGAGCATAAACTGCAATTATATAGCGGTTCCTGAGCGCACTGGCTTATGGGACACGACGCATGGTGGCATTTAGGGGGGGAGCGCACAAGGAAAGCTCATGAAATACCAACACCCGACAGCTGTAAACAACAATTTGTTGGCCTGGCCATAACCGCATCATCTTCAACTAACTTGGACAGCTTAAATATACCCAAAGCAACTGGCGGTGGCAAGCGGGGCGCAAGGTGAAAGGGGCACAACAAAAGAAAACGTGCAGCCAAGACAAAAAAATAAAGAAAAAAGACACAAAATGCCAATAAAGAAAGATCCAAGGCGAACCGAGGTGATTCGAGGCGATTCGAACAATTGGCAAATGATGATGAGACAGACCTGGCTGCTGCAGCTCTTTAAAACGTTAAACGTGCAAAAAAACTTATAGTTAGATCGACAAAACTTGAATGAAAACGCACAGACACACACACACATAAGTAAATATCGTACGTAATGAGCAAATTTATGGGCAATTGATAATTTAGTTGCATTCGCCATCATCAATTATGGGTCGATAGCAGCGCACACACACACACACACACTGGGATCAGGAATCGTTTTACCCTCCGTTATGGAAGACGAAGATGAAGCATTATTATTGCGACCAATGAGGCACAAATTGTGCTAAATGTTCTTGTTGTTGGTGTTGTTGTTGCTTTTGCTGCAGCAACATAAGTTATATTTATGTGAGACGTCGTAGGAATCGGTCAGCTTTAACCATATTTCATATAATTTTTATTATCAACCCCTAAAGAATGAGCCAATTCTTGTCAACATATAAGTCTATATATATGCTGTGCCTGGAGGTGCTAAGAAAGTGTTCAACCATTTTAAAAGTGTGTTTTATTTTATAGAGTTTTTGGGGATGTGCTCCACTGCTGAAGGTAATTTCTAGTCAGTGGTGAAATTCTGATATTCGTTTATTAAAATTTAATGTGAATTCTTAAGTCAGTCTGTCAGTCTTAAGATGGTATTTGAACTGATTGTCTACTGGTTTCTATATTGTTCCTCTTTTAGAATTATCTATTTGAATACTTTCGTCTACATCATTACAGTCATCATCAACACTCCTTACCTACAAAAAAAAACCAATTATCCCCCAGTTACCTATGCTATTTTGGGTAGGTGTACTGCGTCCACCTTATCATTTACTATTCCAATAGCTGGTATAGTTTCAGTTTAATTTCTGCGGTCACAGTTAGAGAATTCCCAGTTACCGCTTAGAGTCAACTTTCTTTTCTTGCCGGATCGGGACGTTGACGTACAATGCACTGCACATTCAAGTGGCCGCACTATACCAAGCCACGGGACTTGTAACGCGCAAAGCCTAGGCTAGAAGCTGCTACCTCCCGTCCCAACCGCCCGAGGGGCGCAGCCGCTTAACGAGCGATACGAATCGTGAAGAAGAAAAATACAACTTGGACTCGCTCGCTCACTTTCAATGAAAGTAAAAAACAACAAACCATAAACAATTCAGATTATCTACTAGCTAGATGCGTTAGTATAGATGTTTTGTTTTATTATAATTGGTCGGATTTTTCGGCACTGCTTGATTAAATCATACTGCACTGCTTAAGCATCACTTCTCTTGTCATTTCTACAATGTTTTCTTACGATAATTAGGTAAGAATTGCTTTCATGTTGTTTCCTTGCGTCTTCTGAATTCATCTATATCACTTAAGACTGTTCATCTGCTTAGAAACTGCTTTATCGATACTGCTTAGGCTCACCATTATCTAAGGTGAATTACTTAACTTGCTTTCCTTCCCATTTCTTCCTTTCTCTTAAATTTTGTGGCTTTTTGAATTGGCTCCCATTTGAGTTCTCTAAAGATCGCTCTCTTACAGAAAAATATACAGCAAATATTTGACTAAATTGCAAATAGCCAATGAAACTAAGATAAATTGCTCATAACGAAATGAATATTATTATCGCAATCAATGCTATCAAATACATTTGCAACAGCTAATATCAATTCAGAACTTACTTCTAAAATTAGCTCGAAATGTTCCTGATGTTAGAAATTCATAGGTGAAAGAAAGCTTGCAACCACACTGCTTGCTAATTCCTTATCTAGTCAGTAATTAGCTCGTTCTTATGCACTGCTTACGCACTGCTTACCAATCCATCATCTACTTAATAATTACCTCATTATTTTGCTCAGCCTATTCCCTGCTTATATGCTAGCGTTTCTTATTTGTCATCCAAAGTTCGCAGCCTTTGACTAAGGCTGGTCAAAAAATTCTCATATAGACAGTTTCCACAGCTCATCATCTGCCGGTTTTCCTGCCCGCAACCTCACCTTACCCCGCACCAGGTTTATTGTAGTCTCACAATTTAAGTCGCTAATTGAACGCTTTTGCCTGACACATCGAATAAATCACATAATTTCGAAAAGGTGCACCTTGCATACCTGCACGAGCACGGATGACTGAGACTGAGACGCTGAGCAGAGATGTGGGACTTGAGCATCAACTTGTCCAATGTTTATGCCAATAATATGCAATAAACTATAGAAAGGAGCCCCGGCCGGCACAAGCACGTTGCAGAAATCGAGAGACAATGCACATGCAGCTGGAGCTGGAGCTGGAGCCCCAAAATGGCCAAAGCGAAGGAACACCATCGTCTTCTCGTGGTCGTTCAGCGGCTTCCTCTGATAAACTTTATGACGGTTGCCAAGGATGGGCGACTACTACTTGGCGACTGTGACTGCGACTGGCAACTGGAAGGCAGCCACTTTGTCAGCATTTATCCTACACATAACCCCCAGTTCGACAAGGCCCCGCTTCGCCCCCGCTCCCCTGTCGCCTTCAAGTGTCCTTGGCGCTAAAGTGAACTGAACTTTACGCACAACTTGCGCACATAATTTTGTACGCCGCACGCCGCACGCCGTCCTGCATCCAGCTCATGCTACCCGCAGCCCGCTTGCACTGCTTTGCCAGCGTAATTATATTGGCCCAGAGAGCATGTTTGTTTGGGCTATTTGTGAGGAGTTTCGGTTTTCGGTTTCGGTTGCCGCTGCGTGCCTGCCGCTCCTCCTGCCATGTGAGAGGGCGAGTGCGAGTGCGAATGAGTGCGAGTGCATTAGAGGCGACCACAAATTGTGCTTGCTTTTGCTTTAGCGCAAATTGTAGCCATAATTTCTTTGCAAGCTGCCGCTGGAAGCTGTTGCCCGCTTTATTGTGGCCCAAATGCAGCTCTATTAGAGTTTGCAAGATATGTTTGGAGAGTTGGCCAATAAATAATGTGGAAGTTATGGATGTTAAGGGAAGTAATTGTTAAGGGAAGCAATTGCTTATGTTCGGGTTTACATTATTTGTTTTAACAACTAAAACGAAATAACAAAATTTAAATCAGGCTGCAAATTATACGGATATTTTGTTCTATGTTGTATGAAAATGTTTGCCACAACTTCAAATGAAATGCAAAGCTGCAACTATTGTGGATCAGCTCTTGAAATAACACACTGCCCAAGTCAATTAAGCCACATATATTGTAAAGTTATATCAAATCTTTCAAGTTTCCTCTTTTGAAGCAATTTCACTCTTTGTTGAATTTCAGATTTCTAAATGAACATTTAAATGCAGCTTAATTGCAGGGCTACCTAAATGCAAGGGCTGGCCAACAATTGCAAAACAATCAAAAACAACAATTGTCATGCGAAGCCGCCCCAACAAAAGTATTTATGTGTCGGCAAGTGCCACAAATCCCACATCAATCAATCAAATTGCCATAACTCTGTGTACGCAACAAAAGAGCAAATGTTGTGCATTTTCTCTGCTCTGCTCATATTACGTTTACACTTCCATCTCTCTCACATTCAACTGCAACTATTTGTGCCTCTGCAAATTAAAACCAGATTAAATAAGCGCCATTACACAATGGGGAAAGTTCAAAATTATGGCGACCCCCCATCGATCGGTCAAGTCCAACGGACACAGGACACAGCACACCTCTGGGACGGCACAGGGAAATGGGTTTCCGTGGAGTAGGACAGAGCGATTAGGAAACCTTCCGGTATTGATTGCAGTGGGCTGCAATGCGAATTAAGTTGGAAAATTATATATAGAAATCAATTTTATAATAGGATGCTTCACAGTTGTATGAAAAATGAAACGGGCAGAGGAAATATCATCATTATATTGACAATTCCGACAGATGGCATCAAGCTTTGGCTTTGGCTCATTTGTCTCATCGTAGTGTATTGCCAGCTCATTATCTTGCTTTCATTCATATTACAATTTCTGATTTATATACAATTTTGTATATAATTTACATGGCTAAATATCACAAAATACCATCACAGATTGGCTTTACGTTTGTGTATAGAAACAGGAGCGAGGCTAACTCACAGCAAGAGAGGAATGGGCATTGCCGAAGTCAAACGAAAAGCTTCTCTTATATGTGTGTGTGTGCTGCCGATCTAATTCACATACACAAAAGATAAGGCCTTGCCAACCACCACTGTTCTAAATCAACAGATCCTTTCCATTTGCCAACAAAGAGAAAATAAATACTTGATTTTCTAGATTTCCATATAATTTGTATGAAATTGTCACACTTTTCCATCACTCTAAGGAAATTTAACCTTTCTTGTGACTTTTTATTAACTAATATTACTATATAACCGCTCACATTCTCAGACACCCTAAGCCCACTGTGCAAAAATGGAGTTTTGCATGGAAATTATGATATTATGCCACGCCCATGCCCAAAACGCCCACTAACTCAAGGCACACCTGAGAATGCACACCAATGCATATGCAGAGGGGGCTAGGAAAGTAGTCGAATAGCCTGGACAAACTTCAAGGCAGACAAACAGAGCACGACAGAGTGGCAGAGTAGGAAAGGGGCCAGTGCAAGGCAGGATATGAAACGTGTATGTCCTTCGCCTTTTCCGTTTTCCTAGCATTGATTTTGTATTTCCAAGGAAGTGGCGCGGAAACTTGTTAGTGCACCAACACACACACACACACACACACACACACATCCATACACATGCATAAATTGCTTTGCATGCAGTTTTTGCACCCCAGCCGCACCTCAGCCCTCCCTCTGGAAGAGACAGAGCTAAAAATTACGCTGGCAAATTGCAATGTAATTAGTTTTTACATTTCTATATAGTCCGGGGCAAACGTATAATTGTGGAAAATGGCATTTCTAGTTAATTAATGGCTTGGCCTCCCCTGTGCCCATCCCCCAGCCCACTCCCCCACCCCGCTATCATTCCAACTGCCATTTTGGTGTGCGAAAAACTTTTTGCACACTTTTTAAGCCACAACTCCACCCAGGTGCAGCCACCCGCACACACACTCATTGAATTTTCATTTCATTTGCCCCCGCTCCTGCTGCTATACCCCTTCACAGCACCGTCAGCCCTGTCAACCTTTGGCAACTTTGCTTGAATTGCTTGAAAATTTAATTAAAATGTTGGCATTTTTGTGCACGAATTGATTTTGTATGCAAAAAGTTATATAAAAATAAATAAAATAAAATAAAATAAAACAATAACAAAAGGAACGCAGGAGAAAGGATATCAGAGGGAAATATCATCTGAGTGCACATGTGCCGTGTGTGTGTGTGTGTGTGTGTTGCTGGTGGGGAATGTGAGGGAGTGTGCGGGAGGGTTGTGTTGGCCGAAAAACAATGCCATTCTGTATTGATTCAATTACCAATATTTTCGTTTAGAAATTTAATTTTTACATGTTTTTAGCAATTTATTTTGTAGGCTAAAACAAAAATTGCATTGTTGCAGGGAAGAGAGAATTCTTGAAAATTTGCAGAGATTTTTCTATAGAAAGTGAAAGTATGGGGAAAGTGATTGAAAATGCACTCGCACAGCATTTGAGGACATTTCATGATATATTTGTGTAAAGTTGAAGCTGAAGCTGATGAAATTTTAAGCTAGCAAAACAACACAAAATAAGAGCTTCATGTGAAGGTTGCTCAAATCTGAGGCTTCAAAGCCAGGTTAAGAAATATTTTTCACACTTCCAAACAATTACTGATACTCAGAAGAAAATATTCTGGAATTTTGGATTCTTGATTTAAGAAAGTTCTTATAAAATTCAAGAACTTCAATGCTTGAATATTTTTGAGACAAGTTCGAGAAATTCTTAGCTCAAAATTTGCATTCTGAAAATCAAATTCAAATGAATCAAATGAAAATCAAATTCTGTAATCAAATTGTAATCTCAGCTTGCTTTCACTTGGAATTTCTAATCGATTCGAAATCAATTATAAAGAGGTTTGAAAGGGATCTTTGTTAAGAAGAGTGGAAGCGCAGCTACCTCCGGATCATATGTTCGATATTTTAGAACTAGGATAAATTCTACGTATGCGAATTCTCTGAAATAACAGTTTATTAATCTATTTTCTGCTTATTTAAGCAAAAAAACGGGCTTGCCTTAACAATTTCGTAAGAAAAAACTTGTTCTTACTCTAAGAATTTGAAGATGGCCCATCGAGGGACGCCACTTTATCTCGGCTAGACAGTGGAAGCTCTATTGAGTAACAGGAGGTAGAGCAGCTGACTATAACTATATATGTCTTATGCTAATCTGGAAACTATTAACTTACATTTATATAATTTTATATAATTTAATTTGATTTTTGTTGGATTATATATTTACTTTTTATTTTTATATAAAAATTATTTAGTTTTATACATTAAAGTTCGGTCTCACCTATCATTCACAAATCATTCACCATTCACAAAATGGTATATTAATTGTCTCAGAAAGTTTACTAACGCATAGAAGGAAGCATTTCCGACTATGTTAAGTGTATATATTCTTGATCAGCATAACAAGGGGCATCGACATAGCCAGGTCCACCTGTCCGTCCGTCTGTTGCAACTCAGGATCTCAGGAGTCTTGAAAGCTAAAATCTTTAGCAGATGCTTATCTTGTCTGCAAGCTGGTTTAGTTAGAGTTTTATCCAGTTTGGACAACTATACAATATCGCTACCATATAACCGATTGTTCCGGAATGAACACTTTGGAGCTTAACTTTTCTGTTTTTCATCCAAATCAACACAAATTCATCTTATGTGCTTGCATCAACCTTAGCCCTACGTGCACCGACCAGATTTGATATAGATCGGTTATATGTTTGCATATGAATGGTATATAAGCTTCGGCAACCAGAAGCTGGCCATTCTTGCCTGTTGTTTACATTAAAGTGATAGTAAAATTCAACTTAGTTAATAAGGCACGTTAAGCGACGCAGGACCAGATCCACCGAAAGCGTCCTGCTCAGCCATCTCTGGGTCTTCCGGCCTTCTACGAAGCCTTCTCAATCATGGGCAAAGCACGCCAAAGTGATTCAAGTTGTCTGGTGCTGATATTTTTGAGAAACATTTCTCATCCGTAGATATATGACTTGAGCACAGGACCTCTGGGTTCTCATTCAGTTTAAAAAATTAAAATCTACCAAGTAGTATTTCTCAAATATATTTGTGAAACTGAAGAACTAACGTAGAGCCACAACCCACAATGAAGAGTAGACAGTGAAATGAGAGCTATCACGATTTCCATCGTATTCGCCATGTCCTAATCTAATGGATCACATAGGATGGTCAATTTAAGAGGTAGGGTCGGGTCTTTCCTAAATGACATTGTTTGCTAAAAGAAGCCCTGAGCTGCTTCGATCAGCTTTATATTTCGCGAAGCCCTATAGACTATAGACTAGAGAGTGGAATTTTCAAACAATTTAAGTTTTATTTATCAATTTTTTGTAAAAAAAAACTATTGCATACTTCTATGTCTTATCAGCATGTAAAAAAGAGAAATATCAAACAATTTTTAACATTTTTGTGCATTTAAGAATCCAAAATAAAAGTAGTTGTGTTCATTAAAATTGTGCAAATTCTTCTGTCTACATCGTCTACATTTTCTTTATATCTTAAGAAAAATCCATAATTTTATGCTCGTTAGGCTTTGTTCCTGAACAAATAACGATTTTCTTGAATTTAAAGACATTTTTAAAAACATAAAATATTTCAAATATCTGATTTTACTTCTAGATATCTAACCTATATTTTGTCTTGTCTGAAATTTGACCGCAAATCACCTCAATTGACCAATTACAAATTCCAATTCCACTCAAAGCAACAACAATATCAACAACACCAGCACGAGGAGGAAAATTTGTGCTTGCAAAGAAATGCCTTAATCTGTTTTCCACTTCCATTTCCAGCTAAGCGAGAGCCAAAGCCAGGCAGGCACCTTGTTGGGCCACCCCAAAAGAAATCGCCTAAGTTCAAAAGTCAATCAGTAGGAAATCGAGAGCCAATTTGTGTGTGTATGTGTGTGTGTATTTGCAAGAGTGTGTGTGTTTATATTTGTGGTTTGGCTTATTTTACACATTATGCTATTTTATTGCACAATTTTTCGGCTGCCAACTTTATTTATAGGTCATTTACAATGACTGCCAATTGAAAATGGAGAAAAGTCGAAGTGGGAAAAATAGGCAAGAAAATACGAGAGGGTATGTCAATTAGTTTTTGGAATAGAAAAGGGAAGAAAACCAACTTTTGAATGAACTTTCAACAGAAGCACATTTTAGCTCAATAAAAGGGGAATAGTTTGAATGAAGAGATTTTACTTATGGGCCTTCCTTCTTATATAGCTTGTTGTTTCTCATGCAGGCCAGATTACCATGGCCAACATACTGCCAACTCGACTTCACTTTCTTTGGCTCAGCTTCTCCTTCAGAATGTCACCAATTGAAGCATTTTCCTATCCCTGAAATATGGTGAAGCTTCTAAGTTTCCTCCTTGACAATAGTTTATCGATTTTGCCTAATCCAAACTATACAGTCCAGATGTCACAGATAGATCAGTATTATAGATTTTGCAGTATCTTGAGATCTCTGTAAAGACCTTTTGGCATACCCTCGTAATAATCGAGGCAACTGCAGGCCTTTATGGCCCAAACACACTGCTATGCAAGTGCACGTTTTTGTTTATTATTTTATTTTTTTTTTTGTTTTCAGAAAAATTGTATTTTGTATTTGTTCAATTTGCTGCAAAACGCTTTCAAAGTATTTACAAACGTTTTCAATTTTCTATTCATTTTTTTGTCTTCTTCTGTTTTGGGTTTTTGTTTGCGGCGCCACAGAGACACGAAATTACAAACAGCGGCAACAATAACAACAATTGCAACAACGACCAAAGCAGCAAAAGTGTTGGCCATGCCAAAAGCATTTCAATTTCAATTTCTATGTGAAGCGGAGCGCCCCGCCCGTTTGCCACCACCCCCCGCGCAACATATTCCCTGATCCGAAACTGAAATCGTGCCGTTAATCGCTTTAAATATGCGACAGACAGGTTGCTGCCAGTTTTTACAATTCAGCCTTCCCATTGAGTGCTGCAGCTCCTGCTGCGCCTGCCGCCTGCTCCACCGCCTCATCATCCTCCTGCTATTAATGCTGCTGCTGCTGTTGCTGCTGCCTTTGAGCGAAGGATTTCATAAGCCCGATGCATTTGTCTCACTGATTATGCAATTTTGTTGCATTTGTAGTTATTGTTGTTGCTGTTGCTGTTGTTGTTGTTGCTGCTGCTGCCACACAATTCAGGAAGTCATTTGCTGAGCGTATTAAAGCCTTTTGTACAAATAAATGTTTATTTAAATTAGGCTCCATCCAAAAAATCACACAAAAGGCCACAGAAAGGCAACAATAAAAATGTAACAAAAAAAAAAAATAAATAAATAAATAAATAAACGGTAGCATTTGTATTGGATTTTCACTTTCTATTTGCGGGCTGACAACTTCTGTTGCTATTGTTGGGCCTTCTGCGGTGGGTGAGTGGGTGGGTGTGTGTCATTGTTTGATTTACAGCTTTATTGTTTTTGTTTCTTTTCTTATTCCTATGCATGTTTATTTTATGTAAATTTCTAACTTTGCTTTTATTGGCTGAGATTTTCAAATGTTGCCAGTTAGAACTGAATCTGAATTTAAATGTTAATGTTTTGTAGCTAAGATTGAAAATTTGTATGCCATTATCTATGTGCGAACTTGGAATGGAATATATTGGGATACCTTCATCCTATTTACAGAGAATGATAAACCAAACTTGAGCCGCTTCTCACTATGTAACAGCAATCGCCAAGTAGCAGCAGAAGTGATGCGTTGCGTTTCGGAGAAGCTAGCAGTGTTGACTTGGCTAAATAAGACTAGATCTGATTGATCTAAAGACATTAAGCATAAAAGCTTTAAGCTCCTTTTCAATTTCGTAATAAGGTGCTAGATTAATATCTATTTCCCTTATTATTTTGCTGGATCTCTCCAGCGAAGGATCATTAGTTGTAAAGAAAGATTTCATTTTCTCATCCAAACTTAAGCCCTCTCGTATGCGCTTCAGACTGACACTGGGAATTGATTCACAGATATCTTCTACAGAAGTGACGTCATCTTGTGCGAGATTTGAGACGGATGGAGATTCAGTTGTTAATTGAATTAGGTCTGTTTCGGTGAGGTCTGTATCTTCATTCATAATTTCATAAATGTCATCTTCGTTCATATCGTCAAAGCCTTCTCCACTGAAACGTTGACCTATCGTTAATATACGGCTCACTTCCACATGTAATCGTGGCACAGCATTAGTTTTTGCAACAATCTCCGGCCATATGTTTTTCTATGAGCCATTTAGCGTGGACTGCTTTAATTCGTCCCCTTCGCGTTATATAAGCCTAAATTTCGCGTTGTACTGAAACCTAATTTTTTCAAATCGCGTTATATCGAAACCGAGTTGTATAAAACCGCGTTATACAAGGGATACCTGTATTTGTAATAGGTAAACCGCGTTTTTGCTTATGAAAATTCTTATAGCTGAGGTTAGAAATAAAATCAAGACTGTTTATGGTTCACAAGAAGTTCACAATTGCCCAAATTGTCAATTGTTTTGAATGTTTATATATAATATAGACTTTAATTTCACTGATCTTATATGCTGGACTAATCAATTGCCTTTATATTTCTCAGAAATTTGCTACTAAATCATTCATTATAGATTTCCATGTTGATTTCATGTCCATTTCATACATACAAACTGACAGTCGATAAAACTTAAAAATCTCCACTTAGTTTTCAGAATTGACTGCATTTGCCGTTGTGTGTGTTTACTAAAAGTTTGATACGGATAGGTTGATCTCATCAGCTAGTTAGTTGCTCGATCTATTTACTTCAGCAAGCAACTTGAAGAAATTTATGTTTTGATACCAAAATAGCCTGAACATCAAATATGCCACATCATGCCGTATGCGAAATGCCAAGAAATTCCAAGACGACCCACATAAACAATGGCATGGCATACCCGTGGTACGCCATGGGCTGGCCAAGTGTTCCGTTCCGTTCCTCTCTGTGGTACGCTTTATGCTAACCAGATATGCAATATTGTTCAACATTCATCCTGCAGTCGGGCTGAAAACTGCATCTGCATACCGTGTATATCAAGTGAAGGGTATGCAAAGCAGGCATTCAGCTAGGAGAGGGGCAAGTCGGGCAGTTAGCCGCCAAAATGCACAAAAATCTGTTTTCACTTTTGTACTACGCGAGCAGGAGGAGGAGAAGCAGGAGGAGGAGGAGAGGCGAACTGTCGCTGTCAGACAAAGCTGGCAAAGCAGGCTGTTAGGCGCTGGCAGGCGCCATGAGGATAGGATTGGGCTATAGACATGGATATGGACATTGCAATATGACCAACGGCAACAAATAGCTGACAATAACAGCGACAACAACAACAGCCAAAGAGAGCCCAAAGCCATGGCACGATTCGCATATTGAAACCGAAAACTGCAGAGTTTCGAGCTGAGAAGTTGCGCAGGTGAGGATGAGGCTGAGGATGGAGACGGGAACGAGGACGGGGATGGTGTGCAGGCAGGCAGCAGCAACACGTGATGGGATTATGCTATTGAGATTGTAGAGCGAGCTGCCCTTGCCACTCCACCTCTCCGCGACTCCACCATCAGCCAATGCCTTGTCATGTTAAGTGAAGTGAAAATGAAAACAAAGTTTAACAAACCGTGGCTAACGAGCTACATTATTAAAAACTTGGCAAAAATGCATAAATTTTGTGTGTGTGTGTGTGCCAGAAAGAGACACAACGATGCATATAACATAATGGGCATATCCTGGTAAAGGCATTTTGAAAGTTATTGACACCTTAGCATAAAGCTACACTGCGAAAACAAACTCTGCTGCAGACAGCCAAAGCAGTTTCATAAATTCTAGAAATTTAAGAAGCCATTCTGAGGAAATCCTTCTGATCTTCTGAGCGTAACCTGTAATGATGTAATGATGCCTTGGCTGATTGTTTTCGCTCAGTGTTTATTCCCCAAACACATGTTTGTGCCAATCATAAGTTCGTGATCGTGCCCTGAACTAGGAAAGGGGGGCACACTACAGCAGTTTCCCAAAAACCTACCCATAACTCCTCACACACACACACACACACATACACACATAGAAGGTGTTGCAATACGCCAATGTATGTCTAGAGCTGTGCCTCCTTCCCGCCAGAGTTTAGAGTCGCCTTTCGTTTGCTGCACGATCTCCTTCAGCAGTTGCCTAACCTGAGCCGGACCTCTCTTGCAGTTCGAGTTCGAGACTTGGCTGCCAAGTGGATATTTTGTGCATATTAGTTGGCCATTAGGCGGCACAGCTGAGTCGGAATCGCATTTAAAATTCAGTTGGTGTTAAATATTACAAGCAGAGGTTTTCTTTTTCACAAGCTGCTGCTGATACGCTGCTGTCAGTCGTCGTCGCCTTCGCGGACAGCAGCTGTGCCGCAGGCCTGTGAAATGTTATGTGGGCAACATCACCGGCATTGGCGACGTGATATGTTAATCATGACATGGAAAACTTGCAAAAACTAGGATGAGGACAGCAGAGGTTAAATCACTTGTTTTTGGTCTAACAGAAATGCATATGCAATGAGCACTTTTCCAAACAGTTGGAGAGATATTTACAGTTCAGTTTTAGAAATTATTCGAAAAATATTTCTTAATTATTCAGCCAGCTTTCTTATAAATATCAGATATTTATCGATAAACTGATTTTTCTATAACAAAATATAGTTTTTCACACTCCCAAGGCTGATTTTGGTGTATTGGTATATTTGGTATATTTGGTATTTTGGTATATTTCGTATATTTTCAATATATATTCATGTTTTTCACACAGAAATATAGCTGTATAGCTTGCCCTTGGCGTTATTAAAGCATTGTACAAATTATTCAACAAAGATATATATCGATACTGATTGATAAATCGGTGTTTTTAATCGATAACAGATTTTGAAATTCCCCTAAAATTCTTAGCCGATATATTGATGTATAAATCGACGAATTTGTTTTCCAAACGATATATCGGTTGTCCACACATTGATTTATAGCTTCTCACATTCTCTTAGCCGATGTTAGGATATATTAATCATAGTTAGGAAACAATATATATCGTTAACTATAAATATATCCGGGTTTTCCACGCCGATATATAAGTCTTTACATTCTCCTGACTGATATTAGTATACTGACAAAATACTTATAGTTTTTACAAACTATAAAGTTTGAATTTTTGCTTGATGAATAAAAATCAGAGAAATGTTTGAATACATTTAAGATAGTTATTAGTCTTTTTTGAAGAAACTAAGGGAATGCACAGTTTTGACAATTTCAATTGCAATTGGTCGTTTTCCTTTTCTTTCGCATCTCTCCCAATATTTTCGGTCCCAAAGTCCCATGTTTCTCTTTAGTGTAGGACAAAAAAGCTTGCTTTCAACATCCATTTCAGTGATTTCTCTGATTAAGTAATATCATAAAATTGTCCATTTCATATTACACAAAAGACCAGACTATCAGATTCCAATAGGCCAGGCAAGGCCCAAGTCCAACTTGCAGCCCCAACCACATGTCTGTCTGGGCCATTAGGCGAAATGACTAAGTCGTGAGTTGGTGTTAAGTGCAGCTGCGAAAACGAGTTAAAATTGGTTTTCATTTGTTGGCCCAGGCCTAACAAATGAATGGCTTTTCATTATGGAAAAATTACTTGAATATGAGAATGTACTTTGTATTTTATGTCAATGAAAACATTTTACAATTATTTCTATTTAAGAATATGTATAAATGTGATAGAAAATGGTGTGGAAGGTGACATATTTGCGTTATTGATTTCCTTTTCGAATTGTCTACAAACTGTGTAAATATTTATAATGAAAATTAGAGAGTTTCCTATAATAGAAAGCCCCCACAGATAAGGAGGATTTGTTGACATGGCTGATAATTTTATTAGTAAACTGGATAATCCTCATAGCAGCTGCCTTTGTTCTGCTGTGGGGACTCTACAGGGTAATATTGGTAGAACAGAAAAGTCGGAAAATGATTCTAAGACATTCCTTACAGGTGCTGATCTGGACCATTACTCTATTCATTAGCAGCATTCCCATAATTGAGTTTGATTTTCTATCGAATTTGCACATGCTGCTATTCCTGGATTTATTTATTTGTAAGTATAGTTGAAGGCTGGGAATGTTGGGATTATTATAACTATATTTTCCTCAACGCTTCTGGAACATTTCCATATTTGTA
Source organism: Hirtodrosophila duncani (assembly GCA_037043425.1). Classification (NCBI taxonomy): domain Eukaryota; kingdom Metazoa; phylum Arthropoda; class Insecta; order Diptera; family Drosophilidae; genus Hirtodrosophila; species Hirtodrosophila duncani. The sequence goes on along the minus strand of JBAMBM010000370.1, from coordinate 90,691 downwards.
CTATAAAGCAAGCTGAACCTAATATGTTTTCACTGAATTTTATGTCATATTTATATTGTAGAGGAAAATTTAATAATCCCAAAATGTGTTGCCAGTTGAGTGAAGAATTTATAATTTTAATGACAGTTACGCCTCTTGCATTTTTCACCATATGGACGCTAGGATATGGTATATGCATATGGCAAATGATATCAAATTGTTTAAAATTCTTACAAATTGTTATTCCTTAGTATATCATCTAAACACTTTTGACTTTATGTGGATTTTGGCCTTTCTGCTGCTGTTGATAATCTCCATAATTGTGTATTTGTTCATATATATGGTAATATTTAGATTTAATAATATTTACAGTTCACTTTCAGACTTGAAGTTCCAACTATCCAGTCGATGGTCATGCAACTGCTTTGATTAGAATGAGCAAAGACGCAGTTAGAATTCTTTCATTTTCATTAAAAATTTTTAAGAGATATTTTTGTTATTTAAGTTTATCCATGTGTAAATAAAGTAATCTCTTTATATTTCTAGGAAATTATTATTCAAGCTTTGATTGGCTTGCTGATAATACCCATCTGCTGCATCCATATGTTCATCGAAAGGGTTTTCGTCTTGCCAGAATCTTGGCAGGACTTGAAGAGGCTACATAAAATAGCAAATATATTTTTGCTAAATTTTCTCATAGGTAAGTTTATGGATTTTCCAATTTTATTACTCAATTGCAAATATTTTGTACAAGTTTTTCCCTTGCTTTGGTTATTTCTCTCCTACTTGTATATTAACAATATCTGATATAAGTTTGGAAATAATAAAAATAATTACATTCCACTGGAAAGGATTGCATTTTCTTTAACGTCAAAACAATTTGAAGGAAATTATATCGTATAATGTGCACTAGATGGCGCCGATGTCTCCGTGCCTGCTGCATAGGCATTGCCATATTCATGATATTTATATCCAGTGGCTCCGCCATTAGATTCCTCTCGACTCACTGTAAGTTGGGGCTTGGTCTTTGGGTAGCTTTGGCCTTAAAGCTTACAAGTTTTCTTCGCAGTTGGGAAAACTGATCAGTTAAATTTAGTGTCGGGCACTTTTTGGATTATAACGGCAGTCGTTTCCATTCTCTTTCTAATTGGAACCATTAAGCGCGATCCACTACAAGTCTATATCTGGACTTTCATATTTAGCATATGTTTCTTTGTGCTTTTTGTATTGGGCGTCGTACGGGTCTTTATGGCCTGGCGGAAAAATCAAAAGAATTTCTATATTATATTCCTTAACTTCTTTGGCGAAGCCTGTAAGTGTAAGATGACGACTTTTAACACTCTCTCCTAAGTGTTCCCTTCTTCTAGGTGTATTCATATTTTGTTTAATTTTGGGTCAAGCCTATTATGCTGAATTAACGGGCACAGACGACGATTTGAGCGATTTATAATAATTTAAAGACTGACTGAATTTGAAGGCAATTGAATTGTTTGCTATGAAATAAAGAAAAATACAAAAAAGAATAAAAAAATGAAGTATTTGCAGAAGATAGACGGGCAGTTGGCAGGGCTGCAAAATGGAATGTGAACACGATTCAAATTAGTGATTAAAGATGCGAGTCATTTTATGGTATCTTGATCTTGTCCAGGATGAAGACTTTCGTAGTCTCGATCCAGACCATCCTAGCGACTCTATTTATCCTCCTGGCTCATCAAATCCAGAGTCAAATTCGCTATGGATTGGCTTATCTATGGACTAGCTTAACACTAGGCATAATTCCATGGATTCTTCGCCGTCTTCACTATCTTTCTCTCTCTTTTTCTCTTTCTCTTTCTCTAGCACTTAGATGACGGACCAACATCCGTTGAAAATTCAAAGAATACACTTTGGATATACAAACACAGGCACCGTACATTGGTTAAAATTTCGTTGTGAACGCGTGTTGATGCGTTCCGGCTAAAACTCTTCTCAAATTGTTTGGTTCTTTGGCAGCATTTGGGTTTGGGAACTTTAGGAGTCGTCTGATCCTTTACGAGTAATCTGATCCATTTTTAGAGCCTGCAAAAGCTTTAGGAGCTTAGAAGTGTTGTCGTCAGGAAGTCAGCATATTTATGCATGACAATTCGCCACATTCTCTCCCAGGTGTGGCTCTTTATTTAGATACCTTTCGGCAATTATCTCCCAATAAATAATTGATGTAACCCTCAGGCCCTAAAGTGAACTTACTTTTTGTAATAAACTCGCCATCATCCATCGTTATAATGATTGGTTAATAAAAAGGTTTGTGCGGTGAAAATTTCCAAAGAATGAAAATCGTTGCGAGGCAAAACTTTTACCGACTAATAGACATATTGTCTAAGCAAAAAGGTAGCCCAGCGACAACGGAGGGGCAACCCGAAAGGTAAGTATCTTGCTTGTTGTTTGTCATAAGTTTTTTTTCGGGTTCGCAACTTGTTTGCTTGTCTGAGCTGAGGGGGGCGAGGCAGGCGAGAGTAAGGGCTAACCATAGCCACATTTACAACTAATACACTCAGACTGGAAAAGTTTCGGTTCCTTTGCTTGGGATCTCGCACAAAGGGCATAATTACCAACAACATGCGGCACACAAGAAGAAAAAAAAATAACAAAACTTTTCGACAAAATTATTTGTGCGGTGCGGGGAGGGTTGCGATAGCTGGGACTGGGGCTGAGGCAGAAAACTTTGACATAAAGAAAAGTTTGCGCAAACCGACTTAAAGAAAATTATAATTACACGCACAGTCAGCCAAAATACGTTCAAGTTTTCTGGCCACAAAAAAAAAAAGAAAAAAGGAAAAGGAACAAGAAAATACTTTAATTGCCGTTAGTTTAGCAAAAAACTTTTCAATTCGCAATTTGTTTGTGAGCCAACAAGCGCCGCAAATTATGCTTAAAAAATGTTCCATGAACCAGGAGAATTCTAGAATATAATTAGAGACAACCTGAGCAGGCACAGTCATACCCCCGGGAGCCCCCTCGCCCCTCGCCAGCCTCAATATTGAATTACTAGACGTGCAAAGCTTATGCAAAAGAGTCGAAAGTCGAAAGTCTGCCTTTGGCTTTTCCTTTGGCTCTCATAGTTTGGCATGCTTTTCTGATCCCAAACAACTTTGCTCTACTCATAATTGGCGAAGGCAATTAAAATTATTTCTCAATTGGGCAGGCAGGGCATTCAACAAATACTCAGTCGCCTTTTTTGTTGGCAGTTTTTTTTTTGTGTGCCAACAATTTTTCATTAACATTTGTTTACACTTCATAAATCAAAAAGCCAGCAAATTGAACGGGCCCAAAATGAAATTGGGGGGGCGATAAACGAAACAAGAAATAGAGACCATTGTTTAATTTTTATTCTTGACCGAACGCAAACGCTTACCATTATGTTAGGTAAACTCTGGAAGTGTGAGAATATTTAAGGCAATCTGGCGGAGAATAAGTGATGTTTTGTTGAAGATTTCCTTTGCCAGAGACAACTTTATGAATCATATTAAATGTCGAAAAAAGACGACAATCAGCTTTAAAGTTGGTTTAATTTATGGCAGAGGCTTATTCGACTAATTCTCAGTGGAAAAGATAAGTATATCTTTATGATAGTTCGAATACATATGGAGATCTTGTACAACATATGTCTTATATGGTAGCTTTAGATCCAACTATTGCAAACCTCAAGTCCAAGAAAGAAAGCAGGAATCTACCTTACACATAGTGACTATAATCCACAGATATATATATATATTTCCATAATGATATTTTAAATAACGTTCTCCTCCCCTTGTACAATTTCCTTCAGGTACACATAACCTGTCTGCGTCCACCACATGTGCGTAACTAAAAGAATAATTCTCATTAACTTCAAACTTTTCTCGAGCCATCTTGAATTTCTACTTACGTATTAAAATGAACAAATAAAATATGTATATCGCCCTGACATCTGTTGGCAAAGCATGATAAACTTGAACTAGCATTAGGAGACAAATCACAAAAACAACAGCACCGCAAATGGGTATTACAATGATCCACATAAGCACTAGAAAGGGCTTTCTGAAGTGAATCCCTATCAGCAGGACTATGGAGAACAAAATGGTGACACACAGTGTCAAGGCCAATAATATTTCCAAATATTTTAGCTGCCTGCCTGAAGAAAAGAAAAATCATTCAATTTCTGCACTTTTACTTCCTCATTCACATTATTACCATCCACTAGCAGTTTCAGAATTAATATAGAATAAACCATGGCTATGAGGGCCACCAGAATGCATTCCGATCTTTTGCTTTGAGCACACATTTTTGATAGATTTTTTTTTGTCGATTTTATTTTATTTTGACACTGAAAGCCAGGTGTAAAAATTACATTTACATTGGTAATTCTTCACTTCTGAGTTCCTTGTAATAGACATAGGGAGTATATATACCATAAGCAGTAAAAACTGTAGATTGAAAAGGATATTATCAATATAAATTGGCTAATTATTACCTGGCTTTGCATACAATACAGAATGGCATAAAACAGCACTGCCATGATTTGCGTCTTCACATTGTATGTGCTCCACATATCGATCACTATCAAAAGACAGGCCACACTTACAATTATTGCGCATGCCACGAGCACAATCATCCATAGCAATAGAAATATGCGGTTTTTCTAGGCTTACAGAATATTTGTACACATGTCAAATATCAACTTACAACTCTCAAATTATTTACCATATAAACGCCTAACAGTAACATAAGTGCTCCGAGAATAAGGATAATAAATGCTATGCAGATCGCTGTCTCAATTTGATGATATTCTTTATCTATAGAGGAGAGACACCATAAGAAATCGAAGCTTATATAAACGGCTTACTCAGCTACCATGTTCATAGATCATCATTATCATTATGAGCGAGTAAATTATGGCTATAGCAGCCAACAGTTTGCATTTTGACCGGGTTGTATTACACATACTTCTCTTACAAAAAATACTTGAAACTTGTATTTGATATAGTTTCTTTGAGACTTGTGGCAAGGAATGCCAAGATTTTGATAAGCTCAATGTTAAAATGTGAAAATATATTTGAAACATAAATTTGTATATGCTTACTGGCAGAGTAGAAGTCGATAACTGCTTCTTTGTATGCTGTTGCTGCTGCTCGTTGGGTGGTAAATGCATTTCCTAAAAACTCTGATATCAATTTTGACACACTTTTAGGTCGAGTTTTTCAATGCGACTCATTAGTGTGCTTCCATGTTATACAATTTTACTAGTGTAAGATTCTGAGTCAGTAAGCTAAAACAAGGAACTCTATATTTATGGATTAGAGAGTAAAGACGTAGTATTTATGAATTCTGATTTGAAACGAAAAATATCTATATACATAGAAATGAATGTGTGTCTGTATGTGTGTGTGTGTGGGGGTCCTTTATAGGCGTCTAAAGAATTAGACCGATCGGTATGCAATTTTAACTGTATATTAATACAAGCCAGGGGAAGATCAAGGGCTATCTATGCCTTGGAAAAATGACCGCAGCGATATTGAAAATTTGACCGAGTGCAATGGAAGTTTTACAGTATATTAATATCAACCAAGGGAATGTCAAGCGCCTATATATTGGCTTGTACAAATGGGCGTGACCCTCTCATATAAGCAAAAATATAAATTCGTCATATCATGCATATATCGGAACGATTTCAATGCATTTTTTACAGTATAGTAATATCGACTAGCGCTCCTTATATAAGCGATATGGAAAATTCATTATATCTTTGCACCCATTGGACCGATTGTCATGAATGGTCGAGCTTCATATCAGTTTGGAATATCGATATATCAATATATTGAGTTATCGATATATGCATATCGATTTGGAATACAAATATATATAGTATAGTGTTATATATATATATAGTGAGTTGATGTTGATTGATATGTTAAACTATTGATATTTGTTTATCCATATATTGAGCCATTGCTACTGCTGATCGATATATTGATTTACCGATATATGGATATAGATCTTGAGTTATCGATATATATATAAAGATATCTTTCTATATTCATAAATATATCGATAAACGAATATATTTTGATATGATAACAAAACAATAAACATAGATCAACAGGAGGAGGCGTAGCGCCGCACACCGGGATAGCTACCTAAATATAAATTTATGAAAGTTAATCTTCCATTTCCACCTCAATTCAAGTTGTTATAGAATTACAAGTCAAGACTTAGTATAAACGTTAACTAACAGAAATTTGTACAAACGATTAGTGGAATATCTAACATAGCTAATTTTATTATATTTTATTATCGAAGGACACAAACAAACCTATAATCCTAGCCTGTTATCCAATAAATTATTAAATGGATATACATGAAATGCAACCTCCCGTCGATTGATATAATAATGGAACAATTTAATTTTAAGAATATGCATTTTAGATAAGTTTAAGTTTACAATCTTTTAACTATTTTTTTTTTATATTTTTAAAATTTATTTTTATTAGTATTCAAAATATTCACAGAAAAGCTATCTTCTCTACATTCATCAGCGAGCCCTTAGCTCTTTATAGTATAGAACTGCTATAGCCACAGATAAACAGAAAAATACTGAAAAATAGAGCTGAATTAAATATGAATTTATTTATACTACTTCGATATCCACTTACTGAGCGTTCCCATAAATTCACAAGCTCTCAGTACTAAAACGATTGTATTATAGTCCTGCCAAGTGCGTAAGAGAAATAATGCCATCAGTGACAATATAATGCCACCACCCAGGATACACGTCCCCATCCACATAAGCAATGGCACCACATCTTTCTAATCAAGGCGATTTCTGAGCAGATATATAAATGTTACTGAGCATTGGATTACCGTGCAGGTGGATATCATCAGACCAATTGAGCCGACAAATACAAAAAGCCATGATAAACAGGAAAATATGCGCAAATACTGATGATCTCCTGGGGATTTAAGAGTATATGGTGAAACGTCTTTATATATTATATAAGGCGATACCATAATCCGAAAAGTGTAGACGAAAAAGTATAGTTGATATGGCAAAGACGATCCCTAAGCAGCCAATTATTAAGCACCTTTTCGCGTTAGACATAATTTATGAAATAGTTTTATCCAATTTCGAATTGTGCTAAAATTCGTTGACTTTTAATGCTAAGCAAAGCTGTTATATCAGTTGAATATTTTAGTTGGCTTAAAAATTATTTAAAAATATTTTTAAAATTTTTCTCATTAATATTCTTATGTTAGAACTTCTTATTAATTAATAAGTGTAAAAAATTAAAAAAAAAATGGACCCCAAAGAAATTTAGAAATTTGTATTAAATTTTAGCCATTAAATTGCGATTTTTATCTTTCCGTTCGACTGATTTTCAGCCCTGTTACTGCCACCCTTAGGCTAACCAATTTAATCTTTTCCGTTGACCATCCCCCCCGTCGATCCAAGCGCCTGGTCAAGGCCTGCAAAGTGTTTTCATTTATTTAATGCATGCACAATTTTCTAGACACTTTTGCCGCGACTTTTGATTTCCACTCTCGGAATTATGGTGGCAGATTTTAGACAAAGCAAAGACCAAAACAGATGCCCAGACAGCAAAGCGGAAAAAAAGAGAAACAATGAAAAACAGAGATTTTCGCAGATTGCAGTTTTCCGGCTGCTAACTTTTGTTCAAGAGCCTCGACTTAATGGGAATGCGAAAACTTGCAAGTCAAGCTGTTGCCATGCCAGACAAATTGTCTAACGCTAAGTGGTGGAAGATACAAATTTCTATGGTTCGGCTTGGGACTTTGGGGCTTATTCGTTCTTCTATGGTTTTCCGAATATCCTCAAGTGCTGTCTAACTTCTGGTTTATTTGGTTTTTCTGACGATATCGTTTCAAATAGTTAACGTTTTTTAAATTTAGGGCTAAGTTAAAAGTTCACCTACATTAAAAAACTGTTGGCCTCTTGAAATGTTGAATTTAAATTCGAGTCCTGCGAGTTTCGAAGTTTCGAATTTGAAACTTTGGTTTGTCTGTTCTGGTTAATTTGTGGTATCATCATCAAATTTGACGCTGATTTTGAAATCCTTAAGAGTTCTCTAATTATTGCTGCTTACAGACTCTGTAAAATGTGTAAAAGCAACCATCCTGAGTAGAAAACTTAACTGCTTGCTCCAACATTAATTTGATACTGACAATTTTTCATTCAATTTGCAGCTGCAGGCTTCTTTTTATTATAATTTAATTTGTTCTGTAATTCATTTCCATTTGAAGCTAACTCTGATATACCTTCATAAATAGGCCTCATTTATGTCAACTTTCAATAAAATTTGCAGGAAGAAAAAGCAAACAGGAAGAAAAACACGAAGCTGACTTGAGGCAGCCGAACTTTGCATGCTCTTTTTGACTGCCGAATCTGCTGTTTCTGATATGAGACTAGGATAAGCAACATCCTCACTAAAACTTTACAAGAGAGCAGTAGCTGTCCACACTAACATACCTAATGTAAGCATATTTCTTCGGATTTCTAAGAATAGATCAAAATTGACGTTTCTATGCCATCCTTAGTAATGCTATTCTATGATATCCTATGTGCCCAGCTTAGGGGAATATCTTAAAGGAAGCTTTTAGAGCACTTCAATAGCTATACTAAAAGAGTCTCTACTAACAGAGTCTCTACTAACAGAGTCTATGTATTTATGCTCCCTGAAGGTAAGACTGAAGTCCAACAAAGTCCATGTATTTCTGTTCGTTTCAGCAGTTTTTAAGCAGCTTATTAGGCTGCTAACAGATTGTTTTGGTTTTAGAAATATATCTCTGATGTATGTCTTCTCAGCTTTGCAGTTTCAGCTTTGGTAAAGAATGCATATTTAAACTGTTCAACATTAATTTGCAGCAGGAGGCCTTAAAAGTCGAAACCAACACGTTAGATCTACACCAAGTTATACCTTCAGCTCGTTGAAACTGTAAAGAAAATCTCTTTGAATTGAAAATATCTGCACTTCTAAGCAAAGTTTAGTTTGGTGGGTGGAGATATGCGTTGCTCTTGCTATTTACATACACATGTATTTGGTTTTGGTTGAGGTTTAGGTTCACCCAGACCTGGTTCGGTTTACAAAATCAAAAGCTTTTTCTTATGCTTCACACAAATTGGAACAGAACAGGGTTAAGCCTACTCTGCTAGGGCATCACAGAAACAAAAACAGATAACGATTGCATTGAAAATGCAGTTAATTTGATTGCTGGGCTATATGCATACCCGATTTCTGTTACTCCTTCTCCATCATCGTCATCATCTGCTGGTGGCGTCTGGTCTGGCCTGGACCTGGTCTGGACCAACACAAAAAAAAACACGAAAAGAATTCAATGACAGAAATATGAAATGAAAATATAATTGGTAATTTATTGTGTCTACAGATTGTTGCTGCAAATGCGAGCAAGCCAAGTCAAATATATACATATATATATATATATATATGTGTGTATGGATATAAGGATATGAATTGCAGTTTGTGTTTACGGCAACTGCAACTCCACAGTCGAAGCCCACAGCCGTCGAATACACTCCAGTGTGGAGTGAACCAGAGTGGAGTATCGTGGAGTGGGGTCCGCCAATAAAAATAATAAAATTTGTGCCATAATAAAAAGCGCAGAGCATAAAAAGCACAAAAAACGCACACGAGCCGACCAAATAAATCACACAACTTTTGCAGACGGTGGGGCCTCCAAGTCGCCGAAGTTGAAGTTGGGGGTGTGCGCGTCTGTAGGCCCTGTTCGTTTCAGTCTGGAGTGCACCAAAGGGTTGAGTAGAGGGTTGGCTCGTGCATTTGTGAACTCAAACTGGTATAAGTTGAACAGGAATGTTCAGAAGCAGGCTAGAGGCTACTCTAGACAAATTTCAGAAGTTAGTACAGAGTCGTCCTTCAACGGATAGAAATTCTATATATTTTTGAGCAGAAAATTAAAGTTCATAACTACAAGAAGGTAATCGTGGATTCAATTTTTCAGTCTTCAAATCCTCTTCAAGTAAAGATGAAAAGTTCTACAAATTTAACATCACATATGTTGCCTCTCATTGCCCACAAACTTTTCGAGCAGCCCACGCAGACGGCCAGCAGGTCATGCATATGAAAGAGTAATATTAATATGGGGCAATTTGAAACCTGAAGCGTTTGCCAAATGATGCTCACCGATCATTAATTATGCGTGCAGGTAAAGCCACTTACCTGCAGTTCCACATGCGGGCTCAAAAGGAGTCCCACCAGTCCTCTCCGAACCCGAACTTAATGCAATGAGTTTGGATTCCAAAAAGCATTGCGAAACAATGCAATGGCCCCCACAGACGACGACAACAACAATTTTGCTCGATTTTTGATTTCAATAAATCAATGAAATGTCCAAAACTACGCAAACTGTCAGAGCTGAACGCAAAATGGTTCAACAACTTTTGGCGGCAGCTTTTTAGTATTAGAAAATGTCGCAGCTTTAATAATAAATCAAACTGCATCAAAAGACAGCCGCAAAATGAGAAAATGTACACTGAGAAAAAAGTGTATTAAGCCAAAATGAAGTTTAACTGAATTTAACTGCTTGGAATAAGAAAGAAAATATTTTAAAATTATTTTCTTAATTTATCTAATAATTTTTTTTATAAATAAATGATCTATTTCCAAGCAGTTTATCAACTCCTCCATATAAATATCATATAATTCTGCTCAGTGTTTTTCAGCAATTTCAACAATGCTGTCAAACTCTTTTCCTTTGCTAACGAACTGAACAGAATGTGTTGTGTTCTTCAGCTGCTGCTGCTGTTGGCGTTGCTGTTTGTTCATTAATGCCGTTTAAACCAGTTTTGACATTTTAATTAAGAGCGTACAGCATTGCGTATGCGCATTTTGTGTCTGTGCAGCTGCTCAAGGTCAAGATCATAGATCATAGGCGAAAGCTTATCGCCAGAAATAACAGCAGCGACAACAACAACAGCAGCAACAGCAGCAGCAGCAGCAGCATGAGCAACATCAAGTCAACCAGCTTATCGAGGCATATCTGGCGGATCTGCGTTGTTGCCTGCATGTCCATGTCCTGTTGCCCATGAGCGGCCGGAGCCGGCGACAAGGCTCTGAAATTTGCATTTACCAGACTGTCGCCCACTTAATTACGCAGCAACAGAATCAGCGGCAGCAGCAGCAGCAGCAGCAGCAACAACAACAACGCAATCTGCAGTCGCCGGCGTTGCAAGCAACAACATGTTGCACACTAACAAGCATGCCAACAAAGCCAGCCAGACAGGGATAGAATGCTAGAATGAGAGCGAGAGAGAAACAGAGGGGCAGAGCTGCCAAAGCTGAACTGTACAGGCGACGAAACCAATGAAATTGATTTTGCCAATGCGATGCCAAATGGGTTCCTGATTATATAACTGATATGGTGACTTACAGGGATCACATCATTTGAAAACCAGGAAGGACTACTAAGGCCGTTGTTTAGTTCTGTATCTGTCATATCATACTGTTCGAATGTTGGAATTGGAAGGGCAAAGGGACTACCGTCCAGTATTGCTTCACAGGGAGTGTTGGACTTAATTTCATTGAGGCTGCTCCTATGTTGACGGTCTCAAGAGTCGAAGTTCGTCCAGAGTGTGTGCCGTAAATGATGAGACGGCATCTCTCACATTTTTGTCCCGCAGCATGTGATCGCTGAGGTTTACAATTGAGATGTTCTCACAGTACATTCACTGTATGTGGGCTCTCGAGCCGTGGGCAATGAAACAGGACGTGAGTCATATCTTACAAGCTTGCTGCGCAATGAGGACATGGTGGCGAGTCCTCGTAGCCCAATCGGTGCAGATATGACCGGAAGCAACCGTGACCGCTAAGGGTTTGGGTCAGGCAAAAGTTCACCTCGCAATGCTGCCTGTTAATCCAATTCTCAAGACGTCGACCAGCTCTCGTAGTAAGCTGCGTCCCACCTGGTCTGTCACATGGCGATGCTCGTCGCCCTTGCCTCTATCGCTACCTGTCTTTTGAGTGCAATCCTATTTGGGATATTTTCTTTTAAGGAGATTTCCGTTTCGAAACATTTATAGGAAAGACAAATACGCTGTCAGAGTAAAAACTCAATACTAAAGTTTGTTTGCTTCCATCGTATTCATTCAGATGATTATCGAGTTTTCCCTGGGGGTTCCGTGGGTCTTAGTTAAAGTTGTGTGTTATTAAAGAGCTGCAAGTACAAGTGGAAGTCAGCTTTAAGCCTTCCTGCTAAATAATACTTGTACCAGAACAAATCCCCTCCTTAAGTCTCTGCAGCATTGACGAAGATGTAGAAATACTTCTGTTCAAATTTTGAGGTTCATTAAAAGTTTTGCATTAACTTTTATTGATATTTCTGGAGCTGCCGGATTAAACTCTTGTACTGTTCGAGGTCGAAGTTCCAAAAGTCCTTTACCAAGAGACCCCTCTGGTAAACACGTGTTCTGGTTTTGATATCTGGGTATGAGTTCGGGTATCCTTGAGCCAGACAATATGTTATGCTGGTTTATATTTTAGGGAATTATTTTAATATATTTCTTAAAAATTTTCAATAGAAAAGATTTTCGAATATTCTTAGAAATATAATTAGGATTCAGTCAAAAAAACTCCTTAAAAAGAATCAATCTCTCCGAAAGTCTTAGACAATTTTGCTCTGCCTTCAATATTATTTGTAAAGAAAAAGTCCTTTCCACAACTTTCGTGATTGACAATTTTGTGTGGTGCACAAAATGATGGCTGGCAGTTGGCTGTTTGGGACACAACGTGTAACTAGAAATATTTCGCAACAAATTATTCAACACTTTGCATGCTCACCAAATGGCGGCTACATAGTCATCGTCATCGTCTTCGGCGGCGACCCTCAGCTGGCCCAGACTCTGACTCTCAGACTCGATAGTCGGAGTCGGAGTAGGAGTCGGTGTCGGAGGATGCACCCAGACAAGGCGCAACAACAATTCGACTCTATTCATACCATGCGACTGTCAACGTCTTGTCTTTTCGCTGCTGTTTGTCATTTCCTTTGCCCCTTGCGTCTTTTTGCGGCCACCGTTGTGCTTGTTCCAAAGCTGTTGGAATTTGCCACAGCGGATGACAGAAGCCAGAGCAGAGTGCGGCTGCATCTTGGCCTACAGGAGGAGGAAATATGTGCGCGTAAATCATGCCAATTTAAATGAGTGGAAAATCTTCTGTGTGTGTGTGTTTTCAGCCTACCTGAGTTTTGACACTCGTCAAAGTAAAGTTAAATAAGCCTGGTGGCGGTGGGGGGTTCACATTCACTACACAGACTGCATGACGTCGATTTTCCATCTCATTGCCAGAATCCTCATTTGTGGAGTCCCATCATTGTCACCGGAAATGTTGCACTTGTCAGCGGACGGCCAGACCAGGCAACTGGAGGGAGGGACCAAGGCGCTGGGGGGCTGCATTTATGGCACGCTGATTGAGTAATGTCTGGGGATATACATGCCAAGCCACCTCATACCACACCCCTCCTCCCTATCAGCCTTGGTTTAACATGTGCCGCAGCTAAATCTGTGGCCATTAAAATGTTATCGCTTATTTATCGTTCTCAAGGTTCGTTGTCTTTTCCAGCCAGCAAAGCACTGATCTCTCACTCTCTCTCTTCTCTATCTCTCTCCCTCTCTCTCTCTGTCTCTGAGGCAGCGGCTGTTGCCATTGGTTTCCTAGGTGGCTCGCCTTCGTTTGAGTTCCGACAATCATTGGCAACATTGTTGTTAATGTGGGCAGCAGCAAGAAAATGTTGCCCAGAGCCATGTTAGCAACATTATTCCACTTTTTATGGCCTTAATTTCTGGCAATGGATTCAAGCATAAAGTAGGGTTTATAAGGAAGTGGTTATATAATTATTATTACGCCATATTTTATACATAGCTACTACTGTTGCCGACTGAAATATGCGAACACAAAGCTGGTTTAAATTCAATTTTGGAAATTCTCTTTCCTGCGTCTACTTAGTACTGCATATATATGAAATCTATATCATATTTCTTGTATATATAATCTCTTCTAAGGCTATCTACTTAAGCTGTTTAGATAATCCTTTATGTTCCTTTATTATCCTTCTGGTAATAGTCACCATTGTGTCTTCTTCTATTCCCTTAAACGTCTTTCTTTTGTTAACCATGAAAAATTGCAACTTTGGCAAAAGGATTTTCATCTCACTTAGAATCTAAGCAAATGCCTACAACAACATCTCTTTTGGAGTGCTTTTTATAGGTAGAGAGGTTGAACTTAGAGGCAGTTGATATAATTGTCTTGTTTTATGGTTCTGCCTTCTTATATGGAGACTCTCGTTTCTTGTCTTCTTTCTTGTATTTGAAATTTTCAAGAAATATCTTCGAAAGTTGTCTTTTATATATTTTCGATATTTCGTTCAATTTCTGTCCAATGAATCTTTTAAATTTGAAAATTTCTCATCTTTTTACACGATTTATTTGACAGTTATGATAGGAGCGAGGTTTGTATTTGAAATGTTTCCAAAAATCAGAGAAGCGAATGAGAATTGCTTAGCTGGATAAAAAAATTCACGACCGAAAACTTTGAACGATTCAAATAGAATTGCAGAAGTAAAGAAAGTTTTTTTAGCATTCGTAAATAGAAACTGAAGGCATTGAACTCCTAGATAAAGTCATTTTTTTGTTATAATTAACTCCTTTATCTATCCTTTATCTATATCTTCTTGTTGAAGAATTTTTCCCATACAACATCATAGATTTGAGTATTATTTTGGACACCATTCGGATGCCTAAAAACAGCTAGACTGACTGAAAGTAAGACACATAGAGCCATAATCTTGCTAAACCATTCGTAGTTCAACTTCTTTCACTTTGCCAATTCAACTCCCACATGGAAACCCACACACAGGCATACACCTCATTCCATATGCTGCTGCTGCTGCTGCTGCTGCTGCTGCTGCCTCTGGAATCCCCAGGTCACCCAACCTGATTGGTGGGCTGTTGAATGCTAAGTTGACGCTTTGATCTTGTCTAGCGCGTAAATCTGGCGATGGGCTTTCAAGATTACATGCCATTTCGAGGCTGCAGATGCAGTCTCAGAATGCAGCTGAAAAAGGTTGAATGAGGGACAAAGGGGCTTGGCGGGTTACTGAGCTGAGCTGCCCACATTGTCATCGTTTGAGGTTTTGGCAAAATTAAGCAGACACAAAAGCCGGCATCTACGTTGCCTGTGCCTTCGCCTCCGCCGCCGCCTCTGCCACTCCCTTGTGCCCAACAACCAGCACCTGTTCATTAAACGGCCTCTCAGCGGTGCGGTGGAGAGTGGTAGAGGGGGGAAATTATAGTGCACCAAATGCAGTAAACAAATGTAATCGACATCCTGTGTGTGTAGGCCACAAAGGATGCCGCCGGCACCGAGGGTAAGCGAGAGCAAGAGCCGATGACAAAAGGCAAAAGATATACCCAGATACCCAGATATTCACAGATACTCAGAGATATTCAAAATAAACAGAGGACGAGGACAGACGGCGCAGCTCTGAAATGGACTAGAACCGAAACACAAGCAAGAATGCCATGAAGCATACGCATAAGAAGGGAAAGAACAACCGAACAAATAATAAACACAACGAATTTTGATTTAGCATGAAATTTAAATGGAGAATGGCCCCAGAAAGGCAAACTCAAAGACGACTCTCAGGCTTCACTTTAGCGTTTTATTGTCAAGGCGGGCGCGCGCGTAAATATTGTCAAAAGACTTTTGGCGACCGGCGACGGGTGACGGTTGCTGTAGCCGCTGCCTGGTCTCAATCCTCCTGGTCTGGGTTCATTCCCCCATTTGCAACACCATGGCATTGCAGTGCAACGTTCAACGGAAGCGCCAGGCAAAATGAAAAAGATGCCGACGATGAGCCGTTCAGGTTGGAGATGGAACCGAAGATGTAGATGAGGATGAGGCGCAACCTGTTCTGGTTGTTAGTTATTCCTGGTCTTGGGTTGCGGCAGTTACACTGAGAAAAGTGTCAGGAATAGTAAATTATATTTAAAAGAGAGATGAGTATATGAATTTGTTAGGGGAATTCTCCATTTCTTGGAGAATGAACAAGCTATTGGCAGCATCGACATATTGTGTTCCTAAATAACGATTTAGAATCTTATGAAACCTTATGAATCAAATAAAGATTAAAAGAATTGGTTTAACTACATATTCGTATTGAAATCGAGTCGAAAAAGACTCAGCAATTGTTTTGATCTCGGCTTAGTGTATTCAACTGGCAAGCAAAAGGTCGTAGGTTCAAAACCAGCTGTAAGACACAAAGTTTACAAATACTGAACTATTATCAAAATCAACCCCAAATCAATACCACTTTTGTCTCAAATCAATCTCGCTTCGGCTTGAAATTCAATCCTTTTCGGGACTAAAGTAGGATAGAATCAATATTTTTGAATCAATCCAAATGGAGTCAGTTCAATAATTTCCAGAACTAACCGACTTTCGTTATCGATTCGGATTGATTCAACAAGCGATTTCATTTTTGATTGTAGTTCTAGCTAACGTTCAACTGTTCTGAGTTCATTTTAGTATTTAATTTCAGTATTTAATAATTTGTTCTCCACTAAAATTCAACTTTCAGCTGTATACTTTCGCTCAGTGTAGTGGCGCTGTTTTATTTTTCACTGGCGCTTGAAGAAGTGTGTCCCCTGTTTGGATTTCAGTTTGTTTAGGATGGACACAAAACAAGACGCCATAAAAAGGAACTTGAATGCGGCTGGAGGATTGAGGATGGAGGATGGAGGATGATGATGGTCTGTTACACTCGGCGTACTCGTTGTCCTAAAGTGCCAGGCAATCAAAAACAAATTATGAGTGTGCTACAATTTGCTTAGGGAATGGAATGCAATGGCATGCATTGGAATGAAATGGGAACTAGGGAACTGTTATCGCTCAGCTTTATCAATGTTTACGAGGACAACTAATGCAGTTGGGCAGTTGCAACTCTTAAGCTATACAGTTGACTTGTGATGCTTGGATTGGCGTGGCCCGGGCTTGCCCTGGTATGTTCTGACTTGGACTGGCATTGAACTTTCGCCAAGACAATGGCAGGCTCTACTGACCCACTAAGGCAAAGGCAAGAAGTCAGGCCCATAATCATGACTACAAAATCCTATATCAATAATTGACTTGAAAGCAAACAATTTATGATGACCTGAGCAAGAAACCAAAACGAAGCGGGGGGGAACAAACAGTCACTCAGTTAGAAGAAGTTTGTATACACTTTGGAAGCAGAATGGTTATAGATCAGTGAAGTTAAGCTTAACTAAGAATAAGAAGTTAAATGATCAAAGACAAAGACAATAGGAAGTTATGACTATGCTTGTGCATCGTCTTTTCTATGTTTGATATAATTTAGAGCAACATCTTCAAGCAATTATGCCTGTCTTAGCTTAGTTCAATCAGTTGATATATATATGGTAAACTTCATCAAATCCAAATATATATTTCTATCCACTTTTAAGTTTCAACTTTCAATTAACATCACAGTTTCAAAATATCCAACTTTTGTAAGAGCATCACAAAACAAAAGAAAATCGGGCACGGGTCTCAACAAACAGCAACAACAACAACAACAATGATAACAAGAGGAAAAAGGGTGCGGTAATCTGAAAGAAAGGAATTGGCCAAAGCTAAAGCTAAACTTAAAGAGATTGAGCCAAGTGGATAAGGCCAAGTCAGCGCCAGAGAGTAAAATAGCAAAAAAAAAAATGGAAAAAAAAACTGATGACGTTGTTGATGCTGAAGCTGAAGCTGATGATGATGATGATGCCGCTGAGGCGATGCTGAGATGCTGCCGAGATAATATTGTCGATGCGATGAACGATAGAGCACGTTAGGACCCAGCCAAAACCCACACACAAAACTATCATAGGGGGCAAGGAAAACAATGAGCCAGACAATAACGATGATGATTATGACGCACATAGCTGCAATGGATGACCTTTGGATAGCCCTCTCAGCTCGCCGCTCTCCAAGTGAAAACATCTTAATGCAAGCAAGAGCCCATAAATAGCAGAGGACCAACCAGCCGGCATGCCAGGAATTCAAGTGGAAAATCGCAAAAGAAAAAAAGCAAAAGGAAAACCAAACGCAAAAGCAAATAAATATCTATATTGGGATAAATATTATTTGTAGCGCATAATGAGGCTAAAACGCAAACCCCAAAGTGGGTCAGCAAGTCAAGGACCAACGAGCTCTCCAGAAACACCAAACTCGATGGCTCCAGGGATTTTGGTCTAAAAGTATTGCTTAGTTTTTCTCCTTTTGCTCAAACAACAAATTATGGACAGCAGCAAATAAGTGCATAAATTGCTAACAATTGCATAAAATGATGATTCGATGTGTTAGCATATATTTACACTGGCAGGAAAATAGTGCGCTGAAGTGTAGAAAATCTTTAAAAAAAAGAAGTGGTCAAGGTAACTCGTCTTAGTCTACAGAAAGACACGGCAACTTCTTGTAGAGGGAACATGGTAGATCAATAACTTTGCAGTTTTTATGCCATTCCAAAGGATGCTATAATTTTGTCACGATATATCATAAGGTATTCTTAAGTATGGAAATCATATCTTAGTTAAGTAACAGCTATTACGACACATTCAGATCGAGCTCTGTATAGATAGCCACACCAGCGACTGCATCATCATGGCCATATAATACGGTCTGAGGTTTTGAAGAATAGCTGCTTATGGCTTGGAGATGGGATTGACCTGATTTCTGGATTAGCTGCCGCACTGTTGATTCGACTGAATGCTCCACACAATGCAGGTGCAGTCGGACTCCTAGTACTAGCCACAATTGTCGAGAGCCAGGCAAGTAATGATGTCCAAATCACGGATGTCAGAAGTCACCATCTGGCCCATTGTTAGATTGGAGACGCGTAAAACATTGCCCCAGCTGCCACCATCATACAGGAGCTTGACATCAGAGGTCATCCCAAACAGTTGTGAGTGGGGTGCTTGGGAAGAGGAGAAAGGACTAAAGATGCACTTGCAGTTTCTGCGGCTCAAATTCGGCATCAATTTCGAGCAGGAAGATTTCGACACACTGACCGCTACATTGGGGCTCAGCTGTTAAGTCGGGCCGCCTGAGCTCAGATTGCCTCAACTTTGTTGTTGATCATGCCTTTAACGTCCTCGCATTCCACTGGATTGGTGATCTTCTCCAGATCTAGATCCAGCCTTAGTTAACCCAAGTTAGCTGTTCTCTCTTAAAAATCCTTCATGTTTGACTTCTCAAATTCGAGTTGGCAATTTTCGCCAAGTGCACGTTTGCAGATACGAGTACAAGTTTATATGAAAGTTGACTTGCAACCATGAGACGTCAAAATTGAAGTTTGCGTTCTGCCAGAAAGTTGTTGCTGCTTGCTTGGAGAGAAATCTCCTTCTCCGGTCTCCCTATTTCCCCATTTTAGCTGACTCACTTATGTAATAACGAAATTGGCATAAACATATGTATTTAGAAGTCGACGACACTGCAAATAGCAGTTGCTTGTAAATGGGTTGCTTATGGGAGTTTTTGGTATAACATGATTATTTCAAGCCAGCAAAAACATTCGAAGAAATGCTGCATCATTGTTGATGGAAGGGCAAGCAGTCCAGCAGTTGAGAGTTGAAGTTGTTTTTTTTGACATTTTCAATAAGCTTTCTGTCAATGCATTGAAATCGGAAGATGCGGAGACAGCGAGATGGCCAAATTACCAACAATTTGATCACTTTTAGCGGCGAAATGAGTTTGCTACAATTTCAGCAGCATTTTACTAATTATAAGTGAATATGAGCTGGATTTTTGAATAAATCGAAGTATTTGAAAGCGAAGTAAAAAGTGAAGTTAAAAATATATTAAAAATAGTTTAGACTGCTATTTTTATAGATATTTAGGGATTATCTGAGGTTGCCTACACAAAGAATAACTAGTTCAGCCAAGATGTTTTACTTTTTCAATTTTTTCATTTTGCATAAACTTTGGCTTCGACAGCAAATCGGTAGACACTCTGTGAACCAATTCCACTACTTTTTCATTCGTTTAAAATCTGAATATGTCAAATATTTTTTTTTTGTTCCATGAAGTAGAAGTTTCTATGTGACACTTTCCAGAGGCATGCATGGAGGCCCACTTCTAAGCTTTTTATTTTAATATTTATTAGCTGGCGAACAAATAACGCAGATTGTTTGCCGACACGCGAGCATTTAACATAAGATTTCCATTTGAAAAACATGAAAATATCAAAGCTATTCTGATGTGGCTTTGGGATTTGTTGATTGTCTTTACGGATTTTAGTGATTTATATCGTAAAGGATTGCCAATTGATGCGGCTATGTAAATACAAGGCCTTGGAATACTTGCAAATTTTGTTCGAATTTTCCCTAAATTTCAAAATCTACAATCTTCTACAGTCGGAATGATAAAATTCTATCAGAGTACATTGGATAACCTTGTTGGCTCTAGGTGGAGTCAATACAAATTTCGCTTAAACTATTCCTTGGATAAAAACTATAAGCTATATGACAGGTGTTGGTTTTGCCCTTTCATAGAGTTCGCCCTTGCTTTAAATAATCAGAAGAATCCAATGAATTGTTAGAGTCAAAAGTATTTATAGTTTTTGTTTCATTGTAATTCTCATTCAATTTTCAACGGATTCATTGAGGCTGTCTCTTGTGAAAGTTTGTGAAACATTTTAATCTCCCACTAAAACCGACACCTTATCCCATTGCTTGGCACTTTAGTAGACAGTCGTAGAACTTCCTCTTCCTTCCTTCCATTTCTATTAAACCTTACTTGTTGTGTCTTCTTTGGCCATGTAATATCTTGTGTTATCTAAGAGCCAAACTGTTAAGTCCACATTAATTAGGTGTATTTTATAACAATACACAACGTTCATACGATACCCGTACGGCGGCACGTAATGTACGAGCAGATGAAGACGGTAAAAGCTGGCGGAAGCCCGCTGAGACCAACAACAGAACATGGCTAATCAGCTCAAGGAGTAGCTGTCCACCTCTGCCTCTGGCTATGGCTGTGGCTGTGCCTCACCAACACCAACACCAGCAACTCGACGAAGTTGCTAAAAGTTGCTATTGCATTGTTCATTGTACCGTTTAGACTGACATCATTAAGACCAGCCACACATATCTAAGCTATCTATACAGGCTTTGGCAGCCGCTGGACCCAACTAATAACCGCCAAGCAGGAGTTGTTGTAGGAGTAGCAGCGAGAGGATGTTGGGAGGCTGAGGAGGCGCCACTTAAGTGAAGACGCCGCGCTGTGCGTCGAGCAGTGAGCAGCGAGCAGCAGCAGTCGCAACAGCCTTGTGGTCGCTGTGGCAGCGAGGCAGAGTTCCCGCGGCAACCGACTCCGCACAGAGTCAGAGTCCAGCTCCAGCTAGTCAGTTTCTGTGGCCTTCGGGGCTACGGGCTGTGCTTGTAAGCTGTCAAACTCGAAAATTTGCAATGACAGCAAACATTGCCAGAGAGCGCTCTGATAAGCAGGCAGCGGCAGCACATCGAAATGAACGCCGCCACCGCCGTCGCATCGTCGCACCGTTCGCCAGCTCATTGCCATCACCGCCACCAGTGCCATCATCCTCATCCACTTGCACAGCCACATGGACGTTGTGTCGTTGTCGACGACTAAAAACTCATTGTCAGGCGCTGTCTGTTTGGCCACATTCAATCCCGTTTGGGGATTCGTATTGGGGGTGCGTTGCTGCATAATAAACTGCACTCTGCAGACTGAAGACTGTAGACTGGACACTGTGGCTGTGCCGGAGCAACAATAGGGCGCCAGTTAGCTTTGCTCCTGTCCGTTGGCGACGGCGTCGGCGGCGGCAAAAACGGACTCCAAAAGAAACAATAAACACACGAAAATAATGTAATGAGTTGCAGCCAAGTGGAGCTGGAGCTGGAGCTGGAGCTGGCGGACAAGTGCACAGACTTAGGTCAGGAGACAATCATTACTACAATGGGTGCGAGTGGAATTTTCAGTAAGGAAAAATATTAGGTTAAGAGCAGAGCAAAGAAAGACATCAATAGCAAGCAGGAGAGTGTGTCCAACTTTGTGGAGTTTACATGCAAAACAAGGTTTCAGATCTGGGAAATTAATATGAGAAACACTAAAATTTTGAATACAGGGTGTGCTGTAAGAATGAAGGTGTATTCTAAATAAGAAATGGTAGGTGTTGTATATAGATTGGAGGATTCTTTAAAAGTGAGCGAGCGACTCTGCGTTTGTATGTCCTTTTGCTTGACCTCGAACAGGCGAAAGAAACATTTAATAACAAATGAAGTCAATCGAGGGACAGAAACACCTCTTTTGCAGTTGTCTTGTTGTCCGGCTCTATGCTAAGAGAGGATGGGATATTTTGCTGTGCGAGAGTTAGCATCTCTGGAAGATGCTTTCGGCAGGACCCCTAGAGAAACTCCATCCTTCTCTAAACACTAAACGCTTCTCAGTTATTTCATTAGATAAACTATAGTTCAACTTGGCATATGAGTTAAGCCCATCTGGTACATCTATGTATGTATATACATAAAAGAGTTTGTCTTCATTGATTGACATGGGTTAACGCACAGGCCAAGCCATAAGGCATACTTGAGCCTTCGCACTTACGCAGCCTATTGGAAAACTCTAACAGGAAGGCGGTAAAAATCGAGGTAAAAGTTTGTGTGCACAAGGTATGCTATGAATTTGACATATTTACTCAGCTGTAAGAGAGCGTATAACTTCAATGATATGAATTCTTGTATAAGATAACGTCTTACTCACATTTACCTATGCCTAAATACTCTGAATTCATAATAAACAGTAGCTCAGAGAGAGAGACAAATGATGCCCAGGGAGAATTTTCAATATGTATAAAGCTATTAGAATCTTTTATGTGGAAGCCAAATGATTGAACATAATGCTATTCTCGTGTAATAGTTCTTATAAATGTTACTTCTATAGCCGCTCAGAAATTCACATTTGCAGCTTCAGAATATTTTCAATTACCTCAGCAGCCCCATTGTACTTGCTGACACCACAAGAACTTCACTATTTCAGTACTAGAACGCACCCGAAAGAGCATATTAAATGCCATTTTTAAGCATTGCATCGTGAGAACCTTCCCCAAAAGGGGGTGTGCCTTAAGGAGTTGCCACCATAATTGATGCCCCATGCATTACTAGACGAAAACTCTGTCTGACTGGGCTCAACATCAACAAAAAAAGAATATAAGGTTCCTTTTGCAGCTGCTGCCGCTGCCGCTGCCTCTTCTTCTTTATGCTCGTCTTCTTCGTTTCGTCTTCGTTTGGTTCTGCTGATTTCAACTGCAATCATTTTCGATGCTGTGACTGCTTCTTATTAATTAAGAATTATTTTAATTAATGTAATAAATTTTGCAGGCCTGCCAGCAGGCAAAAAGAATTCGCGGTCATATAACTCTTCTTTCATTCTCTACCCATCTTTATACTCTGTTTACAGAGGGGAAAGAAAAGGGTATATAGTATTCGCTCAAAGAGATTGTGATGATGAAGGAAAGAAAGCTTATATTTAGCTAATTATTTCAATATATTTTCTGGATTTTCTATATACAAGCTATATATCGCTCTGCTATGTTTCCGCTGATATCCAAAAACAGGGAATACTATGAAATACAATTTGAGACTGATTGCCATATAACTGAGATGTATAAAAATAATATCTCCTTTGGAGTCCTTAGAAGAGAATGTACATTCAATTTCAAACCTTAGATCCAGCTGGTCAACCTGAAGCAGAGTATCTCGCTGTCCTGCATTCCCGACTGAAGCTCTTCTACTCTTCTTCTACTCTTCTTTTTAACCAACTTTTTTTGGTGTTTTTTGTGTTTTTTGGTTGTTTTTGTTGCATGTGCGTTGAAAATGTGCGAAAATTTATGTTGCCTGCGATTTTGGCGACGACTTGTTGGCAACTTGTTTGCCCATGTTCTTCATTTGGCATTGGCATTGGCATTGGGTTTGACTTTAACTCCGACTCCCGACTCCACGCGCCTGGCTGCACCTTTCTCAGCAAGTGGGTCAGTCGACAACAGCCAGCGGTGGTGTGCCATCCTCTGCCTCTCGTTTCGTCTCATCCTCTTTGTCGAATTTCAATTAAATGCACATAAATTTAAAATTAGTAATAACTCCGGGGGAAATGTGGACGTCTCTCAGCGACTACAAAACGTTGCCCGGCACGCAACCAAAACGGCAATCCAATCCAATCCGATCGCAGCTGTCGACCCGCATAGTTTGGGGCACCCGTTAGAGAGGCATCCCCGCCGCCCCTTACCTCTTGGGGCTAATGGAAATCAGTGTGGATGCTTCACCTTAGGAACGGCCTGCCCATTAATTAGGCAAAAACTTCAACACCTGCTGCCAAATGCCAAAAAAAAAAACAAAGCGAAGCAAATTAACTTTGACAACTGGCTGGCAAATTTCAATGCTTGGGAAGGGGGTTGGTGGTGAAGGAGTGAGCAGGAGTGAACCGGAGCATATTTTCGGGTCTTTGAATTGGAAAATAATTGTGCGTTGGCCATTAAATAACAATGCCCCAATGGCTGTACCAGCTGGAACTCTATTTTTGGTAGCCAACAATCAGCAGGAACTGTATAGGCACCAGGTGGCAAGCCGAGGCAGGACACGTTCCAGCAATTAAGGCATTTATAAATAAACAAAGTAAAGGAGAGAGTGATAGAGAGGGGGAGTCGCAGTAACCGAAGGATAGCAATAGCAAATAGTTATTAACTCATAACTCTGGGCGGGCACAGCAAAAGTTGATGATGAAAGTTCATCAAATATTTATGGCCAGCACAAATTTGTCACCTGTGTGTAGGCGTGGGGTCAAGGTTCAAGGTGTGTCGAACAAACATTAAATCAATGAACTTTGAGCAGCTGCACGTAATTGGCTTTAGCTCAGGTTGGATTTGATTTGCTGATAAACGAAATGAACGATAAATATAGACTTGAGGGCTCGAAACATTTCAAGAACATTTCATGCAGAAAACACAATAAGTCTCACAAATTCCTTTTCAATTGAATTCTATATGCTAAAGATGTAAAGAGACCAAGATGAATAGTAGAACAAATAGAGAAAGAGAAACATTCAAATTGATATGCTGAAACACAGAATTAAAGAAAATAAATGAACAGAAATGTAATTGTGGATTGATTATGATCAACCTGATGAATGTCAGTCAGTATGTTGATAGATCTGTCCAGTTCAGGTTCATGAGGAGAATTTAGGCAAGAACCTGTGGGTGGACCAAATCCATGCAATTCTAGGACGCTGCATATTGGAAATATCAAAGCCATCAGATTCACTTCAAAATTGAATCAGCCAGTTAGGTGTGACAGGTGCAAAACGGTACCTCAATTATTTTGAACGGCATCTACATATTGGGCTAAGGATTATGCGTTTCGCTAATGATCATCTTTAGGGTATGTGGTAGCTCCTTATAAAAACGAACAGCGAATATAAGGAAGTGCCTTTCCGAGCAGGCTAGTTTAAATCGTGTACTAACTTCATTATTTGTCCCTCTTGACGTAGTAAAGGAGAGTTTATGGTATAAATATTTCGGTTCCTTACGCGTTATAGTTCTATGCATGCAAATTTGTATGAACTTATCGTAGACAACAGCAAGGCCCTTAGCCAAAATTCATAGCAGTTGTATCAGGGCAGTCTTATTTCATCTATCACGGTCGACTTCACAACTTCTACAATTCTATTCTACAATAATCGCTTTAAGCTAATCTTTTTTGAATGATAAAAAGGCAGGTTCTCAGATTTACAAAGCACATTCTGCAAACCTTTGACGATCATTGATATGCCACAGCATTCGATAGAGTTTGGTATGAGCTTAGCCTGCTAAGCAAAACTAAAAAGCTGTTCCAGCACCATACTACGGAGTTCAACGATCGTACTTGGAAGAGCGGAAGCTTATGGTCAGGTTCAGAAACACCTACACGACTCCTTGTCATATATGACAGCTGGAGTTCCTCAGGGCAGCGTTCTTGGCCTGCTGCTCTACTCTACTCATATACACTGCAGATTTGCCCTGCTGATGATATTGCACTGCTTTACAGCTCTCAATGTCACAATGAGGCAGCAGGTGGACTCCAAGAGTACTTTACCACATTGGCTACCTGGTGCAAGAGATGGAATCTAAAGATCAATCCACAAAAGACCATTAATCCCTGTTTTACCTTTAATGACCACATTGACCACACACCAACTATACGTAACTGCGGACCAACCATCGCAGGCTAAATTTAATCCAAGACTTTAGGTTCATGTTGTTATATGTTCTCTTCTTTTTATGCCAAAAATAAATAGTGCTGTGCTTTAAAGGCTATTTTTCATTTATTTTGGATGATCACAGTTACAGAAAATTTCAACACTATAAAAAAATGAGGGTTTGAGTTTGACTGGAAGAAAATTCTTTGTCAAAGCGAGTTGCCTGAGCGCACTGTTAAGCCTTGCTATTGCTATATCTATATGATTATGCCATGGTAATGTTTCATTTATGATTGTCCCTGAATTAACTGCATGGTGTATAAAGGCAATGGTTAGTACTCTTGATATCATCTTCAGTATACATGCTTTCAAAAGGTCATTTCATTGAATAGAATTACTCGCTTAATCGGTTAGCTAAGTTCGTCAAATTTATCCGATCGTTCACCTTATTTTACGTGTTCTTGTTCAATTGTTTTGGATCGCTTCCCTTCCTACTTTGTTCAGAACGAGATCAAATGAACGACCTAAGCAATTTTACAACTGTAACACTTACTTGCTCTCACTCACAAGAAGATCAAACTACGTAAAGGAGTTCGATTGACGACCTTAAAGCTCTACAACTGAATGACTGAATTTAATTAATAGTTTTCTTTATTAAGAACTGAACTATCCAATTATTATTATTAAACGTGAATGAAGTTTTACAACGCAGAGAAGGAAGCGTTTCTGAGTATTTATATTTTTGATCAGCATGACAAGGCGAAGTGATTTGGCCTTATCCGTCCTTCTGTCATCTAAACTCCGATATCTCAGCATTCGTATGAGCTACCCAGCTGAAATTTGAACCAGCAGCTTTCAGCACTCTGGTTGCGTTTAAGATTCATCCGGATCGGACAACTAACTATACAGCTTATACAGCTACCAAAAAGCGTACAGCTAAAGAAACCTTGTGAATAGAATATGTGATTTGAAATATTAGCATCGCAAAGCCCAAAAGCCTGCAAGCCGAAAAGCGATCTTCATTCACGCGGACCCATCTCAGCCTCGGAGGAGCGTGCTATATCATGCCGAGGAATGGTACAGCGATGCCATAGCCCTCTAGGGCAAGAACAAGAAAAGAAGCAAATTACTTTTGCCAACTTCTCCCGACGGATTACATATGTTAATGCGAATGGTATAAGATATAGCTTTCAAAGGCAATTCAAAGTTTCAACACGAGTCTGCTTTTTCCCTTTCATTTATGTTCTCTAATGGATCTCTAAGTATATCAATATTTTCTGACCTTTTTCTAAGATTTCTTCTCAATATACACTTTTTCATATATTTTCCTTAACTTCATTTAAGGTAACTATAACCTTTAGTTACCCCTAAGTTTTGCAGCCCTTCCACCGCTTCACTCATTTGCTCCGCTTCAGCCTTCCCCGCCCACAGCGTCGCGTTGCCTTTTGACACACGAACAGACACAGCACACACCTGTGCACATTCTCAGCCTTGTCCCCCTCAAGTACAGGTGCTGTATGCCCCCGCCACCCGTTTTGGGCTTAATGTTGTAACAGACAACCGCAAACAACAACAACAACAACGACAACAAAAACAACAAAGGGTCGTGGCACAAACACCTTTTAAGCGCACATATACACTGGCATCCCACACACACACCTACACATCTACATAAACAACTTCCACACCATTTACAGTTCATTGAATTTTCCTGATAAATACGCATAATTTGTATACATTTTATACGGCGTATAATACGAGCACGAGTACGAATACGGCAGTATGTGGGAAGTAGAAGTGGCAGCAGCACAAAAGCTACTGAGCGAGCGGAGATATGGAAGAGACAGAGAGAGAGAGACAGAGAGAGAGAGTCTGTACACCCTGTGAAAGAAAGAGAAGTTGGGCGCGTGATTTGCCGCATTCTGCTTCAGTGATTTGGTAACACGGTGCGGTGCTGACACTGACACAGAGATACCCAGAAGACACGGCCAAAGCTGCTAGATATGACAACGTGTCAAATCAATGTGTCGTGCTACATTTTTATGAAAGTAAATGAATCCCAGGATGACCTCACAGTCGGACTTTCCATAGCTGAGCAGTAGCCATGTTTTACTCACTTTTACATCCTCTGTGCATCAGAGCTCAGGTGTTGTGCAACACTTTAAAGGGAAATATATCATTCGTACGTCATGGTATGAGACTTGAACTGATGAAATCAGAAATCAGAAATCCCTTAGAATGAAAGAGGTAATATATGTTTGCGAGCCTTCGCTGGTTGTGGCTTGGTAGCTTGAGTTTCAGCGCGGCTTCCCCTTGATTATGTAGGGTATATAAACAGTGATTGTGATTACAGACGGATGTGATCATACTTTTCTTCTGACGGACGCTGTAACAAAGATCCCGAAGAATTCTCGCGGTTGGCAGATTCTGATGAATCATGACATCTTCAGAAGTATCTTCAATGACTTAATCAGGGATTTGGTTGATATTGTTAACCGATATCATGAGTTTATATAGTATATTAAATCTAGCTGAGAATCTATTGAGAATTCTTATACTCTTACGTTGTTGCTTTGGAGTTGCCATGTGTGTTGTATGATGTTTCGGTTTCAGATAGATGTTAGACTGTCGTCTTCTTTAGCCTTAGGCTGACTTGACATACTTTGTAGTAAATTTCTAGTCATTTTTTCAAATCGCTCATCTTATATTCTATAAGAATTTTATTATATATATATATATATATATATTTCACACGTGTCACGCAACAAGCTCGCTCAACTCTAACAAGGAGTAACTGAACCGAGGTTCGGGTTGGGCCATAATTACTTTTAAATAAGCAAAAATTGTAACATGCTTCACCCTGGCTACGGCTTTTGTATCGTCTGATAACCTTCAAGTTCAAGTTATTGCCTAACATCTGTTCAGCGGAGGGGGATGGGGATGGGTGAGTGTCTTACAAAAGGTATCCCAAGAAAGTTCTATACATCGTTGTTGCCAACATCAACATCAACATAAAACATCAAAAACTTTTTCTACATTAAATCAAGCAACCTTTTTGCATTCGTGTTGTCTCGGTGCTCCCTTACGTTCCCCGGCTTTCGGCTGATTTTCCCGTTAATTTCCGCAACGCGGCAATCGTTGACTTTTCAACGGGCAATGGGGCAACGGGGAGGAGGCGGCAGACAGGCAGGCAGGCAGGCAGCCCGTCAAACACACTGGAGAGCCATTAGCAGGCGCATAGGGGGTTGTCAGTGTGAGCCAAAGCCGGTGCCAAAGAGCTCCAACAGTGTCAGTTAACCACCCACATCCCCACATCCCCAGCAAAGCTCCATCTCCACCCACATGCTAATGTGGAGCTATGTTATGTCTACGGCCCCCCCATTGTTCCGTGTCGAAGTCGTTGATTTTTCGCATTTGCAGCCTTCCTTTTCACTTTTTGCCTTTTGTTTCCGCTCGCTTTAAATGCGCGTGAATGAATAATTTTTGTTTACACTTTTGTAAATAAAGATTTATGTCGTCAACGGCAGGGGAGAGAGGCGCCACTGAGCCAAGCAACGACACGTGGCACTAACGGGCATCGGAGATAATAAACCCCATGTCGAAGCCAATGTGCAGTTTATTTGCCCAAAACTGATTAGTTCGATTAGGCTTTGTGAGAAACCTAAACGCTATATCTAGAGGAGGAGGAGGCTTTACTGCTCTGTTAATTTCGAAAATTATATAGAACAAGGTCAACATATTAGAGGGAAATGTAAAGGAAACAGGGATAATGATAATGTCAGCTTCCTAATTCATTTACGCTTGCACTGTTTGAGCAACCAGACAGCATTTCATTTTCATATTAGCCAGCATTTTTTATTTACTTTTTATTTCTTGATAAAATTGCAATGGGAAATATACAAAAATGAACAGTATTACTGCAAAAATGGTCTCAAAGTTAGTTCTCCATTCTCATTATACAAATTAGGTTGACTTACACAGGCCAAGCAATATGCTCAGACGTCTGGCTATCATGAAACTGCAATCAAAGTCTTCCCAAGCGTATATAAACTTGTAAACATTTCCTTCTTAAAGATGGCTTACCTTAATAGTTCCTACTAATAGAACTAGAGCACTAATGGCTATAATGCCATAGATCACAATTTGTAAGGATTGTATGACATTATAGACTAAGTGGAATGAAATCATATGTTACTTATTTATATATAATTAATATTGTTAAGTTTTGATATTTACTATAGTAATCGCAATCGTTGCACAGTATCCAAATAACTAGAGATATTCCCAAACCAAGAGATAAAGCTGCCACAACAGTGCAATCAAATTTCTTAGTTGAATCAAAAAGCAACATTTTTGATCGAATTTTTGTCTATTTTTTTGAATAGTTTTGAAGGATAAAGCTTACACAACTTATTCAGATCAATGTGGTGGCCCATATAAACAAGAAAGGAAGGCTTGTCGAAGCTTATATACCATTCACATTGTAAATATATAACAAAGGTGTAATTTAACTTAACATTTCTTGCACTTATTTAGTTCATAACTTCAAGTGCAGCTGGGAGACACGATGTTAAGGGCAGCAGCAGTTTACTTCTTTACTTCACGAACAAGCGGGTCCTCTGTGAGCGCGCTATTGCATGCCGTTCCCGTTCCACACCACGATATGAAGGTCTCATTGGCCTGGCATTGTGGTCACAGTATTCTGCCATTGTTTTCACTTTAGCACAAGCAAGTTAAATCTTGCATTAAGATCGCGTTGTTCACGGGTTGCCTTTAAAAATCATGGTCGTAAAAAAGAGACAGAGGTTCTCATCTTATTACAAAAAAGTCCATTTATCGGAAATTTGTTTTTCAAGGAAAAACTTGATGATAGTTAGAACTGCTTCTGAATGAATATAAGAGCAGTTTTGGAATAAAGCAGAATTCGAAGTTAAACTTTGAATTTTAATAGTTATGTACGAATTTCCAAAACATTTCAAGAATAAGGCTTACATGTACATAGGGCCTTCTTCAGAACATATTAAAGTGGCCCCGCAACAACACTGTAAACAGATAAATATTCAAATATGAATGATTACACCCAATTTTGTAGAGGAAAATGTTAAAACAATTTTCAATTATAAAACTTGCAGCCGAGAAATACCTCTACTTTCTGTCAGGTTAATCCAAATAAATATATAAATACCTTAAATAGATGTTTAAACATTTTTCCTACACATTCCCGCACTGTTTTTTTCTATCTAAAACTTTAACGAGGCAAGTGCGAGTGGAAAACTTTTCATTTGGCAGCAACACCAAGTGCGCTGCAATAGAAGGAAGCCAACCGCCGACGTATAAACACAAAGTGTACAAGAAATAAACGGACTTAAAATGGGAAAAGTCAACATGAGTTGTCCTCGCACATTACACTTCCTTTCTAGCCTTTCATGCTAGACGTGGGACTTGGACTTAGTTATATTTTATTTTCCCAGCCAGCCAGCACAGAGATGAGATTTTGTTATACTGAAAGTGGACGCACAACAGCGTAACGGCGCTCAAAATGACGGACACGGCTAGCTGGGCACATGGCTGGTCAAGAGCGTGAAGCGAACCATGGCTATAAAGCACGCACGCACACACACTCAATGACAGGGGATGGAGGAGGATAGAGGGTAAAGTAAATTCCATTGCTCCGGCCATTTTGTATCTCGGCTTAGTTTGTTTTAAACTTTATTGTTTACGCTTGTGATCAGAGAGCCACCGCACAAGGACATTGTGCTGCTCACCATTTTGTTGACTTGGTCATCGTCTCGGCCTCAGCTCGTACTTTGCCCTGCTCATCTTCATCCTTACCAGCAGCAGCAGCAGCAGCATCATCATCATCTCATCCTCATCCTCATCTGCTGGCAGCCATTGTGTGTGAAAAAACTCGACTACTGTTTTGCTCCAAAACATAAACGGAAGCGATTTATGGTGCAAACACAATGAATGTGCGAGCAAACAAAACAAACAACAAACACACAAGAAAAAAACTGACCCCACGACACCACGAGTATTTGTTGCCACAAATGAGAGCTGGATGAGAATGAAAATGGCTAAAGATCAGAAGTTGCAAATGAAATCAGCTGGAAACAGCTAGGAATTTGCTTTGAAATGATGATCGCAATAATAGCAAAGCCAATGAAATCCAGAAGCAAGGTGCATATCAGCTCGAAGTTATCTATATCATAGGTCATATAAATAGAAAAAACGCTGCAAAAGTATATCTAGAAATGTATTCAGTTTACGGCGAGAATGCTGTGAGTTTTTGCTCGATTCAGTTTCGGAAATTTTGATGTGAAAAATGCACCACGGACTGGTCGACTGTCACCGAATAAGTGGATGCAATTTTGCAACTGAGGCAGCAAGACCGGACAGGGAAGCTCTCTGGAGATAGCGGAGGCACTAAGCACTTATGATTTCCGTAATGTTTATTGTTCCAAGCTGCTCAGACTCAAATCAAAATATATATTTTCTCATATCAACCAAGACTGAGTACATCACATGATTTGACATGATATATACCCAAGATCACCCATCACAACATTATTAAGTAAATGAATATATTAAGGCCACAATCAAAGAGCAACTTTTGTAAAAGAGGAGGGCTAACTCGAACCTTATATACCCTTGCAGAAATATACGAAAGGGAGAAAATGAAGTAGTCCAAAACGTATTTCCTTCAGCTGTAACAAAGACAGCGAAGCAATCTGCTTTCTAAATAGCTTCAAATATTTTGCACCCAGCATTGTGATATAGAAACACACAAACTTTCATAAACATATACATGTACACACACACAACACATTCGCCTTCCAAGCAATCTGTTTGTAAGTGAGAGAGACAAAGCACAAATAAAGCTGCTTGGCTTGCAAATACAATTTTGTTAGCGCCATCAATTGTACACAGCTTTCATTTATATATTTTTGTATGAGAGCTGTATGTTAGAGTGATCCGACATTATAGCGGCTATCCGCCAAAAGACACCTATGGTGAAAATTTCAACTCGATAGCTCTAAAACTGAGAGACTAGTTCGCATGGAAACTACCAGACAGACGAGCATGGCTATATCGACTCGGCTTGCCATGATGATCAAGAAGTAATACACTTAATGGAATGGAAGATGCTTCCTTCTGTGTACAAATATTGCAACAAAAAATACCCTCTGCAAGGGTATCATAAACCTAATTTTCCTATACAAAAGTTAGAGAAGTAAGCAAATTTGCGAATCATTGAAGATTCCAGCAATCCCAAGAATCCAGCAAATTTGTACCCTATAAGGCAGGTAGAGTTTTGAAAAAGTGTTTAAACATTATGCTACTAATCAGATAGTATTATCATTTATAAGAACTATGCCCTTAAAGCTGGCTTGTTATCAGTCAATAAGTCGATGATGGCATGATAGCAATGTTTAATGACGCTGGGTCAAGATTTTCCCAGATCTATTCGTTTAGGAAGCCCCGAAAGAAACCTATAGACTATGCTACTATAAAGCAGCCAAAAACAACAGGGTTTTCATCTGAATTGTAGTAACATTGTTGTCTTTGTTGAGTTATGAGCCGATGTCTCGACATTTTCAAGAAAATCTATAGGCAGTGAAGTCATGTGGATTCGCATTTGTGGCGAGCATTTATAAACTAACTATAAAATGTCCAATTAGAGTGTTTTAGAATTCGTAGTTCTAGTTCTACTGTTTGCTCAGTTGTTGGTTGTTGTGACTCCTGCCTCAGTTTGATTTGAAATATGTGTCGCACTCCTGACTTTCCAGGAGATCATCGACTTAGGTTTCATCATATGTGTGGTATTGTTTTGATGAAGAAGTTACAAAATAGGAAATTGTCATTGTCTGGTCAAATAGTTTGGCCGTCCATACAACAAGAGGAGCATTCATTTATATTTATCATCATTAAGAAACACAATTTGAGCAATATTTTTGGCTACAAAACAGCTAAAAGGACAACGCAGACAATTGCCAAGTTGAATTTTTCAGTTGCTTTGTTTGACTTTATTGTTCGATGGCCGCAAACTAAAGCGCCTGTCCCTCGGCCCAGTCCAGTCCAGTCCAGCTCAGTTGCTATTCTAGTGCCTGTGTCCCCATCTTCTCTTCAAGGGGCACCGGAAGTATCTTTATTTTTAGCTTTGTTTGCTGGGCGAAAAGGAAGAATAAGTGTTATTATCCTGCTTAGCCATAATACGTTGTTAAAATGTTGGACTTGCCTGTCATTTGTTTTGGAGAAAGAGGCGCTCCCGCGCCCACTAAAACTCACAAGAAATTGAAAAATGCCTGAGCGGCAGCGGGGGGCGCGGAAAACGCAGAAGAATGTGGGTAGCTCTGAGCTAGAAAGCAGGAGCATTCCCACTCCCAGAGATGCCTGTGGTCGTCGTGGCAAGTCCTTTGGGAATTTGTTAACAAGCCATGCGCATCTCGGCGACTTTATTAAATTTTTTCGCACAGGAAATGCCACGATATCTTCGCCTACATTTTTGATTTGAAAATGTTGCCTGGGCAGCTTAGCCAAACTCCGAGGGGTTTGCTTATATTTTTCGCAATTAACTTCATTAAAATTCAATTAATTTCATTAATTGAAGCAGAAATATGCGTTTCATTTGATTTGTTTTGATAGGATGAAGATTTTTCTTTTCATTTTTGGAAGCTTCCCTCGCCTCCTGGGCGGCTGCTGCTGCCAGAGCTGGTGTGGCTGCTTCTTCTTCAATTGCAATTAATTACGTTAGCCCAAAACCACAATTAAAATTAATTTGCCTGGCTAACAAAAAAACGAAGAGGAACAAAAACAACAACAACAAAAAAGGAGACAAAGAAACGAGTCAAGCAAACGCACACCGGAAGCAGGCTAAAGGCAGCACTTCCTTTTGCCCCCTGCCATGTGCCCTTTCACCATCAGCTCTCCAGCTGCCGTTTCGCCTTGTCTGGCAATAAAAATTCTCTACGTAATTAAAATCAAAGGATTCGCGTTTAACAATTTATGTGAGCAATAATTTTTGGGGCCGAGGTACCCTGACAACGACAAACGGGAAAACTGACAAACGAATGGTGTTGCTTTGTGGAATGCACAAATTGAACTAGTTCAAGGCTTAGGCCTTCTCAATTAGCGAGTAGTCGTAATGGTTTAACTGGAGCAGCGAATGAAGTCAACTGTTATAATGAGAATATTTGAATAACTTGTGAAGCAGCGAGTGAAATCAATTTGTTATACTGTGACATTCATCCAGCTGACCACTTTGACAATGATCAACAATATGGCTTGACAGTACTAATGTCCAAGGATCCCAAGATCACCACTTTCCTGGCGAATGTTTTAACCCAAACTGAAGAATCGCTGGCCAAGAAACGCTGGCTTATCACCAAAGTCTTCATGGTCATAACAAATGCAACACACCAAGGAAGTGCTCAAGTGTTTGGACCAAAGACATACAGAAAGTGACATCCTCCAAGGAGCTGAAACGAGATACACGATATCATGCGCCAAATCTCGGTCACAGTCAGCTATTTGCCCTTGCTGGACTGCATCTTCATCTTTGATGTGATGATCAAAAATACGCTCCAAAATACAGAAATACCCGACGAAAGGGATGAAACTGGGGCCGTGTTCCTACAGAATAAACAGACTGAGCAGCTGCGCTCCTTCTTCAAGGGCCTCCACAAAGTTGAAACTGTGGTCAACTACAAGATGACCTCTTAGATAGGCGAGTTAATGTTTGAAATATTTGAATATTTATTTACAATTTAAGTAACTTTATTGAGAATTGCATTAAGAACAGAAAGCCAAATGTGAAAAAAACACTAAAATGTCTACGACGTCAGCTTACCTTGCCGTGCTGTACTGTACTGTGAGGTAAGAAATATCTGCATTCTCGCAGACCTCTAATGTAGAACTCTTTTTGACATCATTTTGTGACGCCCCTTGATGCTTTCATGAAATTTACGAATAAATGCCAACTTTATGGCCATACACTATGTAACTACGATTGCTTAACACTCAATAGATATACTTCAGATCAGCCAAAGTAATTAACCTCAGATGCCATGGCCTGAACTAGTTCACCAAATTGCAATTGCATGGAAATGAACGAACTTGGTGGCTCTGAACATTTGGTAGACTCAGTGGCGCCGTTGCCTGGTGGCTCGTAAATTTGCCACGCCCCCTCTCAGGCCGCCGAAAAACGCTTTATGGTCGTTAATTTGCTGGTCGTGGGCAGGGGTTGGCAGGGGCGAGCTGGTGTATAACCGGGAACTGTGTGCAAATGATTTGTTTCCTTGGCGCCCGTTTGAAAACAAAAGCGACTGACCAGACAACACACAGGCTTTGCCTTTGCCGGACAGCAGAATGCACGTGACTGAATGCCACACACACACACAAATAGGATACACACGCATGCCAGGACACAGGACACGCACAAAGTGCCCTATCCACTGTTGCCCTGCCCCCGCCAGTCATTGGCATTTCATCGCTAATTTAAGTTAATGGTCATTGTTGTAAATTACATTAATTTTAATGCGATTTCGTACAGATGCATGCACAGAATGCGCCGCCTTTTGGGCCATCAGCAGCTCGCAGCTCGCAGCGTGAGGCCCCCCCCGGGCCACCCCTGTGGCCATGGAGTAGGCCAGCGAAAAGCTTTTAAGTGTATGATTGTTTGGCCATTTGCACTTTTATGTAATTACAGCACTAACAAATTACATCAAGTGTCACAAATGAATGCATTTATGATGTGCATTTTAAATCCACTGCAACACGAAAAGACACAATGTGGGAAGGACAGACGGGCAGTGAAAATATGCATAACAGTAAATACATATGCATAAGTAGGCCAAAAACAAAAAAGTGGCTCTGTAAAGTAGGCCTAAAGTGGACTCCTGGCAAAAATGTGAATGTAATTAAAAATGCTTTTCGGCATGCAGCTAAAATACGTTGAAATTAATGAGGTGCTTGATGAAATATTGCCCCACAAGGGGATGACAAAATGGAGGATGGGTGAGAAAATGGTGATGGAAGCGGAAGCGGTAATGGAGGAACGAGTCAAAGTCAATGGCAAGGAACGAGTGCAAGATGTGGATCAGTTAAAGAGAACCGTGGAAATAAATATTCCACTTCGCTTGCAATCAATCAATCAATCATGAAAACCAAAGTGATCTGTATTAGTAAGCTTCAAGAGTAAGAAACTTCCCGTAGTTATTCGGTGTTCGTGCTACCAAGTAACTAAAGGGAAACTCCACCAGAAGAAAGTTTCAAGATATACTGCGAATCTCTCATTTTTAGTGTCACTTATAAAATAGCGATTGCTGGCTTGATATCAGTGGATTTTGTAACGAGCTTAAATAGTAACGAGCTAAAGACTACTATAAAAAGAGAATAGGGAGTAAGTTACAAGCTCATGTGTTTAGTTATGGATTGAAAGTCACGAGTAGAAAGAATTCTTATATGTAAATTGTTAACCATTGATGAAAATGCATTGATAAAAATAACATGAAAAGGAGGAGAAAAGCGAATATCTATTTTGAAGAGCTTTAGAGACTAATATATGAAGAGCATTAAGACATGACTTACGAGAACTGAATAAGGAGACGATATCGTTTTGACTCTGCAATAAAACTATCTTCTGGGAAATGAAAATACATATCTATGTTAATTTATAGAAAAGTGTGGGTGATTTCAATGCAAGTGTCTCGAAAAGAGATCATAGAAAATCTATCATGAAAATCCTTGAGCTTTTTCACGCAGCGAAAATTGGGAAACGAAAATTGTAGACGCCGTTTCAGCAGTTCTTTGGCTTGCCTGGTAATTTTATATAGGAAAGAAGAAGACAACAGCGGGTCACTCAAATAGCAATATTTACTACAGGTCACAGCCAGAGGAATTTAGGAAGTAACTCGCTCTCGGCCAAAGCAGAGCTTACATAGCTTGACGTAGCGGCGATAACATTAAGAGATGAACAGAATGTTAGAGCATGTACCGTATGGAAATGAGAGCACATAACAGTGCAGATCAAAGAGAGTGAGATGTAAAAGACATTGGCATATGCATATGAGCGCAACATAATGTAGATACGTAATTAAAGGTTAATACTAATGACATATTTTACATCTTACATTCTGATTTACAACATTGGCTTTAATTTATAAACTCAAACAATTTATTTGTAAAACAAACTAAGCTAATCTGATCCAACAAATCGGAAGGCTTAGGTACAGTTATAACAGAACTACCAGGTTAATACTGGAAAAAAGTCACTTTCCTGTCTCGTCCTCGTAAAATATAACGTAAACTAAGTGGGGTTTTTATGCCAATTTTAGTTGTCAACTCTACACCAAATATAGCTATCATGTTTAAAGCTTGATATTGACATAAAATGTTAATTAATCTTGACTCTGATCCGGCAAGAAACTCACTTTCAGCTTGTTCAAATTGGATGCGGAGTCAGTTGTCCAGAAGAGGCGTAACACCAGTTGGTCTTACGATTAGAATTTGCGGTGATGCGAATGTTCCTGCTTCAGACATAATTTGGTTTAATGATAATGTCACCGAATGCCTTTGCTTCAGACATTTAAGAGTTGGACTATCTGGCAGTGCTCCAGAGTTGAATTTCTACAGTCAAATATAAGATTCACTGACATTTTGTTATGAAGTGCCAACGCAAGAGCCGGCTTACCCATCGAATCTTCAAGTTCCTGCTCAGTCTTGAAGTGCGATTAAGATCAACAGTTCAAATTTTTAAATATCAAAAAGTTATACAAAAAAAACCTCAGAACAAACCACATTTGATAATTTACAAACGAAATACAAATGTTTCAAGTTGTATCTATTTTATTGTGATTTCAAAACTATTTGCCTTATCTAGTTGTATCTGGAAAAAACTGAACATGTGTGAGCATGCCGCAATCAAATATTTTACACAATATTCAGGCCTTGGCATTTGAACTTCATTCGTGTTGCCATTTTGAGTTGGTTTTTTTGTGCACACAAAGAACTAGGCAGAGAATGCTGACTTTGTTGTTGCACAGGGGGGGGGGGGGATGGTGGAGAGGGTGAGGTGCAGGTAAACATGTAGTAACTGTAACAGAAAACAGAACAGAATTCCCAACCATGGCTGACAATATTTGGCAACATTTGCATAAAATGCATGCAGCAGCAGCAACAGCAGCAGCAACAGCAGCAGCAACAGCACCTGCCTTACGCAAAGCAGTGCAAAAATGGGCAGCCACAACAAACGCGGCGTATACGCAATACAGGGCAGCATCAGCAGCAGCAGCATCGACAACAAATGGCAGCAAAAACAAAACTGGCAAGTAAACAAGGCTGTAAAGTTGCATAGCCAATACACAAGAGGGGCTTATGGATAACCGATGGTAGGTGCAGAAGGGGG
This sequence comes from Hirtodrosophila duncani, assembly GCA_037043425.1. Classification (NCBI taxonomy): domain Eukaryota; kingdom Metazoa; phylum Arthropoda; class Insecta; order Diptera; family Drosophilidae; genus Hirtodrosophila; species Hirtodrosophila duncani. The sequence goes on along the minus strand of JBAMBM010000370.1, from coordinate 51,025 downwards.
ATGGTTGAAGTATAAACTGTACGACTGATTGAACAGCAAACATGTCGCCAGCAGCCCCATCCACAGCCACATCCACATCCACGTTCACACATGCCCCGGCTGGCTGAGAGCCTCCCAAAGCCAATCGTCAGTATCATGTAAAGCACATGTTTGCCTTTTATTTCTTTTGGCAATGCTGCTATCAGTGGCACTCTCTACCTCAATCTGTACACCGCCCCCTGGATATATCGGTGGCCCCCTTTATGTTCAGGGCGTAGCCAATTTTAAGCAAATATTATTGTTTGCATTTATGTTTGTGTCTGATATGGCACGGCCGATAATGCACAGAGAAATGCGCATGTCGGTTTGCAATAGACGTGGCATAGGTATGCGTGGGCCTAGGCTTTCTGACCTATGTCCAGCCATTTACATTGGACATCAAGGTTTTATTTTCTGGTCACACTAGTAAGAAAAGTAGGTGAATTGGTGTGGTGAATTGGTGAGTTCAGTTGAAGTAAAGGAAATAGGAAAAGTGAGGAGGAAGAGATGTTCCTCATAACCAAAAGCTCGTTCTTGAGAATTATGAATCTGTAATCTGGAAGTAGACGGAGAAGGTATGTGAATAAGAAGAAGATAAAGTTTGCCAAAGCAATCATTGGCATTTAAAGGAAGCGATGGAACTTTAGTTAGAAAGGATGATGACAAAGACACAAATCATAGGCAAAACGAATGCGTGTTGGGGTCAAGCAAAATTCCTTGATTAAATCTTTGTCTTCTCATGGTGATATGTTTCTGAGAGGACCTTTCCATTGCCTAGTCCAAGTTGTTTGCGTGAGATCAGATATAAGTTTTAAGCAATTCTTTGTATTTCAGTTGCAGTTATACAGTAATGTTAATGTTAAGAAGAAGACATCTTTATGGAGAAGATATGAATATTCGATATTAATATCGTAGAACTTGTAGCCAATGCAGCTTATGTGGAATGATTGTAGTATAAATATCAAAACTTTTCAAATCGATCAAACGCTGCCATCACAATCTAGATTGAAAGTAAACTTTGGGGTCCACGGATAGCCAGGAGTTCACTCAGGGGTTAAAGCCGCAGCCATTTTTCAGCTCAGTTGTTATTTGTGTTTCTAATTCTTCTCTTTGGTATCTAAATTCACTATCATATCATTATCATATCTCTTTTACTATCTCAATCTAATGTTTTGATTCATTATCATATCATAAAAATTCATTTTGGTAGTGCAGTGTAAGGGCCTACACTAGATTATTATTCGCCCAGGTGAGCCTAGTAGGACCTGCGGCCATGTTGTTCTTACTGCTGTTGTTGTTGTTGCTGTTGTTGTTGCTGTTACTGTTATTGTTGGTGTTGCTGTGTGACTTGAAGCATGGCGAATGTACAGCATGTAAACATAACCTCAAATTAAAATATGTTTACTTTTGCTGCCAGTGTGTGCAATGTAAACTAAACGGTAAACTATAACTAATGCAGGATACAACTCGGCAGGATTGCAGAAACTTCCAGGAGGCATAAATTAAAAGTTGTTGCAAAAACTAACTGTTTACACATTTATACACATTTCTATATATTCGTTAACTCACAGAGCCAGGAAAGAGAGAAGCTAATTATGCATAAAGCTGCCAAGCATGACAAGGTTTCTGTTTGGGTTTATTTACCTTCTGGTCTGTTGGAAAAGTGGCAAGTAGAAAGTAGCAAGTGGGAAGTGGGAGTTGAGAGGTCGGCTCGGTGTTAGTGTTGGTGCCGCTGGGTGGAATATGCATGTGGTGCTGGGTTATTATGACAGCTGCTTTGACTGACAGGCAGGCGCAGGCAGGCAGGCAGGCTGGCAACCACGCAGCCTGGCACTCAGGCAGTCAGGCCTGTGGTTAGAGCATGTCGGCAGCGGAAATTAAGCGCCCCAGCCTCAGTCTCAATCCTCCAACCCTCCCCGTTCACCTTTGCGTGCCCGCCACGCATAAATCAAGGAGGTGGGGAGGTGCAGGAGGCCAACAATTGCAAACAAATTGATTAGGCCTTTAACTCAGGGCTGACTCAAACTCAAGTGCCTGGTGCTAATCGCCATCGGCCCATGTCAGGTGAGAGCTTGGTCTGCTGCTGGCCAGGCGTAAAATGCATATTAAACTAAATGCAGCGAAACCCTTTGTCCATCATTCTCCGCTCCAGAGTCCATGTCAAATTGCTTAACAAGCAATTATGTGCCCGTCAGCGAGGCCCAGGCGAAACTTTTCAAGGCGAAATGTTTTCAAAGCCAAGCCGAAACGCCAAAGAAGGGTTTGCAGCGACAAATTTGTGCAGTTAAGGTGAACAGGAGGCACTTAAGCTGAAGATGATGATGAAGCCGATGATGATGATGATGATGATGATGATGATGATGATGATGATGATGGTCATCAACTGGCTAACAAATGACTTAAGTGAGCAACTTGTAGAAACATATGTTAAACAACTAATAGGAAGTCCGCTTTGTCCGCATAAATTCGAATGGCAATTCGATTCAAGCGGAAATTGCAACTGAAAATGCAACGAAAAGTCATCAAACTTTGCAGAATGTTTATAGGTGTATGTTGTCTCTGGAGAGTAGTGCCTAATAAGCTTCATAATACGAGTATTTCCTAGCATTTCAGTCCAAAGTCTGCCAAAAACCATAAAGATTTTATGTTTCCAAAAGAAATGTCTTTTCAAATAAATTATATTTTCCTATCAAAGACTTTGTACAGGCTTTTCTTTCCAACTCCAATTTAGTTTCTTCATAGAAACCACACAATATGTACTCCATCTCCTTTACCAGTCGGGCTTCCTCCCCTGCTCACTCGCAAGATTTATATGACACACATTAGGGCCGTCGCCAAGTTGGATTTCGTCGGTCTCCTTTCAGTAAATTGAAAATTGGAAAAACCGCAATATAAACATAAAACATGAAACTATAACATATGGCCGTATTTTATTATGTTTTGGTAAAATTAACAATTTTTAGTCGCCGAGGCCTTGAAGCAGATATATAGTATGTGGTTGTGGCTGCGGCTGCATTCCAATTTAATGCAGTTTTTGCGCCCCTGGGCCAAAAGGAATTACTCAAATAAAATGGCGCACAAATTGCAAAAAATGCAGAGGGCCGCGCATAAATTAATCGGAACTAGCCAACAACTGCAACAATAACAACAAGAACTAGAGCCGCTTACTAGCACAAAATTAAAACATTAATCTGCTCGCTGAGCAATAACAACGACAACAACAACAACAAGCAGGCACAATAATTAATGCTGGCCCAGGCCTTAAATTTATTAATTTATTTATAAAACCAAAAAAGGGCAAAAGCAAAACGAGAACGAACGTATGAAAGAGGTGCGAATGTGAATGTGAATGCGAATGCCAAGCCAAAGACATGTCCAGAGCTCAAAACAGAAAAAGAAACAGAAGGGACAACAATAAAAGCTAAACAGCAGACTAAATAGCCAAGTTCTGGGCAAGGCTACAGGTGCGGTTCAGCAAGTAGTAGGATAGGTAGGCCCACAGAAGAGTGGGGCACATTGAAATTGCAGCGTTTTCTGTTGTGAGTTTGAGTTTGAAGTATATCAGAGATATATATGTGATCCTGATTGTAGATTGTGGCTCTACTTGTGAGAGTCATGGTTCGATTTCGCTGGCGCTGTTGCTGTGTAGCTTGAGAGATAGAAAAGGGATATAAGCAGTTGGCAGGGACTCATTTGTTTATTGATATAAACACATACTTATAAACAAACCATGTCAATGTATGCGCGAATATGCATGTGGATGTGTATGCCGGGGTCGAGTAACTCTTTGATGCGGCTGCTGCTGTTGCCAAACAAGAGATTTCTAATAGAGGTGGGAAACAATCCATGGTACTATCGATATTATCGATGGTGGGCACTATCGACTCGGCCTACTATCACTGGTGGAAGACTATCGACACTATCGACTCGGCCTCCTATCGATGATGCCGCACTGAAGATAGTGTTATCGATGGTTCTGTTTACACATCACTGAAATAAATTGTGACATCGCTTAACTTAACAAGATAGATTTTCCTTCAATTAAAACACTAATGCTCAAATATTTTTGCATTCCGGCAACATCTGTGGAATCAGAGCGAGTCTTTAGCAAGGCAGGACACTATCGATGTCACTATCGTCCACTATCGATGGCTTTGAAAAAACTATTGGCGGTCATCGATGTTTTTCGAAAATTTACCAGCGGCCATCGATGCTGCCGACTATCGATAGTTTCCCACCTCTAATTTCTACCTGCTCAACCAAATAGCCTTCCTACTTGTTTCATCATGTAATTATGATACAGTTATAGTATGGACATACTTACCCTAATTAAGATATATACGAGGTATAGATATCAACCTTGAATATCCTTAACCATCTCTAGATACTCTAGTTTTGCTTTCAAATATCGACCACCTTTTTTACCCTCTGAAAATCTCATGACGCTCCTGGCTTCATCTTAGTCCCTGATGAGGCTGCATCTTTAGCTACTTCTGCTGCGCTATGCTGCTTCTTGTTGCTTTTGCTGAGCTGTGCGCAGTTTTTAAAAATGTCAGTACGCCCTCTAGGGACAGATTAGCGATTAATCTATGGGGCATGGTCATATGCACATCCTCCGTACGGTTCGACGTTGTGGAACGAGGTAACGATTAAAAAATCTCCACATAAAAGACTGAGCACTTAATCAAGGCGGATTTAGTGGGAACGAAGGAGCAGTGGGAGAGGCCAGGCAAAAGCCAAGAAAAAATTAAAGCTAAAGCGTTGAAGCGGCGCTTTGTTTTTAGATGATTCTTTTCGCTGTTCTACGATGAGCGCTGTTTGAGTATGCTCTACAACAGTTAGGGCATAGACGACAATTATATTGAGTGAGGTATACAAGTGATAAGGCAAAGGTATGTGCTGTACTCACCCATGCAGGATACGTCCTTGTATGTGCAGGTAGAACAGACAGGTGACATACAAGGAGACACACAGATGCTCGATAGATAAACAAGCGCAGGTATAAGCAAATGTCAAGGCCAGGGCTAGTTGAACCATTTTTGCCACGAGTAGAGTATATATGCGAATGTTCGGATATTGATTTTCCTCAGTAGCCAACAAACAGGTGATGGTTAAACAGCAGCGACATATTTGCTCTGAAGCGTGAAAGTGTGAAAAAGTGCAGGAAACGGGAATTATTTATTGAGAAAACTCAAGGAATTGGTTGGAAAATGTGAGAAAATTCAAAACTATAAATATGTAAATAATAATTTAGTAAATAAATTTGAATAGTAAAAATGTAATGTAATATAGCTAAGAGTTGTGAAGCATATTGTGGCGACAATCACAAGATTTATTTATGTTAAGTCGCTAAATCTGGAGGTCCCAAACATTATTAAGGAAATCTAATATAGCAAATGAATTTTATGTTAGTTTACTTTGCCTGAGCAGATTTCCTAACATGTCCTATAAATTGTATAAGCCCCTTACTCTCCGACGTAAGATCGTTAAAATACTCGTGATAGCCCATCGGTAACTGTCTTCAGGGCAAACTATTTTACATTGACAGCAGTCTACTTGACCTCGAGCCTGCTTAGGTTGTGGCTAGACGAGTAAATATTATCTGTACACAACTTTTATATATTCTAAGCCACAAATGAGAGAATTTTGATCTCATACTTGAGATAATTTCACTCGAACTGTAAAGACCAATGGATTCTAATTTTTCAAATATTTCTTAATGATGAAAATACTTTGTTCTTACTTTGAGTTTCAATATCACAGTGAATAAACCTATGAAACCCTTCGGCTTCAACTTTTATAAAGTTCTTATAGAGTATTCCATAATCCTCCATCCACCTCGTTGTACCTTCTTCTGTTCTTCTCTTCACAATCATCGTAGTTGGATGTTTCTTTTATTACATATTACAAGCATTTTTATATCGTCAAGTTGGCTGGCGGTCCCCAGCTCTCCCGCACCACCACCACCATCACCACCACCACACGTGATCCTACCTAAAAACGACCTTAAATAGTGGCAAAGACATTCGCGCGCTGCATTTGTCAATTTACTACGAGCTGAAAGGGGCGTGGCCGTAGCATAAAAATGATATATGCGAGCGCTGAGTTAGCAATTTTCGTATGAATTGGCAAAGAGCTTAAAAAAAGCTAAAAATAAAATTCGAGGAGCACAGCAGAGCAGCAGCCAGCGCTGCCCCGCCATTCGCTTTATGAATTTCTTTATGGCCAAACCTATAAAAAATATAAATTTTTGTTGGATTCCGTGTGAAGAGGCAGCAGCTCAGAAAAAAAGTTAAATAAAAAAACCAAAAAAAAGAAGCATTAAATGCTTGTTGCATTTTATTTCGGTTCAGTTTCGAGTGGAGACTGAATGGCAATTATGGTCCAGAAACCGCAAAAAAGCAGAGAGTTGGAGAATCAGTCGAAAAGCCAGTCAAGCATTTGCCTCGACTCTGCGCCAGGGCAACCTCGACCATTGCACATAAGCCTCAGCCTCAGCACAATTTTTGGTACTTTCGCCTGTGTAATCCTTTTGTGTGCTAATTGGAGCGTTGTCTAGGCTATTTAACCGCCCTGCTGCTGCCCTCCCTCACCTCGCCATTGCCATACTGGTGGCGGTGGCAAAATTTTGCAAAATATATTTGGCATAAACAGTTTTTGGGGCTCTTCTCTTCTCTGAACTGAACGGAACGGAACGGAACTGGCATTGAAAGCGGCTTAAACTATGGCCACTTGGCAACACCGGAGCTCGTTTCCACAAAATGTAAATGTTAGATATTTCCAGTTTAATTGGATTTAGTTTTGTCGCGGTTGAACATGCTTGAAATGCTATAGAAGTTTTCGGGGGGAATCAATGAGAGATAATGCCTGGCCGTGGCCGTAATGAAAGTTTTGCTCTCGGTTCGGTTGATTGCACGGAATGTTTATTTTCATAATTACCTTTTGCGTAATATTTCGTAGAAATTTTGAATTATTGGCTGCGCTGGGCAGAAAATTTGTGGAGCGAAATGTAATTTATTGATCGAAGCAGAAGTTCAGAGTCGATGACCATACGGAAAGTAAGCAATGCGACAAGAAAGAGTAGAATCATTAACATGCGTATTGAGCAAACAGCAGAGCAACGTTTTGGTGAAAGGAAGAGGGTGGGCCATTCCGATTTGTAGTTTCATTGACTAGGACGGGAAGAAAACGAGAAAACGGGAAGAAACGAAAAAGAGGAGAGAGAAGAAGAAGAGAGAACAGAGAGCAGAGCAGAGAAAGAGGAGTGTATAAAGAGGGTGGAGAGGGAGAATACGACAAGGAGAAAGAGAAAAGTCAGATGGACGAAATACGGGAAAGACAGACAAGGTAGAGGGCGAAGATAGGTAGATACCCTCCAGTACACTTGGCCAGACCGCGATAGACGTTTCGTCTGTCTCTTAGTAACTACTACTTACTGCCCAATCTACTGGGAATACTTAGGGAGTAGACCATTGCCATCACTGCATAAAATATAGATGGGAGAACACATGTAGAGGGGTTAACGGAGCAGTCGGAGCGACGGAAGACCGACGAATTGTTATGCAGCGGTGGCGATTTGTATCTTATCTATTGACAATCTCTGCAGCTCATACAGAAGAGTGGCTAAAATATGAGCATTGATAATGGAAATACTACTTCTTAGAAGCTTATAGAACGATAAAACATTGCCGCTATAAAAAAGTAGTCATATTTGGGCAGGGCTTTACACTGAGCTATGCATATAGCAGAGGTTTACTAGTGTTTACCTCACGTTTGATCTGAATTTCCACTCTGATACGTTTGGGCCTATTATTATACAAATCTGAGCATTGTACTTAGAGAGTGTAAATCAATAATCAGACTTTTATTCTAATTGATTTCTCATAATTTCAAGTTAGCTGGCATTAAATTTGTTTATGTGTAAATATTTATTTACTTCGACTGCCCCCCAACCTAAGTGAAATCATTCACAATTCTATAATCAATCATTCACACAAATAGCAAATACTTTTCTCTCTTTAAGCAATAATAAAGCGCCTTATTGACAAGTCTCACAAATGTCTATTTTGGCATTATTTGTATGACACGTGAGGTCCATTGGTTGTCGCTTTCAATTAGCAAATTTAGATCAGCAGATTATTTCACAACAGAAGCTATCTAAGCTGCAGATGAAATTATAAATAGACTCGGCTATCTTAAGCTTATGAGAAAATACTACTAAATAGTAAAGCAATTGTATAAACATATATACACTACATACATACAGCCGTTGGCTATCAGTGTCAAAGTGTTTGTTATTATGTCGAAGTGTTCGTTATCAGTTGAGCAAACAGAGACTAAAGTACAACACATTTGTTGACTGAGGCTGCGGCGACTCAGCAATGTCTCATCTCATCTCTGCTCTGCCAGTACAATCGCTTGGCGAACTCTTTGGACTGTAGATGCCCGCATTGATGGAGTCACTTTGACGCCGCCAAGACGCATTTCAATTAGAATTTGATTTTTGTTTGTGTATTACAATTGTGTGGCAGGCAAGCCCCCACAAATTGTTACTCTTATGGATTTTAAAAAACTGGGAGTTCACTAAAGCTTAACTAGAAAGAGACCTCTCTTCTTTAAGATTTTCCATATATATGGAGCAGATATTTGCTTTACAACTTGTAAGTATTACGAGAGCTAATCAGATAGACAATATAAAAGTTTTTATTACATTTTACACTTTTAGTGTTTTGGGCATGTGAGGTCAAAGTCAGTAATATAGATTGTACAACTATAAGACCCTTGGAATAATATAATCTTTGGTGAGGTAAGTGAAATTTTGAATACGTTAAATGAAAATCGACACTTTCCCTGTGCAAAGATCCATTCACTAAAACAAAGATGTAAAATTAAGAATTTTCGGAACGAATCGATGAAAATCTATACGAAATAGTAACGAAAGTCGGTCAATTAAGGAATTTCTAGAACTGAAAAAAATTTACAAGCTTTTTTCTGCGCGGAATGGCTGATTTCATCACGAACGAGCTGAATTCGCTAGCCACTGGACCGTCTCCGTCGGGATTAAAGCAACCCTGGAGAGTCTTAAATCAATCCCGAACAGAATTAATATGCTTGTTGAGCTTCTTTTTACGTAATTTCAATCCGAATCTGTGTTGAACCAATCCTTTTACTCTTGATTTGATAATTTTCGAGCTCGATTTCCGATTCAATCCAGTTTCGTACTTGCTTCGCTCTTTATACCATTGCAGAGGGTGTTATAGTTTTGTTACGATATAATTAACGCATAAAAGGAAGCATCTCCGACGCCATAAAGTATATATATTCTTGATCAGCATGACGAGCCGAGTCAATATAGCCATGTCCGTCTGTTTCTATGCAACAGTCTATCAGTTCTAAAGCTATCGAATTGTAATTTTTGCCATAGGTTTCTGATTGTTGAGAGCTGCTCATATTTATAAATCGTCAATATCGGATAACGATATCCCATATAACCCATTCGGAATGAACTCTTAGTGCAGCAAACTTGGACCATTTGACCATTTCGAGTCTTTCCTTTGACATAATTGCTAAAATTAAATGATTCTTAATTATAAAAAACTAGTTAAAACTCTAGCACGCTTGGTTTGTCAGCAGTCGGCGATAGAAAACAGAATGAAGAGATGTTCTAGTTTCCATTGCTATTGTAGTTTATTCCTTCACATTAAGTACCGTTAGTAGGCATTATCTTAAAAGATAAAGCTTAAATCCAAATGTGTTATATAACGATGATGATCATCGATCAAACTACAATCACTGGTTTTGGTTTGGTAGTTAAATATTGAACAAAATATTTCATAATATTTCCTATTCACCTCACACACTTTTCGCGAACTTTTTCTCTTGCAAATACTATATTGGATTTCAGACAACATCGAGATAAACAAACACAATGTTGGCAATCGTCAGAGCTTGTCAAATGTCATACACATTTATGGCTACCGCGTTTGCGTTTCCCAGCTTGTTGGGATGGGTAATGCCTTGGCTTTGGCTGATTTATCATGTGTCCATTGATTGGTTAGCCAATTTGCATATAATTTATTTTCAATTGTTGTGACATTTTCGGCGCTTGAATTGCTCAAGTGGAAGTGGCGGCGCTGTGATATACAGCAGGTTGCCGGGTTGCCGGGTTGCCACAAAGGTTGTTGTCGCGTGGGAACCTGTTATGTGATGAGTGCCACCAGGCGGCTGTGCGAATCTCGCAGTTCATCTGCAGGTTGGCAACTCTCTCTCTTTCAGCTTTGGCTTTCACTCAATTGTTTTGTGCCTTAATTAAGCCATCTTAATGGGTAACTGGGACGACGACTCTGACTGGGGCTGGGACTGGGACTGGCAATGGGACGAGGCGACTCCTCGCCGCTTGGAGGGCTTTTATCTGCTTTGGGACAATGGCTCAATCTAAACTTAAAGAGTTTATCTGTGGCAAAAATAGTTGTGCTGTGGTGGGGTGGCGATGGCGATGGCGCACCTTCAATTAATGGCAACCGACTTCATTTACCTAGTTTGCGACTCTAAGACGGTAAGACGCTTAAGTAAAAGTTTCAATCGACTCTTGCTTGGCCTTTTTGCTGACAATTGCTAAACGGGGGGATTTACAACTACGAAACTCCTACTAAATGCCAATCGACAATGCTTGCAATGCCGTGAATGGGTTTAATGTCTATTGGAGGTGCTAATGCCAGTGCTTGAGCTGAAGCTGGAGCTGGAGCTTCACAGTTGGAGCTGGAGGAACTGCAATACCAGCTCCGCTGGCTGCCTTGTCACGTTAGTTGTCGCCGTTCCGTTCGTCTGTTCTGTGGACATGCCTCGGCTGAAGGTGCTCCAGTCTCGCAGCTCCAAGCTCAGACGTGGCTAACGGCTCTCCAAAAACAAAAAACACAAAAAACCGGTCTGTAATGCCATGGAAATGAAACATGAAAGAAATACCAAGAGCACGCTCAATGGAAGATTGTATACCCTGTTCCCTGGTGGAATTGGCAAACATATTTACCATATCAGAAAATGGTTTTACAAAAGAAACATTTGGCAGGAGTGGTAATAATTAAACAGATTGTCTTCAAAGTATTTAGTTCTTAGCTAAGATGAAATTACTTAGCGGCCTGAAATCTGTGACTTTTCAGTTCGGCCAAACACATTCTTCATTTGGAATTTCACAGTTATAGTAAAGGAATGAAATCTAATGGTATGAACTGAATTAGAATCGTTTTGGAATTGAAAATATATATATCATAAGTCCATGCTTCTTTAGTAATATACAGCCAGATATCCATATAAAAGCCTTATAGTTTATTAACCATTTCCAAATCAGTTTTACATGTGACTAACAATGGCTTGGAGAACATATTCAAATGTTGCATCTATTTTGCTAGCAAATTGCGACAAGATTGGCTTTCAAAGTGCACAAAAAACTATCTTATCTCATTTATATACACATCAATGCCTTTTACATCATTAATTTGCTTTGCACTAGACATATTTCTTAAAGAAATCAAACCAGCCCATCTGTTAGAGCATACTGAAATGAAATCGCTATCTATTTGGGTTCAATATTTTCACGCCAGTCGGCGGCGAGCCAGGCCACGCTTAACTACTACCAATTCCGAATCCAATTCCAATTCCAACTTCAACTTACAGCGAACAGCGCAACGTGCGCTTGAGAAAGTCTCTCGACAAAACCAAGTAGGCAGCCGTACACTGGCAGAAAAAATGCGAACAAAACGATTAACGAAACATAAAAACGTTTCCCGTTTCAGTTTTATCCCACACAGAAAACAGCTGATTAGCCGACACCGCCATGGGGGATGCCGAAGCCGAACGCAATCGGAAGGCGCAGTTGAAGCCCGTGGAGAAGACAGGGGATCCCATCATTTCCCAGATTGGTGACTTCCGACGGTATCAGTTCTTCTTCTGCATGATCATATTCCTGTGCAAGTTTGGCACTGGCTGGCATACCCTGGGACACATATTTCTGGCGGCTCCAACTCCTTACACCTGCAGCACGGAAAATGTGACGGATCCGTGTTCTGATGATTGCACAGACACGGAATTCGATACGAGCGTTTTTGAATCGACAATCATCACGGAGTGGGATCTCACGTGCAAGCACAAATCGCTGGCCAGTCTGTCGCAGTCCATTGTTATGTTGGGCATTATGTTTGGCAGCATGTTCTTTGGCATGGTGGCGGATCGGTGAGTAGGCGATGAGTGACGCCCGAGCAGGGACTGACTTAATAAAGACTATTTACTTTTCAGCTTCGGTCGTCGTCCGGCCTTTCTGGGCTGCTGTTTTATGCAGCTGATATGCGGATTGATTGTGTGCCTTTCGCCATTCTTCTGGTTCTATTGCATATTTCGGTTTCTGGTGGCCTTTGCCACAGGCGGAACCATGACTACAAGGTAAGGGACACTTCACTATCACTATCACATTCGTTTTCCTAATTCTTTTCTTCATTATCCTTGTCAGCTTCGTCCTGATCATGGAGATCATTGGACCCAAGAAACGGGAAATCGTAGCTGTAACCTATCAGATACCGTTCAATGTAGGCCACGCCTCTTTGGCCGTATTCGCCTACTTCATACGGACCTGGCGTTGGTTTCAGTTCAGCATTACCATCTTCTCGGCTGTTTATGTGATCTATATATTCCTGGTGCCCGAATCGCCGCGTTGGCTCTTCACCACAGGACGCGTGGATGACAGCATAAAGATACTTGAAAAGATAGCGCGGCGTAATAAGGCGCCAACAGAGACGATACGGCCAGAAATCGAGGCGGGCTATAAGGTCTTGTCCAGCAGGCAGCCCACCAAGAAGGGCAACCTCATCGATCTCTTTCGGACGCCCTATCTGCGGTTGAAGACCATCTGCATGGCCAACGACTGGCTGGTTGTGTGCATGGTATACTACGGCACAGCCCAATACATCTCCAAGCTGGGCGGCAATATTTTCCTGAACAACTTGATAGCCGCTGGACTTGGAATTCCCGGTACCTGCCTCTGTGTCGTGCTGACTAAGTTTTTGGGTCGTAAGATAACCATGATGCTATCGAATGGCCTAAGTGCTGTGGGCCTACTGCTGCTGGTATTCCTGTCGGAGTCCGATATGCGCATACAAGTGGCCTGCGCCACCTTGGGGCTATTTGGAGCCTCAATAACATTCCCCAATGTTTATCTGTACGGCGGAGAGCTCTTTCCCACTGTGGTGCGTTCCAATGGTGTGGGCCTGTGCTCCATGGTGGGCCGCATAGGCTCCATCATAGCGCCGCTCATTTGTGAATTGGCTGCCATACGGAGCTGGATAACCCCCCTTGTATTTGGCGTCTTCTCCGTATTAGCGGTGGTCGGAACTCTGTTTCTGCCCGAAACGAGGGGATTGCCTTTGCCAGAAACTCTGGAAGATGGCGAATCATTTGGACGCAAGAAAAAGGGAACCTAAAATGATGAATCGCTTAAACTGCTTGTTGATTTCTCTCAGTGTGCAAAGTGCATTTAAAACTGCGCTCAAAAATTAATAAATTTCATTTGAATTACGAGATTTATGCTGTTTGATATGTCAGTCAAGTCAGGCCTTTCTTGGGCTGCCTTTCGTGTATTTTGGCTGTTCTACAATTACAAAACAACACCACCAACAACAACAACAACAACAACAGCAACAGCAACAACAAGCAATTGAAAAATCTGGCAAAATGCAAAAGGTAATTACCGTAAAATAACTTCAATTTCGTGATTATTAAAACTGGGTTAGCAGACTCGAACAAAAATAAATGTAAAAATGCAGCTTTAGACTGCTCGCCGAGGCAACGGTTTGCCTTCTTTTTTCGGGGTCTGCGACTTTTCATTTAATGTCGAGGTGCAATAACACTTGGCCAAAGTTTTAAGCTCCACATCGAGCATATGTAAAGCAATTAACGATGCAGTTTGAATGGCAAACTAATTGAAAATGTTGGCAAATATTGCATGTTCATTAAAAAAAAGCATAAAACATTCAATTTGGAATATTTATGTTGTTTAGTAAAGAGCGGAAGTTCATGGTTTCTCAGTGATGAAAAAGATTTAAAAATTAAAACGACTTAGATAATGAATAGCAAAGTGGGTTCAATCCGAGGATGGAACACCGTTCTGTTGACTCATTCTAAAAAGCATCGGGAACTTCATCTTCTCTGGAGCAATAAGAAAGACAAGACGATCTTGTAAGGTCATAGTTATATAATGATAACTTATTATCTTCCAATATTGCAAATGAGTTCTAAATTAAGTTCTAAATTGGAGAGATGCAGATCAGATAGTCGCTCTTAGTCGAAAAGAACAGCACATGGACTTTCAAACAACTATCTTAGAGCAGGAATCCTACAGCCTTCATCTTGTCTGAGAGCGAATTTCATATTCACAGATTCCTGTTTCCTACAGATTAACCCATATATCGAAATATCGGAAAGAATATCTATGTTGAACTTAAGTTTGCATTGACTTTACATCGATATTCTTTGCAGCAATCCTTAAAAGATAATCGAATTTTCACACAGTTGCAATAAGACGTTTCTGCATCCACGAAAAATCCCTAAAACTTATATGATTCATGCCTGGCTGTATTATTTCTCGAACATAATTCTCATTTTATACCAAAATTGGTTAATTGAACATCTTTAAATTCATTGAAAATATTAATAAATATTCAGCTTCAGCAAATTAATCGATAATGTGCACACAATCATTAAGCTTACACACGTTTGAACTTCACTCAGTCTGAATGACCTTCGCCATAAAAAAGAAAGAAAGACAAAAACCTTACAGAGTGCTTCCAACTAGTCATTCGTCCAGCCAACCATTCGTCCACTTCAAGGTTAATATCATTGTCAACTTTCGGCAAGCCTCATTTGTATGCAAGATTCGAGAGTGTGCTTCAATGGCCTCCTCCCTCCTCTGTCCCTGCTCAGTCAGATGTCAGGCCGAGAGTCCACTTCAGTCGGCACCTTCCACTACATGAATCGCAGGCCAGCGCAATGCTTTGGCCTTTTTCATCCTGGAACGAGACATCACGTTGACGCGACGTTCAATCGCCACTCAACATCAGCAGCATCAGCTTCGAGCATCAGATCCGAGCATCAGCTTCAACATCAGCTTCCAGCATTCAAGTTTAGTTTCAGTTTCTGTTTCAGTTGCGGTCAATCACAGTTGGCGTTGGCGCACAGACCTGAGCCTAAGGGCAAGTTTTTAGCGTCAATCGGCGCTTGGCAGCTTGTCATGTCAGACGTACACACTGAAAACTGTCAGAATTCAAGCCGAGTTGATGTACCGCAGCCCTTCTCCATCTGCATTCCTCCTCTGCTCCATCAAAACGCTGGCGTCGCATTTTTAATCAGTTGCAGCGGCGCTTCTTAGTGTTAATTGCCAAGGAACTTCCTCGCGGCCGCGTTTAATTAATTACAGATACAGAATGAAAATTGCGAATTTATAGTAGTTATTCATTCAGATGAATATTAGCCATATGCTTTGTTAGAGTTAGAATATCATCAAAAACAATTTGTTGAAATTTTCAGTGTCTATCGAGAGACAACTACGAGCAACAGGCGACAAGCCAAAGTGCTCGAATGAACAACGATAAAATAACAAAACAAAAGCATTAACAGAGGAATAATGTATGCTCTATTACAAGTACTCTGACAAAGCAAGGACAAATCTGTCTCTATAGAGCTCTCCGTTGACAATAAAGTTCAGTAACGCACACTGATCTATAAAACACAACCATACGCTCAATATATGTGTATATAACAGGGATGCGTTAATTTTCTCTAAGTATCTTAAAGTAACTAAAAATGGCGTCATCTTAGAAAAAAATATTATGATAAAAGAGGGGGCAACATCTCCAAACAGGGCGATGATTTTGTAAAAACAGGACTGTTCTAGCCTAAGTCTAACATGATGTAACAGTAATAGAGAGCAGCTTTCGTCACTCATAGCCGCCGGAAGAGATTCTACTTTTTTCACACAGGAGAGAGACACGCGTAGGCACGCAACTGCCATACGAAAGTGCCATGCGAAGGTGTTCAAATAATAAGCTATAAAACTCAATCGTAAATAATGTATAATTGTAATTTCTTAATTAACCAAGTATAAATATATAAGAGAGATAAGTTCACCAATAGATCAGCAGTTATATTGCCAGCCCATGCTATGATCCCTTCAGGATCAACTACTCTTTTAGCAAGTATTCTTTGGTTTTTGTAGCCAAGTGCTAAGTTTGAGTCCCTTTAAAAGACGAATCATCTTTGAAGTCAATCATAATTTTCTGCTCGCCTTAAGCCTTTTTTATGAGAAAGTATTTCTTTTTAAAATATCTTTGATTTTCTTTTTCACATTTTCCTTTAAAGACCTTTTTGATTTGGTTCCCTGATTGCCTAAGTAGCATGTTTGGACTATATCTATATAATGGATATATAAGAAACTAACATGCTCTTTGAACATAACTATCCTATGTACAAATTATAATCTATTAATCGTATAGCATATAAGCCATAAAGGCCTAGGCGAATGAGGCATCAGCTGCGGAGCAACAAGCCTATGTGTGGAGATGCCTGCTTTACCCGACGCTGTACAGCATTTAGTCCTAGTCTTCTTCCCACCTTGAATCATCGACAAATCATATAAAATTTGACTTTTTCGGCATCAAGCAGCATTGAGATTGTATGTGTAAAGCACACATGCTGATCAGCATCTGATATCTCGTTTACAAACACCATAAGCCCATACAGGATATCGCAAAGCACATAGATAGCAACTATCGATAGATTTATATATATTCGCCAATAAAATGCTATAAGATATCGATACGAAGTTAACCTATATATAGACTATAACAAGCCGGAGACAGCGAGGCATGCACATAGCTTTCCGTTTGTCTCAAATGAAGATTTATTAAACAATTATATATATATCCTTTAATATAACAAACCTTTCCCATTCGGTGCATTCCATCTCTCTTCAAATATACTCGTATATATAACAAAATCATACAACAAATCGATATGCTCCGAGAATGACTCTTGTATGCTGATTTTGATTCTGATACCGTAGCATACGATTTCTTTCTAGGGGGCATTGTGTGTGGCACATTAATTAGTTCACGTTATGGTCCAATGAATGTGAGTGAAGTTAGCCCCAATGGCAGAATTTCAGAGCGGCAGTTGGCCGTTTTAATTAGCCACAAATGTTTATATTTTTGCCAAAGACAAATTTCATATGAGCAACAAATCATTTAACAAAATCTTCACAGAAAAAAACTTTAGCAAGCCCTATCCAAGCGCTGAGTAGGAAAACTTTGACATATGTGCAAAAACCTGACACTTGAACAAAAGTTAAGGCATGGCCTCAAAGAGGAGCCCCCGCAAAAGGTAAAATGGTAAAAACTGGCATTATTTTCGTGCCAGCACATGGCAAATTTGCCTTCTGGACAGCCTAGGAAGACAGCACTCGGAGAGCCAGGCAATGGGTAAGGGGCAAGGGATGGGCATGTCAACAGTAACAAAAGCGACAACAACAACAACAAAACAGTAACAACATGGCCACAAAATCCATTTAAGTTCAAAGCAAGCCAACCGACGAAGCAGCTCAGCAAAAGATGCAGTTGGCCAGATGAAGCCGAAGCCTGGCTCCCCTCCCGATGATACCACTCCCCGGACCTACACCAAAGCTTAGGCAACTTCTTGGCCTGTCAGCTTTTGCCGATCATTATCTCGGGCCGCATATCTATTTGTGATTACCGCAGTGGGCTGAGGGGGAGTTGGAGTTGCAGAAGGCCGTACAGGCGGCTGTCGTGGGAGTCTATATTTCTGTCTTTCTCTTGCCATGTTGCTGTCCCTCTCTCTGCCAAGCGAGTGCTTGGCAATGTGGTGGCAAACGTGGGCGCATAAAACAGACAAATGTCAAAATGACGCGCTTTGTTGTTTATCATATTTACCGCAAGCGAGCTGAAGATGCAGACAGGAGCGGTTCAGTTGGAAAGCAGATAAGCTGCATAAGCATACTCACAACGTTTTGATGTAAAAGTGCTATTTACTTTGTTTACAGTGAGTTAAGGAAATGATTTTGGCCAAAACATGGAGATTTCAAGAGAAGGCTTTCACAACTTTCAAAGTGGACTATCTCAACAAGAATGGGGCGATGACCTTAGTTGTTTGTATCCCAATAAAGCACCACCAAAAACCAGAGTCTATCGCTTGGTATAGTGAACTCAAACGTGGTCGTAGTTCCTTGAAGGTCCTTCAAAGACGGCTATTGTGGCCAAATACTAGATGCAGTGCGTGAACTGATAATGCAAGATCGTCATGTGGCGTATTGTGAGATAGATTCATACCTGCATATTAGTTCCATTTCAATACATTCGATTTTGCATCAACACTTAGTTGTAAAAAGACTTGCTCTCGTTGGATACCCCATAATTTATCAATCGCTCGAAAGGAAATGATTAAAATGTTAGGAAATGATTTAAAAGTTCCACCGTGGTGCTTCAAAAGACGTGTCTAAAGTCGAACAAAAGTTGTTCCCAGACGAAGCACTAAAAGACCTTTAATGAAACTACAATATCATTGAAGAAACGTAAGACGGTCAATTCTGAATGGTGAAAAACTACTTATTTGCTAGAAGTTTCTGGAAGAAAAAGGAAAACAATCGCCATCTAGATAAATAGATCAACTAACAAAACTTTTACGAAAATTTATTTAAAATATTAAATATCTTCATAGTTTTAACCGAAATGCAGCCCTGTATTGTGGCGATGAAGTGAGGTGAGCTGGCACAAAATGCAATTAGTATTCAAATGTAGACGCGCCAACGAGCACGATGCCAAAACGAGTCATCATCTCATGTCTCGCACTCGCATTCACGATAGAGTCTTGGACTCGCGACTGGCAACTTGGTCTGCCGACTTCTTTGGCCTCTGAAATGGCCGACAGCGACGGGGACAGGCCGGCCGGCCAGGCTTTGTGGAGTGGTGTGGTGTGGTGTGGTGTGTTGACTCAGGGGGGGATTTCTCTTTTGCACGCTGAAAAATGTCTAGGCTCTCGAATTCGCCGTAATTTAGCGCACGCATTTTGCATTTTAAATGCGGCTGCTTCTTCTGATTAATTCCTCAGCTGGGCGCTGCAAATTCGCTTTGACTAATTGTGACTGAGGAGCTAGATAGATGGAAATGGCGATGGAAATGGAGCCGGAGATGGAGATGAAGATGACGATGGAGCTGGAGCTGGGGGGATTCTGTGGAAGTCACCTTTATCGGCCACAATTAAACGTGCCGGCCAAGTCCAAACGATTTAATGTATGATTTCTTTCAAATCATATCTACGTGACTTGGACTTGGACTCGTGGTTGGGCCTTATCAGACCGCATCGAGCGGCTTCTCTCAGATGATTCAATATGGCCACAAGTTGCATATTAAGCAGGCTGGCCAGCTCATCGAATATGGTCGTCTGTTCCCGGTTGCATAACCATAAACAAAAATTGTCGGAAAAAGTCGGCGGAGTAACAGTAGAAAACTGCATCATCGTGGGCGCCATTAAAATGTGCAATGGTTGAGTTGAGTTGCCCCCTCCACCATAACCCCCCGCCTGCACCAAAAGAGTTGTAAAATTAACAACCGAGTTATGACAACTGCCAGCAATTAAAATTGACAATTGATATGACAGGCAACGCGACAGGCGACAAGAAATGGGCAACAAAAATACTTTGTAGTGGACGTGGAGGGAGCTCACAGAGATGAACAAAAAGTTGGTTGTGTGGCGCCTTAAAGTCATGTTTACACGTCAGCCATGAAAAATGTGAGGGTTTTCTATGATTGAATAATTTAATCGGAATCAGAAGGCAGTGAACTGTTTAGAGAAGGCGAATATCAATTTCAATTATGTACAGGAATTCTTTATATTGAGAATATATATTGAATATATTGAGGATATGTAAATAATAGACTTTCCTCACTTTCCTTTACAAATTTTACTGAAAATGAGCGACTAAAGAAGATTTAAGTTAGGAGTGTATGAAGCGTAAGAGTCTGCATCATTGATTATAGTCAACAATTTATTTGTAAGTAGCTGTTTGGGTCAGCGGGCTCAAGGTCGTAAGTGAGCAAAAGAAAAACGTTGGCTTTGGTTTTCTCAAAAGCCATTAAAGTACTTTAGGATTCCTTCGGATTACGTGATTTTGGCAAGAGCAAAAAATGTATAACAAAAAACCAAAAATTGAAGCTTGGGGCTGGACTTAACAGAGTGTTTCACAGCCTGCCAGGGTCACTCATTTGAAGTCCTTATTTTAAAGTTGAAAAGTTGTAACTCATCAGGAGACCTTATTTGTAAGTTTAAAAGTACCCAGTAATGCAACAAATCGTTTGATTTGTAAAATGCATTTTAGTTTCAAATCCAATTTTATATAAAGATATTGTAAACATTATTGTTTTTGCATAATAATTGTTGATATCTGTCGACTTTCAACCATGAAGAATTCTTCTATCGAATGACAGTAAAGCCACTGTGTCCTGACTTGTGTTCAAATATATTGGAAATAGTCCTTGGTTCGGCCTTTTATGTGCATTTGAAAGCTTAGAGAAGGATGCTTTCTGCAAATAATATTTCATTTATCCAACTTTACATAAGACACTTCTCTATTGATTTCTAGCTTATGTGTGTCCTAAGGTGAAGACTCCAAAGCATCGTTTTGAAACTCTTACCTAAATAAAATGTACCTAAAACAGTAACAGATGATTTTTTTTATTGTATTTAAAAGATCTTAGCTAGAAATAAAATTCTAAAAAATATAAAAAGGGAGCTGACACATGTTCCATAGAATGCTCTAGAAATTTAGGTATTTTTGCATTGAGTTAAAATATTTCGACGTATATTGCCATTATGAGTGATTGGTCTGAATTTAATGAACTGTCTGTTTCCACGGAATAGTGGAAGATTGATATCACGGAGTATCAAATTAGTAGCTTGAATGAGTTCCAAATAGAAAGTTTGTATACCAACTAAGCCCTTAATGTTGGCGTTAACATGGTGAGAATTTAGTTCAAATAAATGAGAGTAAAATTAGCATAATGTATAGCAATATCAATGATATTAACATACTGTTATTAGTTAACATACTGCAAATATATTGGCAGTATTTGAGTTATGTTATATTTAAATTCAGATTATGTTACATTAATGAAATGATATAACACTGTCTTTCATAGTGTAGCAGTGCGTCAGCAGCACATCTATGTTAACTGCAATATTAGCAGGGAACACAACCTCATCTAGTTAAAAGCCAATACACCAATCATCTATACAAGAACCATACACATAGACTTAGCACAGACTTGTACATACACACATATATTATACATACCATAACCTAGGCTAAAGAAGATTGGAAACAGACATTCTGTAGTAGGGAAAGACCGAAACGGATGCTTTTTACCTACAATAGGTAACATATTAATTACTTCTACAGTTACTCTTCTTTTATATATTCTGTTATATATTTAAACATACATAGTAGACATTCAAAGGGCAGCTAGTGTGGTCTCTCATTGCTCAACTGTTTCAGATACACGAGGTAACTTTATAATCATAATCAAGCATTAGCTTGTGAGACAGCTTAGTGGCCGCCTTCTAGTCTGGCCTCTCGTTGCTCATTTCCAAAGTTTCCCTCTATATTTTTCATGCTTTTTGGCCTACTCGCTATTTGTATAACTATAAGCTAAAAACTTAGCTTTGTTTTCCTAATATTTCACCGCTGCTTAGCCAACTTTTTCATTTAATTTCTTCGTTTCTTAGTAGTTAAATCTTAAGAATTTACATGCAATTTTTCACTTTTGTTGAATCATTTTTCTAAAACCAAATAGCCCTTGATCTTAGCCCGGCCGATATTAGTAAACTGTACGAATTTCAAGGCGATCGTTCCGATAAATATATTTTTGGAAATATCTCAGTAAGTCAGCATTATTTAACAGATGTTTTCCAACAAGTTATCATTTCAGTCAACCTTTATAAAATATAGAAAAAAACCATTTTATGTAAAAGTCAAATTAAAATAACGATTTATAATAGTATTTAGTTTGTCCATTCCCTTCAAATAGTGTAAACGAGCCACAATAACAACAAATATTTGCAACTGGCATTAGTTAAAATTTCGAAACTGTCCTCGAATTTATCTTCCGTTTGTTTCCTTCTTTTTGTCCACCATTCATTCATCGCTCATTTGTTTTTATGGCGGCCAGTTGGCCAAAATTTGTGCACAAAACTAATTGCAGATGGACAAACAATCCAACAGCAGCAACACACGACCATAACAGTTGAGGGAGACGGAGTCCATTTCCATGGACAAACCATTGTCGTTTGTACAAATATGACAATTGGCGGCATTATTAAAATGCTACGTGCGCTAAATCTACTGCCATCAGATCAGAGTACGAGAGCCATTTGGAGAGTCCGGACTCCAGTCCAACATAACAGTGCGAGCAAACAGTCAACACACAAACAAAAGACACACAATAAAACATGGCATGATGGACCTGGGGGGTGGAATGGGGCGGCAGGTGAGCGCATTCGGTCACAATAGTTGTGTGTGTGTGTGTATTTGTTTTGAGCTGCCAACGGGATGTGATGGTCGGAGAGTGGAGCACAAGTCTAGGAGATGCCCGACACTTAATGGCTGGTGAAATGTGCGTCGGAAATGGTCAAAGGGAAACGAGGTGGGGTTTGGTGACAAAAGCAATCCATGACAGTCGCTGATAGCGCGCACTCAATTTGCATTTCAGCAATATCATCATCATGTGGGGGGGAGTTGTGGCAGGGATGGTGAGGGTAGCGGGTCAACCAATTACTTTTTATAACTTTCAAAATGGGCGCAGAAAACTTCAATCTTCAGGCTTTGTCGAAAAAAGAGTTTGCTAGTTTTTCAGGTGCGTCTAAAAAAAGACAAAAAAAAGATATATATATAAAAAAAACTGGCATTAACATAATATTATGAGAGAGTTTTAATTAAAAAACAAAAAAAAAACAATGTAAAGAAAATCCAACGCCAAAGCATTTTGTCCCTTTTGGTTGAACAAAGTCGTTTGGCCATTTGTTGGGAGGAGGGAGGGGGTTGGTTCTATGTTGTGTAGGCAGGGGACTAGAGTTTTGCCTTGAAGCATTTAAGTCTGCCCATCCGGCACAGACAATTAAAAACCCTCTGCAGTTTTGCCATTTGCCATTTTATAAGCACAGATTACAGCTTTACGTATACGTAATGTACACATACACGGACATGGTGAACAGAGACAGTGACAGCGACAGGGACAGTGACAGTGACTGCTATATAAGACCAGGTGCGGAGTCTTATAAGAAAGCCAAACGAAATGAGGCCCAATATTAAGAAACTATATATTTATGTGTATATAGATTGGCAGACCATACTGTCTCAGCTCTCTCAAAAGACCGCATGTACGATCCTGTATTAATTTTTTGGTAGGAGAAAGCAGTGCCGCACCTTTTCACTCAGAATGTGAAGCGCATTCATGAGAACACTTCACTGTTTATATGTAATCGGAAGGAGTTTCTGCCTGGTGTCCTGACCGTCGACGAAACATAGATCCACTGGTAAGCACCAGAGACCAAGGTACAGTCGAAACAGTGGACTTCACCAAGCGAACGTGCTCCGAAGAAGGCAAAGGCTGTTCTATCGGTAATGGCCACCGTTTTCTGGAACTCAGGTCTGATCTACATCGACACTGCTATACCGAGTTATTGGGAAGATTCGACGACGAATTGCAAAATAAACAGCCTCATTTCCCAAAAATTGCCCTTTCACCAAATCACACCTCCGCCGGTGCCAGAGAAACATTGGTCCAATGCGAATATGAAGTTCTGCACCATTCACCGAATTTTCCGGATTTAGCCCTTGTCGACTGCGAAGGAATACTTTGCAGACCTCAAGAAAACTGGAGAATTGTGGTAATTTACTTTGTCCTTACCCAAGATTTCATATACCTATGCAATGATCTATCGGGCCCAACCGCTAGGGCTTCACTCCCTTCCTGTGCCAGGCTGGCGATAGCGCGGCATCCAGACAAGTTGGTTTCGATAAGCAGGCACGGTCAGAGGACTCCGTGCTTCAGCTACTTCACCACTCACCACTCCATATGATCCACACATACATACGCTCGCATGTGTCTCCGGGTTGGCTGCTATCCTGGCTATCCTGGCGAGTATCTGTGCTGTGTGTGTTGTGATTTTATGTTGGTCATACTCATAGTCATCGTCATCCTTGTCGGCATCGTCGTCTGCTTGTCTATTTTAATGACATTGCCTTGCACTTATTTCTTGCTGCTCCTTTTTTTGTTTTGGTCCTCTTTTTTTACATCCTGTGTATCCACCTTGGGTTCGGCTTTGATGGCCAAAGCTGTAAAACCTTATGATAGCTTAATTTTTAGAGTTTTTAAATCGTTTTCTCTCGCAGCCAAAAGTACAATGTGATTTTGGCACAAAATCAGTTTGCGAATTTGCATGTGACGAGCATCGTCGTCGTCGGATATCGGATACATGGGAACATGAAGATGAAAATGAAGTCATTCAAATGCCAAAACTGCACTGCAAATGATGCTTAATATGCAAGCCACAGGACGAGCAACAGAATTAACAACAGATTTTGCTACAAATGAGAGCAAGATAAGATTGGCTAATGAAAAATTCATATATGCAGACAAACTTTACAAACTATTCAAACTTTAAATGAGGGAAATGACTACGTATTATGTATATCGAATTTGGGAACTCTCGGTATAGGGTTTATATGATGTGTGACTTTAATACTTTCCTGGAACCTTAATAGATTATACAATTTGTAGAAAGGACGCCAAAACAGCACACTGGCAACACACTCTATTCCCTCATCTAACAAATTTTTGTTTTATTTTCTCATTATTCTTCAAAGTGTTTTCCCTTTTCAGCAAGTGTTTAAATCAAATTTTTCACTCACTTATTTACTGGCATCCCCTCTCCACCCCCCCTGGGCAGTGCCTAATGAAATCCGGCAAATATTTTTCCATGCCATTTGCTTGGCAGCAGGCAAGGCAGTGTTGTAGGCCCTAAAGCCAAATAGCATTTGCCATTGCCATTGCGATTCCTATTGCCATTCCCATTCCCATTCCCATTCCCATTGCGATTGCCCAGCAATCAATTGTCAACGCCGAGCCTTGAGCGTTGAGAGCTGAGTGTTGTCTGCACCGTCTTCATGCCCATAATCCGGCTTATTATGCAAAGTAAATGCGACCCTTCCTCCCACTCCTCGATAATCTTGGGTGATATTTCATTGTGACGACAGCTCAACATCTCCCAGAGCAGCGGCGTCTTGTAAATGCGTTAACAGTCCTTGGAATCCCTCGAATCTCACCATCTCACCATCTCTCCACGACGCGACGCCTCAATTGCGAAATATTTCCGTTTCCTGTTGCCGCTTTGCACTTCCTTGACTCATTTGTCCAACCATTTTGTATCCGTATCTGGCGACCGCTATAACTTTGCCCAGATTTCTCTGTGTCCGCTCGCCCGCTCATGTCTTCGTATGGAAATGTTTGTGTGTATTTGCTCGAATTGTCTCTGGTTCGCAATTTCCATAAACGGTTTCAATATCAATAATATTTTTGCACTTTTTACACACGCCCATGTGTTGATGTGTCTTCTCCATTCGCCGACCAAAGGGTTCACAGCCAGCCAGAAAAGGATATCTCCGCTTCTCATTACCATATTAAATGGATTTTTTGTTTATATTTTTATTTTTATTTCATTTTTTGTGTGCGGCAATTGATAGAGTATTAAATTATACGAAGCGGCACAAAATGTTATGGCAAACCAATGAGAATAAACATTATTACGGACACGTTTATTTTCGATTACATTTTGCTACGCCTGATGCGTGTGGAGATAAAGCTCGGGCTGCGGAAATAAGGAACAGAGTCAACTGTCCATGACATTGATATTCATATAAAAATGTAATAGCAATCTAAATTAAATATATTTGTGCATTTTAAGTGACAACAAATTATGGTGAGCAGCCAAATTGGTCACAGTCAATATAGCACAGCTTCTGCTGAGTCTGCTGTAAGTCGTCCTTTGACTGTGGTCAATACTACTCCATTGATTTCATCGACAAACGGTGCTGTGACTTTAAGAGTCCAATAGAGTTGATAATTGTGCTTCAAGCTTTAAATTTCTCATGTAAATTCTCATAATGTGCTGGCACAGTCGGAAATAATTAATGAAAATGTCGGCAGAAGTTTGGACCTAACATCGCCGCTTGTGAAGACAACAATAGAAATATTAGCCGAGGACCCTCATCCGGCAAACCATTCACTGACTACGTATTCTTTGTGAAAAAGCCAAACCTTAACTATGAAGATCAAATATGAAAAAAAAGAAGACACAAATGGAGCCCAAAGTTATGTCCTTCCCTTCGTAAAGGCCTCACCCAAGCAAGCCATACTAGCAGAAACATTGTCGACCAAAAATACTCTGCCATATCCAGTTGAAATAAAGCAAGCTGACAAGCAGTTAGTAAGTTATGTCGGTGATACTATAGAAGTATCACATTGGGGCAATATTGTTAAGGAGTCGATTCAAAAGGCGCACACGTGTGCTAAGTTGAAGGGATCGTTATCGCGATACGATGTACAGTAGGATGGACAATCTGGTCAATCTGCCGTCAGATCTTACACTAGAGACACTAATGGTAATATCTCAACATCAAATATGCACCTGTGCCTGACTTTATCGATCTCGAACTGCGCCCCAGATTCCCTCTTTTTGGAGGATGGAAAATCCAATACAAACTTGGCTATAATACATTCATTCAGTCATGATAATACCACAGTAGATGAAGCAGTTATTATTCTAATTTTACCAGAAAGTTCTGCAAAGCCATATAGTGTGGTCCGAACGACTCACTGCACACTTACTTAGATACTGTAGGACGCTCTGTGGTTCCATTTTCAAAATTAAATTTGGTGGAAAAGCAAATTTCCAGTTACACAACCAAAAATCGATAATCGAATCGAACGTTGTTCGCAAAACTTGAAGGGTCACCTTACTTTTTGAACACACCTCGTATTTATCGAACTGTGATTTCTTATCAACCCCATATTGTTTCTACAGTTCATCACCGATTGTTTGCCTTGGAAACTATTTTAAAATATATTTTCTTATTTTTTTTTAAACCAAACTTGCTTTTTGAATTGCAACATTTATCACGACCGTTACCGTTACCAGAAAAGTTCTACCATTTCAATTACAATTTCACAGACCCAGAACCAAGAATCATAGCCAACTCTGACCAGATTCGCTAGATTCATTCAGTTCGCGTCAAGGTGTTGCCCCCTTTTCCAGCATGGCTCGCTTATATGAGAATGTGATTTTGTTTCTCATACTGATTTCTTTGATGTGGATGTGCCTCAAATATCATATACGAATGCACAAATGGTGCCAAGTGAATGCAACGGGGCCGCAGGTGAAGCGATGAAATTCTATTTTGAATGAATAACAATAAAAAATATTATAAGCCAAATATTTGTTGAAGACTTTGGACAAAGTAACAGCGTGTGTAAAAGCAAAGCAAACAAAATGTTTTGTCTTTGCTGTTATCATATAGGTGTGAATGTTTAGGTGTGATGTTAGTGTGTGTGAAAGTGTGTGATATTACGAGAACGTTGTATGGGCAATTTCAGCAAAACAAAGCTGTAAATAGAGTAATATTAGCTATGGCAATCCGAACCTTCAATACCCTTTCAAACTGTAGAAGTGCTGGACAAATGATGGTGATGATTTTGCTTCTACTGTTTTGTAATTATAAAGTTCACCAGAAGACGTTGATTTTTCGTAAAGAAGAGCTATTAGAGTTCGGGTTATAAATCACTAGTGGCTTTAAAACTAAGAAAGTCAAATAGATGGACAGATAAGCCGAAAGACGAACATGGCTATATTAATTCATCTTGTCTTGCTGATCTGGACTTTACATATGTCTGAGATTCTTTAATAAATATGAGAAGTTGTAATTAAATTGCATGCATATAACATTGTGCTGACTAAATGTTATCTAGTAGCTAACCCGGGGTGCATCGCTACGCCTCCTCCTGTTGATCTATTTTATGTTATGATGAACCAATGATCTCCAATGTGATTTTGTTGCTGTCTTGCCTTACAAACTGCCAGAAGTTTCTGTGGTATTCTAGTAGGTTTTGTTTTGGAGTGTACCTGGAATGTCGACAAATGTATCGATATATATCGATATAAATGTATAGTGGTATATCGATATACAATTTTCCAAACCTCGAGATATCGATATACATATAAATATATCTCAATGTATCGATATAAATATATGTACGGGTCAATTTATCGATACACAACTCGATATATTGAGTGAAAGAGATGGCTATTTGAGCAGAGAGAAGAATAAACTCAAAGAAGTGAACAAGTTGGAGCCTGGACAGTGCGCTTGTTAGAAAAATTATTCATTCTTAAAAGTGGCTCACTTCTTATATGTCATCATATTATCATTATATCTACAGTATCTATATATTCATATATTCATAGATTGACTTTAAATTGCTGAATTATTGTTCTTTCTGACTTTTTAAGATCTTGGCTCGTTTATTAGATAAATACAAAGATCGTTTCATTCTCCCAATAAATGATAGAAAGTTGTATCAAACATATTTGCATCTCATTTTGCATATCAAATCTGCTTATACTGATATATTCCCAAGCCCCGCCTGATTGTACACCCTCCCCTTTGCTGCTTGTTAAGCAAAAAACAGCTGACTGTAAAACCGGCTTAAAAAGTGCGAAACACACGAAAAGAGAAAGACTCAGAGACATATCTGTATGCTGGCTGATACATTTATAGCCGCATACATATGCTCAGACATACATATATACACATATATGTGCACATTGTAAATATGTTTAAAATTTACTCTTTCAGTCTTGTCTGCGGCCCCCCTGGTCCGCTTGACGCTTGTCCGCCGGCTGTCCGAGTCCGAATTAAGAGCCCAAAAGTGACAAAAAGCATTTCAGTTTCTCTCAGTCGGTCAACAAAAATCGAATTCAACGGTCGTCGGCAAAGACCTGAGAAGGCTTTGGCATTCACAGAAGGTTTTTTTCGTGGTTTTTTTCTTTGAGCAAAGGTTAATCGATTTGTGGGCGTGGTCAGTGGTTTAGTTTAGTGAAAATGTGTAAATTAATCACTGCCATTAGTTTCTTCCTGCTGCTGAGCTGCGCTCTAACTGAACGTCAGAAGCGTCACGCCGATAAGGTGCAGCATATATATAGATTTCATTAGATCGCATATAATTAAAGTTTAAATTCCGGATTTAGCTACACATAACACTGCTCTACGAGTCGCTTTGTCCGGATAGCAAAAGCTTTATGCGTCAGTTGGGTCCAGTCTATGAGGAGTTGGAACAATATCTTGACATCGATCTAGTGCCATTTGGCAAATCGCACGTAAGTCTACCTGGAGCAGCGGTGCTTCCTACCTGTACATCATCAGCCAACGTCCTATATCCAATTTCCGCCTACAGTCGGAACAAAATGGAGCCATTTTCCACTGCCAGCACGGTCCGGCCGAGTGCGAGGGCAATCGCTTGCAGAGCTGTGTGATCAATAGTACCAAAAATCAGGCAGCCCAAGTGAAATTCGCCGTTTGCCAAATGCAAACATCGGACTATGCCAATGCGGACCAGGTATGTAGCTTATAGCTTGTATTGCTTTGCCCAATCAATTAGCAGATATATATTGATGGCAATAATATCTTTTTTTCAGTGTGCCAGTGAGGCGGGCCTCTTTCCAGATGTGCAGCATTGTGTGAGCACAGAAACTGGCACTAAGCTGCAATTGCTGGCGGAACTCGTCACCAGGCAATACCAGCCCAGTTTTGTGCCCACCATTGTCTACAATGGGGTAAGTACATCATACACAGGTTGGTATGTTTTGGTAGTTTATTAATGTTTTTAGGAGTTTTTGTTATTTTCTGCGATATTTTTTAAAATGTTTTGAAGTTTTTGCATATTTTTAGTATTTTAGTAATTTTTGGCTTTTTGGTATTTTCGGTATTTTTGTTTTGTTTAAAATGTTTTGAAGTTTTTGCTTATTTTTAGTATTTACTATTTTTAGTATTTTTGGCTTTTTGGTATTTTCGGTATTTTTGGTATTTCATGTTTGCTTATTGTTTTTTGTGAGTCCGCTTAATAGAACTTATGAAGTCTTTTGTGGAAGCACATTTTATGTTTTGCTTTTAGAACCTACAAAAATTTCGTTTAGAAGAGCTTGCCCAGAAATCAAACAACGGTGTGACATAGGATCATAAGCAAATTATAGCTAGACTGACTTCTAAACTGAAAGCAGCGTAGAAATAATATTGATTAGCGAGTTGACTTAGCAATGACTTGGCATTGTAAAGCCGTGTATGAAACACCTTAAATAATATAGCCCTACATGATTGCATTCAGAGGGGTAAGCAAATAACTCATCAGAAACCAAGTGGTCATTCATACTGTAATCATTCCAAAACAAACGAATACTTAGATTAGTCGAAACCAAAAGTATGTGCACCATTTTCATTCGAATACAATTGGTGCATTTAGGTGATGGTGTGCAACGGTAACAAGTTCTAGCGAGTGAGGTGGAAAGAGATGGCCATCGAATTTGTCTGTATGCTCTCTTGTCGTGCACGTATGGCGACAAGGCAGGAGAGCAGCGGACAAATAAGCTAACTATCTCCTTCTATATCCCACGTTGATATGAACTCTCCCGTCGATTCGGCTCTCATTTCGACTTCCCTCTCTTTGGATGCCTCTCTAAAACTTCGAACTGCATAAACCGACTGCACCAATCGTTCCGAATGAATATTGAAGCACACCAATTTGACTTGCCCTAGCAATCATTTGCAGGAGTATACAAATTGGTTCAATCATGATTGGTCGACAGTGAATGTAGTCATTGCAGGGCTCTTTTAATTAAAATCTTAAACTTTGCCCATGATCAAATGTCTCAACACTTCAAAGACAATGGCTACCACAGATGATATCAGACTTGGAACGCTGCGTAATTTCGCTTTGACAAATATTCAAAATGAGTTTTCCTTCTTTCTATTCATTTGTAAATGACATATAAACATACTCGAGCGGATTGTGATTTTCTTCTGATCGAAGAAACGATACTATGAAAACTTAAATCGAATGCCTTACAGCTACGAGGCCTTTTAGAGGCATTATTATTATTTACAAATTAAATTGAATATAATAAAAATTCAAAATTATTAGTTTTTACAAAATCAGTTAAAAGCTGTTTTCGATTTTTTAGTATTTTAGTAAATTAATTTTTAATTAAAATTAATCAGATCTGCAAAAGTTCGACTAATCCATGGAATAAAGTCGCACCAGAATCAATAAAAATCAAATTAAAATTTTTTGGATTTTAGTTTATTATATTGTTAGTAATTATTTGTTGATTTTACTATCAATTGACTATGAAATGATTAATTTTTAATTTATTTCCATACAAAAAAAATATTAAAAAATTATTTTGTAAGAGAGAAATTAGAGAAAACCAAAAATATGTTATTTAACATATAAATGAAATATTCTTTTATTTTTTTATATTTATAATGATATCTTAAGTTTTATTTTAAGCTCTTCGAAATTTTTATTTTCCTTCCCTTAAAATCATGGCTCTCATTTAAGTTGTTTATTCATTTATTGTTATTTACTAAAATCCGGAAAAATTAACATTTTCAAATCACGTTTAAAATTCATCGATTGGAGGAGAATTATATTGGTAAATTTATATTTCCGAATTAATTTCACGATAAATAACAATCACAACCCATGGCCTCTGTTATGCAGAAAACTAGCTTAAAAATTCTTCTCTTGCCATTTCTTTTGCAGGTCTTCAATCAGCGGTTGCAGGACAATTCGATAAGGAACTTCCGTGGCACCGTTTGCTCTTTGTTGCAACGCCAGAACCTGCTGCCAGCTGATTCCGATGTTTGCCAATAAAATGTAAAAATAAATAAGAATTTTTTTAAAAATAACTAAGACAGCATAAATGTTGTATTGAGTATTAAATGCCAGTAAATAAAATCAAAATAAAATATAAATCAAAATATATTAAGGTAATTAATCGAAACAGTTGGAGGATCTTCAAATGGAACAGCATTTATAAGAGATCTCTTTGCTTAGATATATATAATTTCTGACACTTGCCACTCGGCCGTCCTAAGGCGTCTTCTTGCCTGGCAAAACGGCTTCAATTGATGGCAATTTGATTATCATGCAAGTCGAACATTAGCATTCGAGGGCAAGGAATATAAAAAAACACTCGTTCAACTTGAATCATTAAAAAACACTGATTCATTCAAATAGATTTTGCTGCTTTGCTCTCTGCTCTCTGCTCCACTCTAATGTCTAATGTTTAATGTTTTTTATGTGTGTGGGTTACGGTAGGGGGGGCCTGGTGGTGGTACAGCGGAAAATCACTTTGGACTTTTTGGTCAGCGGAAGTGGCCATAAAATGTAGATGGCGCATCCTTGAATTCTGGCGGCATCCTACGGCGGCGCCGAACCATAAATTCGACTGTGAAATTGAAACTTAAAATGCGTAAAGTATACGCCCCGCTAGCCAGCCCAAGCAGCCGGCAGTTTCAATTTTTTATGTGTATTTTATATGCCTACTGTAAATTGCTGGACTGCCACGCCCCCTTATAGCTCCCCCCATTGAGTTCAAAGGCCAGCGAGGCTCACAAATGTTGCCACTGCGCTTTCTATTGCCCAGCCCTGCTCTGGCCCCTTGCCGCTGATGTTTGTGTCTATTTGGAGAGAGCTGCTAGTCGAAAAATTCCACGTCCACATTGGCAATCGTCATAAATCTTATGGCCACATCTTGAATTTATGTGTCCACCGCCTCCCCTCTTAAACGCCGCTCCATGGACTTCATACTGCGGCTGTGTTTTGCGGCTTAGATTACTTAGTCTGCGGCTTTGGCTACGGCTTCGATTTGCTGCGGAGCAGCGGCTGCTGTTGCTCTACAGAGACATCTGGCGCGATTGCGATTTTGTATTGATTTTTTTGTTGTTTTTGTTTCGCTGCTTATTGAAATTGCTGAATTTCTTGCTCTCTCTCGCTCGAAAAGTTTTTTAATCAAAAGTCACTCAAAATACTTATAGATATATTTCTATATATATAACAAATTTGGCACATTCAAACTGCAGCCTGTTGAATTTTGCAGTATTTTCCCAAATTATTCTACTGCGTTTTATAAAATTTCGAACAATTTCTAGCAATGACGACGAAACTCAAATGGCAAACAATTTGAAACGTTTTAATCTTTTGTTTGACCGCAAGACAAAGACAAAGAGTCCAACCTCGGCAAGCGGAGAATGAGAATGAGAAGCCTGAAACCGACACAAAGGGCACACTAGAAAGCATTTTTCCTGTTGAAATATTTACAGCACAAAAATGTGTTTAATGCGGAGCAGCGCCGGCAGATTTCATTACGTCCTGGTCGTGCTGGTTCGCCACTCCTGCTCTTCCTGCTCCTTGTCTAGCAAAATGTCTGACCAGCAGCATTACCGAAAAACCCGCCGACTAAGACAATCAAAGGTGAGCTTTGCAACTTTCAACCCGCCCCCACGCCACAAAACAGTCTGGTCCAGACACTGTGGCTGGTTGAGAAAGATGCCAAGGGAGTGACAGTGGCAGAGAAAGAGAGATTGAGTTAGAGAAAGATTAAGAACGGTAGAGAGAAAGTGAGTTCCTTTTATTTTCCGGCTGGGCGAAGCAGAAATCACGTGGCGGTTAAGGATGAGTTGCACATTTGCCCTTTTCCTTACCTCCGCCGCCAACGCCACCACACAATGCGATACGTTGGCAGACACAGAAGCTGTTGCAAAAGCAGAAATAGCAGCGCAATCGGAGGCAGTTACTGCAGCAGCTCAGCTCAAGCTCAGCCCGGCTGCATCCATTGGATAGCCAAACGCCGCCATGAAAATTGGCGTCTGCCAAACATAAATAAAAAAAACAAGCCGATCTAGCGGAACTACGCCCTGACATAAGCGTGTGAATAGCCGAAACTGAGATACTCTTGGCAGTGTAAACTTGCAATAGTTTTGATATTTTTAAAGATTTTAAAATCAATCAAAATATGATGATGATGATGATGTTACTTCATAAAGTTTGCAAAAGATGTAGGGAAACGATGGATAGGAAAATAGATTAAAAAAAATATAGATATTCCTGATCGGTATGATGCGAAGAGTCGATATGAGTATGACTGTTAGTTTTATATCTGTCTGCCTTTGCCAACTTCAAGATCACAGAAGTCTAATTGCAAGTTACTTATCAGCCAAGTTAGGTCTGATGATTCCCACATTGTCATAATTTGTCTGAAAATCTAAACTACCATCGAATGGTAAGTGTATCAGAAAAGCCCGTAGACAAATCCGGAATAAATAACAGCATTGTCTGCGGACTGTGTGGCAAAAAGGCAGGCAGACAGACGGTGGAGAATCGTCGCGTCGTGTTGCGTCGTCGAGTCTTGCCATTGCCTTTTGGGTTTGAGGCATGCGAGGGTGTTGCAATGTCAGCTACATCAGCGTTATGGCAACCGACTGGTGGCACCTGAACACACACACACACACACGCACACCTTTTACACTCACCTGCCTTTTGCGTTGCTGGTGAAGGTTCTTACCCAGCACGTTGCGTATACGCTCAGTTGCACCGCAAAATGAGCGAAAATCGCAGCATCTATTTGCCATGGCAATGGGCAATGTGTCTTTTGTATCAGACTTTTAATAAAAATATAACCAATTTAATTGGTGTGGCTGGAGAGGACACTTTAGACTCCAATGTGCATGGAATGAAGGAAAGCATTAAAGGTTTTGTTTAAAGTAAAACAAGAAATTCACAAATAATTTGAGAGAGTTGATATAACATATGATCACTGATAAACTTTTGAACTTATTCAAGTGAAACAATATTGAAACTGTTTTGCTGGAATTGTTCGTTGTATTTGTACAAGATTTCGTTGTTCTGTGTTTTGGGTTTTTTGACAGAAAAACTCTCTGTTTCTTATGAAAAATTAAGAGCATGATAGGAGATGAAGGCTAGCCGCAGCATAGATACCCTTGTGGCAAAATTTAGGTACTATAAAAGTCAATAGATCGGCAATGTCACGGAAATCTCTTCCA
This sequence comes from Hirtodrosophila duncani, assembly GCA_037043425.1. Classification (NCBI taxonomy): domain Eukaryota; kingdom Metazoa; phylum Arthropoda; class Insecta; order Diptera; family Drosophilidae; genus Hirtodrosophila; species Hirtodrosophila duncani. The sequence goes on along the minus strand of JBAMBM010000370.1, from coordinate 15,729 downwards.
GCTGAATTCTATACGACACGAATATCTCTTTTGGTTGGATTGAAACCTCTAGTATTTATCTTAGAGATTTGGTTAAAGACACCCCTAAGTATGAACGATTTTTGTTAGTTTTTCCAGCCAATATATTCAGATTTATAAGAATTTTAGCTTCATTTAGTAGAAGCTAATTGATACAGAAGATCGAGAAGTTAAAGCTGAGAAAGTTATTCGCATGAAAACAAACTTTCAAAATATCTCGATCGACTAGGTTTACATTATATATATACTTAATTATATCAAAGATGCTGAAACTGACAAACATTGCCACTGAATTTTAATGCCCTTCGCAAAGTTTTAAGTATAAACATCTACATATTACCTGCACTGAGAGAAAATGGTAGTCTATAATTCATCAATTTTGCTTTCAATTGAAAAACAATTAAGTCCAAAAGGCATTCATTTGCTTATGAAACACAAATGGCTTGAACGACTACGATCAGCATCGGCTTAAAACTTAACTTGGTCATAATATAGACAATTTTATACACAGAAAATAGATCGCGCTCTAGAGCTTCATTGATAAGTTGAGAGCATTACCTGCTCGCATTTTCTTTGAGTGTGTCGTTTCCTCTTATCAATCTTTCAAGACTAACCTAAACCAGCCCTGGTCAAAGCTTAGCTGATAACATAATTGCTATATTTTAAGAAATGTTTCAAATCAGTGTTCACTAAATATCACGACAAAACAAACCGCTGCCGACGCGAAAATTGTAAAAAATTTATTTTGCAAATGGCAAATATTTATTTGAAATTTATTCTCTTATTGTGGACTTTTCAACAAACTCTTGCTCAAACATCAAGTCCAAATCAATGTGTTAGCTTTGACGAACTCGTGAAAGACAAATATATCCCTATAAACGAAACTCTGCCGGTCTCACTTCAGTGCTCGCAGCTAAATGAAAATGAATTAAAATCGAATATTGTAAAGGATTTGAAAATCGAGAAGCTAAGTGACTATAAGCAAATGTGCATTGACGATCGCAGGCAAAAGGATTGGGGGCTTCAGCTATATAAATCCATAGTCGAACATTTACAAAATAATATTACCGGCCAACAAAGTGAAATATGGAAATTGGAAGAGCAAAACGAAACTTTCGATAAATCAATGCACAACGTAAGCGTGTCTCTAACCCAACGAATAAATAATTTGGAAGAGCAACTCCACCAAACGAATGAAACATTAGAGTCTCACATTGCGCAAAATGAACAGAATCTTCAAAAAATCAGAGAACGCGAAGAAGATATACAAAAGTTAAATCTTAAAATAAAAGAACACCAAGATGAAATAGCTCGCTTAAGTGAAAATGTCACGCATTCTATAAATTCACTCAATGAGAAAAATAAGCAAATTGATGAGCTGCAATTGGCGGAGAAAGCCGATAAAGCGACCATAGAGCGGTTGCAACAGAGAATTGCAGCTTATGCATCTTGCTGTGTGGCCAAAAGTTGTCGACCATTTCAAAACTCTATGGATGTTCATATCATACAAGTGCCTGGGATTGAACCCTTTGAGGTAAGTGTGTGGTTTACATATATATATATATATATATCTAAATCTTTTTGTGAAGACTGACTGACTCAGTATCAACGCACAGTTCAAAGGGAAACAGATAGGATACTGAAATTTGTTCATAAGGTATAGTTCATGACCTAGAGGAGCACTAAGGAGGCATTTCGCCATGGTCCAATTGCACGTGGGTCAAAATGAAGGTCAAAGGTTGTATAGAGATAAGCGAAGAACTGTTCTTCTCTTGGCGCCTAAGCTATTGGTCAAATCGACATGAACTTTTTACAGTATAGTCGATAAAAAACTCCGATATATCGATAACTATCGATATACATTTTCTAACAATGTTTAAAATGTACAAATATCGTCCCACAGAAGGTGAAGAGCTATTATATCGATGTATGGACAAACCGATATATCGATATATATCGTTTTGGAAAGCAAATCAATCGGTTTACATATCGATAGTTAATTTGAAATCATTTTTAGTACATTAAGAAGAATCAAACTCACTTCCAGGTACCTTGTGATGGACAATTGGTGGAACCCGGCTGGACCGTTATCCAGCGACGCATAAATGGCAGAGTCAATTTCAACCGCAATTGGGCGGAGTACGAAGCTGGTTTTGGCGATTTGAAGGGTGAATTCTTCATAGGTCTGGAGAAGCTTTACTATATGACCAAATCGGAACCAACTGAGCTGTACATACATATGGAAGATTGGGAGAGTGGGAGCCGATACGCTCACTATGACAATTTTAGCATAGAGAGCAAAGAATTGAAATATGAACTGAAAACACTTGGAAATTTCAATGGCACCGTGGAGGATCTCTTGTCAGACGTCGTAGGTTCAAAGTTCAGCACCATTGACAGTGATAACGACAATGATGAGGGAAAACACTGTGCTAAAGCTCAAGAGAGCGGTTGGTGGTTCAACAACAATTGCGGTATGAGGTGAGCCTAAATCGAATTTAAGTCCACAAAAACTGAAAATTAAAACTTCAATATATTCCAATTTCTAGCAATTTGAATGGCAGATATCTAAGACCTAATGAGCAGGGGAGCAAAACAGGCATCTTCTGGGATGATGAGAAGTGGCATGAGGATTACAAGTATTCTCTTAAATTTGTTCAGATCATGATACGACCCAAGGAGGCTCGTTGAAATATGTTAAATACATTTTTGAGATAATTATTCATATACAAAAATTTGTATCAGAATTTAAATATTTGAAATATATTTAACTATGAAATTTCTCTGTTGCAGAATTCTAAATGATTGTTTTTTTTTGGGGTTTTGATATAATACTAATTATTCTGCTTATGTTCTAAAATGCACTTGGAGGCGAGAAAATCACACTTTGCTCTTGAATTTCGACGACGACATCAGCCAGCACTCGATTAGAAAGGAAGGCTAACTTCGGCTTGCCAAAGATTACAACCGATTCAAATTGTAAATATATATCCGATCTAGATTAAATGGTTTTAAAAGCTGGTTCAGAATTTGTGTCGATGAAATTCTCAATTACTCTGGACGCGTGGGAGAGATGGAAGTTAAGGGAAGAGCAGAGTTTCTTCATCTCTTTCCCTCACTCTGCGCTTTCGGTCAGTTAGTGTCTTGCAGCTACTTACGTGTGTGTGTGTGTGTGAGTGTGTGTGTATGTGTCAGATGTATGTAATGCCTTGGAGTTCACATTTGGCCTTCAACATTTTCATCACATACACTTCGGATACGCAGACAACACAGGCACATATCATTGGCTGAGTGCAGAGTCGCGTTGATTCGTTTGAGCTCTCTGATATGCAATTCTAATTATAAAATAATAATTCCACCCATCCCCCAAGTTGGCATACTTTCTAAACAATCCCCTTCTTTTGTCTTTGCTCAAAGTTTCTATTAACATCGGACCAACTGTGTGAGCTGAGATTTGGTGGCTAATTAATTCAAAGCCGGGTGCAAAGATTCACACCGGGAGCCAAGGCGTATGGCCAGGTCTAAATGGCTGCAATCAATTAAGAGGCAACAAAGCCAACTCCGAATGCCATTGCCATGCCATTCCATGCCATGCCATTGCCATATCGATGTCATGTCAGCCAGCTGTGATAGCATGAGAGCCGCACAAAGTCCTAGCCGCTCCTCCCCAGCTTACCCAGTTTGTTCCGTAAATTAATGAACAACGTCAAGCAATTGAAGTAAATAGCAAAGTGGCAGGAGCAGACTGGCTGGAGTTAGAGGGGATCGGATCAACCTCATATTTGCATATTCATTGCGCAATTTCTATGAATGCCCCCCAGAGCACCCCACTCCTGCACTCGCCCCAATGTGTCTGCGACTGTGACTCAAACTGTTTGGTGATTCTCAGCGTTGGTCAAGGAAATATTTTGTGTGTGTAAATGTTTGGCTTCTGGTTTACTTTAATTAGTCGTTTAGTTTGTCTTGCTAAGTGAATGCCATAAAAAAGCACTCATACACACTCACACTCACACACACACATAGACACTCACTTTGAAATCCAACTTCGACCGGCAACTAATGGAACTAAGACTAAAGGGAAAATGCGTTTCCAGCAGTTAATGGACGGGACGCAGTTCATTTGATATTCCCTTTTCAATGCTAATATGCCATGCAACTCACTCAATGTGCAAATACGGATAGTTTGAGAGCTCAAATACAAACTACAACGCAGAACACAAATGGAACAGAGCCTGGGGCACAGCCAGCCGCCGAGCCTGGGGCACAGCCAGCAGCAAGTGAGGCAGCAGAGGCCAAGTTCACAAGCCCAAATGTAGATGGATGATAACCCAACCGAGGAAGAAGGTGGCAATTGCCACGGTGAATGCAGTGGAAGTGAGAGGAGCAGTTGCGGTTATAAACTAAGCCAACTTTTTAAGGTTAAGTTGGAAAAGCTTCAGAGTTTGAATAAGGAAAATAAAATCAGATTCAAAAGAGAATCTTTAGCATTACTCAGTCACGTATGATAGTTCTGTTTTCACATTTTCTGATGATTAAGATTAAATTTTTCCCAGAGGATTTTATACATTCAAATTATGGATAGAACTTAAGAAATAATTCTGGATTTTCCACTTCTTAATTTCTTCTTCACTTCATCTTATTCTTCATAGAATAATTGAAAGAAAATGTCAGCTTTGAAGTTCAGGATTTTTAAATAAAATATACAAAAAAATTGATTCATCGCTTGATTTAGTTGAAAATATTTCTTGACTAACAAATTTTCACCTTTAAGCAATTTTCTGATATTTTTGAGCTTCGATGAAAGGCTCAAACTTGGCTCAATCTAGAAGCTAGTGATGTTTACTCTGATATGACAAAGTTAGGTGCATCAAAAAATGTTCTACATAAATATAAAGATTTATAAATACTTATTTGTAGATTTTAGAGTACTGCAAGAGTGCCTTATCCTGCCACTAATAGTACGCCGCCGCTCGCCCTAGTTCCAGTGTTCAATAGCACAACTAAATATGCAACTACTCAGCTCAGTCAACTAGTGCTGACTTAGAGATGGTTCTGTCATTTTGCCAGCGCAATGGCAAGCTGATGTCGTAAGCGGAGAGATCTAGGATAGGCAGCGCCATACAGACATAAAATTCGCAAGAGAAACATAACCACTCACTCTACAACTCATACCAATGATCACTCATACCCCGGCACAAACATCGCATGCACTACTAAAGCACATCGTTGCAAAACTCTGGTAGGTATATAAATTTTTGACAACTTACAAAATTTTAAAAATATTAAAAATAAAATACAAATCAAAATTTCATCTACCATACTTTTGTAGTTATTAAACCGTTATTAAACAAGAACAAATTAGGAATTCCAACAACAAGCTACATCAAAAGTAGCAGCTATAAAAAGAAGGACTAGCAATTTAACGCTTGAATGTCTAAGCAGACGTCGACATATGCTCTTGTTGTTTTTTCTTCTTCTGCCCCTTTTTTTTGGGCACATACTTATATGCATAAGTGTAAGTGTAAGTGGAAGTGTGCGTATATAGCATTGCCAACGTTGCGTATATGAAAGTTTTTAATAATACTTTGGGTGAAATACCAAAGGAAAAACTTTTATTAATAAAGTTTCATTCTTTCTTCGCCTGCAAAGCCAGCTGAGAAATTTTGTCCCTCTGTTCGTCACCATCTCTGTCTTTCGTCTGTTTCCGTCTGTGTTCAACGCCTTGCCATTGCCTTGAGGCTGTGTTGCTTTGCTTCCTTCCTCTTTGGCTTCGACAAGCAACTAAGGTTTAATTACAGCTAGAAAAAAAGGAGCACAAGAAAGGACTAGGCTAGGCGGCAGTGCTGAGCATCAGGCATGGAGTAGTGCAGTTAAATAGTTGCCCCTCCAGTGTGATGCTCATACGCACAATGTGTGTGCACTTTCAAAGATTATGCGGGAGAGGTATTCGAGAACTTTATAAAGTGTCTATAGAGGTAAATTTGTATGTAAGTGTTAAATTGATGTGAGCAATGTTGTGGAAGCAAAGGAACAAAGGACACAATCGGAACTGCTAAAGCTTATATAGCATTCACATTGAAGAGATATAACAATGCGAAGGAAGCGAACTTCTGCATCCCGTTCCGCGGCCTGATATATAGGACTCAGTCAGTGGGCAGATTGGCAGAAGAACTTGAAAACTGGTCTTCTTCTTGCACAAGCAAATCGTCTCTAGCTTTCGATCGGACTAAAGCATTTCATTCACTTTCTGCGACACGATATAGCAAGTTCCGCCGTCACACGGACTTAGCCATATTGAATCCCCTGGTCATGCTGATCAAGAATGTATATACTTTATATGGTCGCAATCACTTTCACTACCTTTTGGGCATTGCTTCCATTCTTCATGACAATTTTGTACAGGTCTAAAAGGTTTGGAGTTCTAAATGCCTTGCAATTATAATATCATGAACTTAGCCACCGCATAAACGTGTTAAGAGTCTCAAACTAAAACAAAGTCACACTGAAAGCACAAAAAATAGGGGACACTTGTCGCATCTTGCCTGCACTTGCAATAGTTGCCTGTATACGATGCATATTACCACCTCCCCCTTTGCTTACTCTATCCCTTTCCACACCCCTTTCGACTCTACTGAGCATTTGGTTGCCTTTGGCGAGGGCTATATTAAAATTTGAAAATGGAAAATGCTTCAAAACGGGAACGCCGGAAATAGTTTTAAGCTTCAGCTGCTCCAACATATTTTTGCCAATTTGTGTTCCAATTCCTTTTCACCATTCTCGATTCTTATTCTACATTTAATTTTTGTTGTTTTTTGATTTTTTTGGTGATAGAAAATGTTGAGGGCCGCCGTTGGCCCAACTTTGGTACCGAAAAATACTTTTAATTAAAATTTCAAATTATTTTCGCCAAGCATTGCGACAGGGATGAGAGCATGAGAGCGGATGACAAGGATGGAGATGGCTATGGAGATGGAGATGGAGATGAGCATAGAGCCGGAGCACAAAAGTATGCTCGTACCAGTTTAGGCCAAGTGCAATGGCGCACAAGATGGCGGAATATTCAAAGCGCATTTTCAATTTAAAAGTTTTTTGCGAACCCAGGCATATTTATTTATTTTATTTTATTTCGCAAAATTTTTGTTTTGTGCTCATCAAAGAGGGAGACAGAGCGATATACAGAGACAGAGCGAGATACAGAGAGAGAGAGACAGTGTTGGAGAGAAGCCTGAACGACCAACCGAGCGACTCTTTGACCAAAACTTTTGCAAATATCATTGAAAAGCGCGGGTGTTGCATAGGGCTAGGCCAAGCAGGCGGCTGAGAGGGGTACGCTGCGGATGGGCGGATGCAGGGGAGTAATTTACAAGCAGCAACTTTAATGCAATTTTGCCTCAACCTAGCCGAGATTTCATTTGTGTGACAAATGGGGGGCGTGGCCCGAAATGCAAATCGCAAATAAAAAGAACTCATTAAAAGTTTATGCCACAAAGTTTTTTAGGTTCCCCCCAATCCCCCAACTGCAACCATTCAAACGCAACACTTCCCTTCCTCACAAGTTCTACGTCTTGTCCGGCGGCAAAGCCGCTGTTGATTGCTTTTGTTTGCTATTGAGAAAGAATAACTCAGGGAGAGAGAGAGAGAGAGGGACCGGAAGCGGTTAGGTGTGGTGCAGCCTCTTTTGTTTCTGGTTGGTCGACGATAGTTTTCTATTGGACCCAAAACTACGAGTATCAATTGCCAAGGCAGACGACACCAGAATTTGTGAAGTAGTAAAGCAACCTATTTTTTTTTTATATTCTAAAAGTTCTTATTGAATATTTACTTTATGGAACAGTTTGTTCGCACAGATCTGACAGAACTTTAGAAAATTTGTACTTAAGAGTTTCTGGAGTTGTAGCTGGAGTTTCTTCATTCCAGCCAGCGAAGTCTCTTAGGCGAGGCCTGACCATGTTAATGTCGCCGCACAGCTCAGCTCATACAGCTGGAAGACGATGGGTATCACCATTGCAAATAGGATCAAAGGTTTTTTGATCTCAAACACCTCAAGAGCAGCTGCATCTGATCGTGTTACTGCCCAGGCCTGAGCAGCATATAAGAATGAGCGTCCTGTGTTAGTTTCGTTTGTAAAAAGAGAGCTCTACTGTTCAGTTGCTTACCAGGCCTATGAATGTATCTGGATTCTAGTAGATTACTCTGTAAAAATGATGAAGTTCTTTAGCATTTCATAGGATTTCTCAATGTTCCCATTCTCTTCAAATTTCAGCTCTCATACATAAGACTTCTTATGCGAAACAACTACACAATTTGTTGTCATAGAAAACAAAAGCAGAATATGAAAAACTCATGCAGTCGTTGTTCAAAGCTGTTTTGACTTATATCAAAGCGTTGGAAGTGGTTCGTTCCAGCTTAGAAGTCTTTAGGATGGCAATGAGCGATGGTTGATCAAAAAGCCTCTAAAAATATAATCATGGCTGATCCCAAAACAGACTGTTATCCTGACAAGCTTAATTTCTTTTTGATTTTCATAGTTTTAGTTTTCAAATTCCAAATCCAAATCGGAAGAACACAAGCTGTGTGAATGGTATGGACTTCATATAGCATTATTTTCTCTTGATCTATTGCTTGCAGCTCGTTGTCTTGCATTTCATCTGATTGCAATTCTTTCTTCCTGGTTTTCTCTTAGCCCTGCTGTAATCGGAGGCTTATCAAATTTGCTTTACCAAACCTAGTTAAAGTAAAATTCATTAGAGATCTGCATTAAATATTCTGCTCAGACAGGAATAGCATTGCGAAATGTGTAAGAAACTTGACTGGCAATTTGCAAACATTTTAAGTTTTACATAGATATCTCTTGTAGAGACTTCTGTCTGGTCTACTGTCTGCTGACTATTGATTTTTTCTACATTTTTGCATACATTTTTTTGTGAGCTAAACGGCGCATTTATTTATTACAACTACATTAAACCGAAAATGTCACGACATTAATTTTGTAAATGCGATTAATAAACGTCAGACGTCTAATGTCATTGTTTGCAAACCCAGCAAAGAAGCTGTATTCATTGTTGCCTACTGTTGTTGTTGTTGTTATTGTTGTTGTTGGCCATTATGTGCAAGCCATTGACCACAAGTCAAGTCAGAGTCAGGCAAACAGCAGACAGACAAAGCCCATGGCAAGCGGTGGCAGGCAGGGTGAAGGAAGTGGGTCAAACAAACATGATTTACACGCATCCATTGTCATATTGTCTCAGCGAAAAGTCAACTTAGAACAGCACAGCAGCACAGAAGTGAGGTGTTTTAGGCTGAAAATATCAATATACATTGCATGATATTCATGGGATCTTATAAATCTGATACATGTCATACGATCACGCACACACGTGTACGTGTATCATAGATTCCTAGGGACAGGCGTTATAGCTGAGAGTTCAGGGTTGTATAGAATTTGAGCTATGTGTGAAAATTCAATGCGTTTTTTCTAACAAAATCATCTGTAATTATGAAAAGTATGAGGAATAATATCAACATGACTTCTATTGATTGAAAAAATCATAGCAATTGAGGTTCATCAGATCCACGAGGGAATTGTATGGTATAAATTCATTGATGTTTAATTATGGAGCACATGGAATGGTCAGAGAATGCCAGTTATTAGTGTAAGCAAGCTATTGCAATGGGAGATTCAAATATTAATGCTCAACTGACAAGATTTGAGTATATATGTGCATATTATAATTCTCAAACTGGACCAACTGAGTTGGAATATATCAACTGATTTACCACTGGTAAGCCTTATATACTCCAGTTATTCCTCTATAATTAACTCTGCCAATAGAAGTCTAATGAGCAAATGAAATGGAACTGAAAATATTTGCAAATTTGCAAAACCATCAACAACAGCAGCAGTGGGATCATAGCTCTATCAAGGGAGACCTTGAGATGTCGCTCAGAGCAACTGGAAACACTTTTCCAACCGTACAAAATTGCCTTGGCAGCCGTTTCGGTTTTTATATTCAAAAAGCCAATCTTGATTACAATCAGCTGCTGCTAAAGCGGGAGGCGAAGGGTTGGTGGTTTGGTTGATGCTGCCAAGGCAGGCAGAGAGAAGCTGCCCATCAGGCCATGTTGCATGTTGCCAGGCGATAAAGATCAAATGAGAAATGAATGTCGCCGACGCAGCTTTCAAAGCTGCTGCTGTTCTTGTTGTTGTTGTTGTTACTGTTTGATGTTGTTGTTGTTGTTATTGTTGGTCTTGGTTTTTGCTTGACTTTCGGCCTAGAGATGTTTGCATGTTGCGTAGATATTTGCATTTTACAGGGCGGTCCACATTGACAAGATTTGTGTTTGGCAGCTGCTCAGGCAACACATAGAGAGCAATGATGTTGAGGGGACAGGTGGTGCGAGAGGGGGTTAAAGTGAGTTTAAAGCTGAAGCAAGTGGTTTGGATAGATAGTTAGAGTATAAATTTAATAGTCCAATGCGATGCTAAAATTGTTCCACAGGTAATTTTCAGAGTTTTTGAACTGTTTAAATAAGACTTGATGGCGATTTTCTACAAGTCATCTTAATAGTTTTATGAATTGGAATCTATATGTCTTTCAAGGAATACGAATTTGTACTTTGAGATTATATTTATCTAATCGTAGATGTATCGGGTACCATCACAGATTCAAAACTATTTAGCATCCATAGTGAAACATAGGTTGAGTGTGTTCAGAGCTAAAAGATTAGCAATCTATTCCGATTATTCTTCAGGACAATCATAAGAAGACTAAGGCCGTTTTCAGCGTCTTCATGTTAGCGCTAACAGAAACATTTTGTAGCTGCCAACAGCAATTTTGTCTTTACAAATTCATTTTACACCTTGCCTTGAAGCTAAAGTGTACGAATGTCCCTTTCTAGTTAGAGTCTTACACATCTGGCAATGCCGCTTTCATTTTAACAGAGCTGCTTTCACGCATCAAAATAAACGCATCTGGCAATGCTCTTTATCACTTCCATTACACAACAGCATAATGAGAATATGTAATTTTCTATTAACCAATGTGACCAGATTAGCGAACCAACTTCTTCCCCAGTGTTTAAATAATGTTGAATGAGAGATGTGAAACCGAAGCGTAAACCATGAGCTATGTCTGCTAAATAGTTACTAGGAAGATGTCTTGCAAGAGTTACTCTCAGAAGCCGTAGACCTTAGACCTTAGACCATCCACGATCACTGTAAAAAGCCATCAAAACTTCCGCTCACTTATATCATACGATCTACAAACTACTGAATTTGTCCACCTACTTCCAACCTACTCTATTGCCTCACCCTAAGCCTGACCAACTGCAAACATTCACCATTAAAGCTGGGCCCCCTCCTTGGGGAAACTCGTCACCAGCCACTGCTAAACATTATTACAATTTTAGGTGATATTTTTATATATGTACAAAAAACTTGAAAATAATTGTTAAAATTTATTGCCCAAAAAACGGGTTGGGAATTTCATCTTGCGGTAAACGTGCTCCGACGTGTTCATTTGATGTTCAGACAACTAATTGACAGCTTCCAGTGCCTCCTTCTCACCAGCCTTCTGGCTTCCCCCTAACGCCTCGTCATAGACATTAAAAAAACCGTTAACAGCATATCGTGATATGTCACAAACAAACATATACATGCCTACATATGTTTATATATAGATAACTGGAAAAAGAGCAGGCAGGCAGGCAGGCATTCAACAGCCAAAAAAAAAGAAACCATAAAACTTGCCCACATCTTCAAGTACTAAGCTTGAGCTCTTAGCCACAGCCTCAATCTCAATTATTTTTGCGAGAGACTGTAAATTATTTTGCGCTTGGTCTGTGCAAATTAATTTCAAACTAACTGACAGACTGAGCGACTCAGCGCCCGGCTGCCTGACGCTGACTTCCCAAGCAGGCCCAGACTAAGCCGAGACAACATTCGATTCGAGTGGCATGGATTGGACTGAAGTCAGTCGATTCGAGGCAATATTTGCCTGGCAGTATCAATTATGTATATTTTATGAACAAGGCCCACACGCCAATTCCATGGACCCAAACCCGTCACCAAATATTGGATGCCAACGGCCTGGCTGCACTAGTGATTCAAGTGGCACTGAATGGGCTTGTTAATCTGTGCGATTTCGCCACTAGCTTTGGCTACTAACGAACTGTCAAACTAACAATAACTAATTCATTCAACATTTTAGCTGTTTTTAGTGAATAAGTTGATATAACGAATCAATCTAGTTCCTATTTTACTTCAATGAAAGCAGAAAAAATGTAAATCTCTAGAGATTTAGAGAAATTAATGTGTAAACACTTGAATTTATCGGTTTGTTTGTGTACTTAAGAATGACGATAGGAAAAAACTCAACGGCAATGAGATTGATTTCCTATTAGAAGGTTATTAGGGTACTTTGAAGGTTCAAGCGCCTGCTGAATACTTCGAGATTTGAAACCAATGACATTAGAACATGGGCTGCATCTCGAATTTAGCAGGCCATGCATTTTTTATGTATCCCTTTTAAAAGATGTCCAAATGAAGCTAGAAAAAGAAGTGTTTACATATGAAAATGCCAAAATCTGTAGTTTTCCGTGACGCCTCCAAGTATGTTGTAAAAGTTCTGGGCTGCATATATCTCCAATGAGTAAAGAAACTTTTAATATGTCTAAAAGTACTATCTAATAGGGCATTGAATGATTGCAATCAAAATCATATTCATCAAGAAAAATGTTCGTTAATATTGCAATCACTGCAAATCATATGAAATCCCCATTTAAGAGAGAAAGGGAGAAAGGATAAGGCTTCAAATGAAGTTTTGAAAAAGTTCTATATCCCTTACAAAACCCTCCAGAAACCATATTAGATCTATTCACTTTTGTGATTAACAAATTTCAGTTAAAATATCTAAGAAGACTCCTCCGTACTTCGATCATCCATAGAGACTTGCAGATGCCAATGTTAGTTGGGCAGATTACTTGTGTTAATAACAAACACAAATCATTGGGGAAAACCACAAAGGTCAGCCGAATTTAAATTCCTTATCTTTAGTCCAGATTGGTAAACTTTTCAAACAGTAAACATATATAAACAATTTCTAAAATAAAAATCTAGACTGACTACTTAATGGCTTAATACATCTTTCAGATTGATAGAGAGAATTGTATGTAGAAATATATTTTATATTCGTCAGACATTTGATACTCTTTTGGATTGATGATCTTTAGTTTTTTGTGATGAGATTTGAGTTCTTTCTGTTCTTTCATATTATCTAGACTTGGCTTAGAAATAAAGCTTTGGCTAGTAGGTTCGCTTTATATCACTCTTGTAATAATTTCAATTTTAATTTTAAGCTTTCATCACCAGCTTATTCGCCGCCTTCAGATTTGATTCTTTAATTTGTTTGTCAATTACATTTTTTATATATTTTTTTTTTCTACAGAATTAGATTGACATTTGCTACAAGTTTTTAAACCATTTACATTCTAACTGTGCATTCACATACACACACAACCAGTTTTACATTGGTTCTATCAGATGATATACACACACATACATTGCTGGATTAACAGTTACGCCCGAAGAATTGAACTATGACATGAGCTGAAAACAAAGCCGGGTTGGAAAATTCCATTGTGGCAGATTCACCAAGGCAGAGGTTTGGCTTTCACGAAGGTTTTTGGGCCACACCTGAGAAAAACCATGACTAGGAAAAAAGGCATCGACAAGTCAGAAAAAACTTGAAACGGATCTGCTAACTGAGTCAACAGCCTGACAAAAAACAATGGAAGTACAACTACATAGACAGAATCATAAATACATGGCAAATCTCATACCAGCCCAGGTGAGTGGCGCAAATTAAAGTTAATCGAAATGGTTTGACCTTTTCACACACACACACAAAGTATGAGGGCCTGGGTTTCAGGGTAAAGGGAATTCAGGCGTAGGAGAGCTTGGCAATCTCTGTCTCTCTCTGTCTCTCTCTAAATTTGTAGTTGCATCTTGTATTAGATTTGCAATTTCAGATAAGAAACTTGAAGTTAGAATAAAAGGAATATGTTTGATGAAGAAAGTCTTTTTTTTGTTATAGGTAAGGAAGGATATATGTGAGGTGCATTCTAGTGTTGCTGAAGGTGAACACAACAAAACCTAACTTCAGATTGGCTTGAAAATGTTTAAACTATAGATATAGCTATGGTATTAGTATAGATAGATTGTACATATTTCATTTCATAAATAACGTAAGAAATATTAAGTTGTGGCAAGTTTTCATTGCAATTAAGCATACAACTCGGTCTCAGTGTGAGAACGGTTTTAGTTTCTGATTCCCTGTTAAAATTGATAGAACATTTTATTCTGAACTAAAACTTTTGTTCTCTGGAAATGGAAAACTGTATGACAACTTAGAAGCCAAAATGGTCTTCAAATAGTCTCCAAATAATGACTTCCACTCACCAAACTATATATGCATATCGATCATCATTCTCACTTTCTGCCATTCTTTTGTCCCATTCTATTCTACTCGCTGTACATTCTGAATGGCAGCTATATGATATAGTAGGCCGATCCAGATGAAATTAACACTTAACAACCATGCAAACATCCTGATTTTTAAGACTTCTGAAATATTTAGCTATATCGACTCCCCTTGCAATGCTTAACAAGAATTTATATACTTTATATGTTCAGAAACTCTTCCTTCTGTGCTTTTCAAGAGGTCATCCAGGCCCTCAGCGATTGGTCTCTGAGTAGAAGGGTCCAAAAGGTGAGAGGGACTGCTAGCAATGTTGATCTTTTGGGCCTCATAGATATTTCTATGACAGAAGTACCTCAATATCCTTCAAGTAGGATATGATAGACTTTGTCGAAATGCTTCTGATTGGCTTTGCGTTTAGGAAATCCATTCGAGAGTGCTTCAGGCGTAGCCTAGCCACGGCCTTGCAGACGAGCAGAATGTGTGAAGATGTTTCATCATCTTGCTGACAGAGTCTGCACTTATTTTCAGGCGATAGCCCCATTTTTTGGAGGTGGTACCTAAGCCAGGTATGACCAGTCAAGTACCCCACCACGAGGTCTATTTAGGTTACCCAGTTCGCCAGATTTAGGCGGTCTTGCCAGGAGTTTGCCTTGCCGAAGTCCATTGAGGTTTTCCCAGTGTTTCACTTTCAGAGCCGTGAAGTGTTCTGTGAGTTAAAGCTTGGCCGATGCCAAGGCGAGTTAGTCTGCAAATTCGTTGCCTTGAAAGCCCCTGTGTCCACGAACCCAACAAAGTGTGACCTTGTTGCCCTAGCGAGTTCCTGAAGGATTATGAAGCAGTCTCTGACAAGTCTGGAGGACAGTTCCCATGAAGGGATCTGATAGCAACTTGACCCTCTGAGAATATACAGATAGTCACCGCTTTTGATCTTTGCTCCAAAATATGACGAGCGCAGAGCTCAATGGCTTTACCTCCGTTTGGAAGATAGTGGGATAGTGTTCCATAGCAATGGAGATACTAGTGTTGGAATCCCAGCACCTCTTCCTTCCTCTCTCCTTGAGCTATCCGTAAATATTTCATTCTGGTATAATGATTCACATAGACGAAAGTTCCGTCTTCATATATCCCATAATTAGAATCACAACTTGGCGCCATTTAAAGCACGAATATAGAGCAGAAACTCTAACTTAAAACATCACAATTCAAATAGAATAAATCAATGTATTATAGC